>OZ023242.1:1680837-2073842 GCA_964006365.1 Trididemnum miniatum
CAACACCATCAATTTGCTTATACATAACGTTATTAAAGCTGAACTCAGCAGAGGTAGTAGCGATGTTCATCAGCTCAATAAAAATTTCTTTGGAAAACTGCGGAGGTGAAAGATCGCCATCCTAGAGGGTGTCAGCACAAATTTGAATAGTTTCAGCCAAAGGTACATTAGTGAACAAACTTGAGATGTCGAAGGAACAGAGAAAGCAATCATCTGGGTCAAAAGTAAGCTGCTGCATTTTTTGAGCAAAAGAAAAAGAATCTTTGGTGCAATTGCTGGAAAATAGATCGTGAACTGGTTGAAGGGTCGCCGAAAGAAATTTAGCCAGTTCATGCTGAGCAGAGCCAATCATGGATAGGATGGGTCGGAGGGGAACACCATCTTTGTGCGTTTTAGGTAGTCCATACAGTCTGGGTCTTTGTGAACCAGAGGGCCGAATAGTTCAATTTCAAACATCAGTATACAGAAAACCTACATTCACTGGTCGCTACATGCGCTGGGATTCTTTTGCACCTTCCAAGCGCAAAACGAACCTAATCGAAACGTTAGTTCATCGAGCCCTCGTAATCTGTTCACCTGGTAAAGTTAAACAAGAACTGGACTGCATTCGCTCCATTCTGAAGAATAATGGTTACCCTGAAACAATAATCAACTCCAGCATTTCCAAGAAAATTTCCCGTTTTCAATTACTGCCCAAAGAAGGACCAAAGAAATGCCCTGTGTATTTAAAACTACCCTGGATTGGCAATATTTCTCGTAAATTCGAAAAACAGGTAAAATCTAACGTTCAAAACTGTTTTAGAGCCGTCGATCCTCGTGTAATTTTCCAAACCAGAAAGATTCTGCCTTCAATCTATAAGGATGCTGTGCCCATCACTCATCAAAGTATGGTCGTGTACCAATACGTGTGCCGCTGTGATTGCCGGTACGTGGGTCGCACATCCCCACGACTGCAAGATAGAATCAATCAACACATTCCAAAATCAATTCGAAATAAAGAAAATCCAACCAAAGTTCTTCCCAAACGTAACTGCAAAATTGCTACTCCACTCAATCAGCTAGACTGTGATTCAGCTATTGGTCTACACTTAATCCAACATCCTGATTGCGCCTCTCATTATCATATTGACCAGTTTTCGGTTTTAGCCAAAGCGAGAACAAATTTCCACTTGGGGGCGCTGGAGGCAACTTTCATCAAAACGTTGAAACCTATTCTGTGCCGTCAAAAGGAATTTGTCTACTCACTCCAAATTCTCCGATAGTTGAGTTAGATTCTAAAATTCATCCATATTCGACCAATCACAATCGGTCTGTCTTTTAACAACCAACCAGAGCCCTTTTTTCCTTTTTTGTTGCAGATTTTTCGATGAAGCTGATGATAATATATAGACCACCTTTTTCCTTCTCAATTAACTCTCGCGTTGAACCCTGAAGAGAGCGAGACGAAAATGTTTGGTTCAAAAACAGTCTTTTTCAAGACTACCTAAATTTAAAAGATGTTTTCGGCGCTTTTTAAATCTGTTTTGAAATTCTGTACCACCAAAAAGCTTTTCGTAATTCGGTATTGTAGAATGATTAAACCGAATCTACAATTTCGAATCCAACTCTAGAATAGTTTTTTCAAAATTTTGGAAACATAAAGCTATACATTTTTTTTTTTTATTCAACGAAAGTAACAACAGTCTTTGCCTTTTACTCTATTAAAATGATCCCATACAAATGAAGACTGTTTTCTTCCAGGCATCTTGTTCTCAGAACTGTCTGTTCAATCGTAATGCCTGAATCATGCACAATTTGCGTGACTTCTGCTGGGCTGTATGCGTGATAAAAAAGAGACAAAGCAACACAGTTATGCGAATTAACAAACCTAGCGCATCACTTTAAAAGATAGAAAGAAGGATAAAAACTAGAAAAACAGAGATTAAGCAGCTTTGTTTGCAAAATTTAGTTAATTGGAATTATCATTTGGTAGGGATGGCCATAGCCGAACCTTAGCTGATTCCGAATCGAATCCGAATTAAAAATGTCGAATCCAGAATTTCGAATTTTCATTTCGAATCCAAAATTTGGGAGGCTAACAAAATGAGCTCAATGCAATGCTGCAGAATCATCAACAAGTGTACTTTAAAAAATGCACAAAATACACTAACAGATAAGCCTATTTGCAACACATCTTCATTCATATGAAGAAAGTTTATGGCCTCCACATGTTCGCCTGTCAGTCTGTTTCGTAATTTTGCTACGGCAAGGTCGGCGCTTGAAAAAGCTCTCTCTGACGGAGCTGAGGACGCAGGTACAAAAGTGCGTTTACGAATACGCGGCAATGCGATTACCATTACAAATCATACTGGCCTGCGATTAATGCAATTTAAAATTTGCTAGCCTGCGTCAAGCAAGTTGATTGTTCAATGATGTCATAACAATCAAACTTGCATTGTCTCACTGCCGTTGTCAAGGTTATTTCAAATATTTTTTGATAGCGGGCGATGAAGCGGTAAAAATCATACAGGTACAATTCCTTGATATCGCTTCGGTTTATTGCGTTGCCGTACCAAACTTCAACGTCAATATGAAATAAACAGAAAACTAGGTAGTCGCGTTGCTGCTAGCCACGTATCGGTAAATACGCCTTGAGGCGCGTTTACTGATAGGCTACACGACAAAAATTTTTCGCACCTTGTTTGTTTTATTTTACTGCACATCGATCACGCGAAAACCTGCGAAATCCTTTTACATTTACTTACATTATAATTTTAGTCACGTGTCGCGTTTGCACCGTGTCGGTAAATGCGCCTTTAATACGCACGATCGTCACAAACAGCCATCAGTCATTGGCAATTGCGTGTGTTTGTCACATAAGCTTGCGCAGTAGGTGTGTGCAGTTTACTCGCGTGTGTGCATCACCGCTATCTACGATGTCAGCGCACCCTAGTCCCTGTTTAAACACGCGTGTGCACCACTGCGCTGTTGCTGTTATAGTGCAAATGCGTGACTGTGTTTATACTATTAATTCTCCGAGATAAGTGACGCAACTGCATCGCATTGTTATGTTTTTTTCATTTCGAATCGGCAGTATCAAAAAAAGATTCCGAATCATTTAGGATTCGACTCGATTCGAGATTCAGTAATGGACATCCCTATCATTTCGGTTCCAACTATTCGAAATAAATTGACTTTTTGGATTCGAATTTTTAAGGATTCAGATTCGAATGATTCGAAATTCTGGAATGCCCAATCCTAATCAGCACACCTTCAACGAAAAGTCACCCTCAAAAATTGCCGATTTGCAAAAACCTTGTATTAAAAGCATACGCATCATTTGACAGAAATTTATAATAATGGATTGGTGATTTATCAATGAATGCAACGTCTCAATTGGCATTGTTCTGTCATAGTAGCCTTACCTGACGTCAAAAATTATTTTTTACTATGAAAATCGGCTGTTTTTTCAAAGCTTTCAAAAAGTAGTTAGAATTTTTTGTCGAAATGGTTGCATTTTGTAGAGACCAAAATTTCTTCATCTTACACCAAAAACATGAAAATTTCGATTTCCGTTACATCCCCCCTTTAAAAAAGAAAACTTTGAGCAGGGTTTTATCAGCGCTTAATAAGTCTGAAGATGGAGGAAATCGTCTCGAAGCTTAATTAAGAGATTTCATAACAATGCTTAGTGGGTGCTGACGTTTTGTCATGCTACTTTTTTAGGAGCTGGAATGTCGTGCGACGCCTGGACACACAGGAGGTTGTATGTCTTACGTGCTTCATGCTCATAGTATGGTATTTACTGGCGACGCTTTGCTAGTTCGTGCATGTGGAAGGACTGATTTCCAAGAAGGTAAGTCCATATAGCCAGTGCATGTCATGCATTATCAAGAATCTGATGATGAAGTGAAAGTTGCTATTTGAGATTGAAAGACTCATAAAAAGCATGATTGCTTTTTCTATCAGTCACTCACTTAGTTTGTTTATTTTTATCTCATGGATTTGATTATTAGCTGTGTTTACAGGTGACCCTGAGATGTTGTATGACTCTGTCCATCAGAAAATCTTCTCTCTTCCAGAAAGTTACTTAGTTTACCCTGCTCATGACTACCAAGGTATTGTCTTGAAATGTATCTTTGATTATGTTTATGTTCAGAACTTTGCTAAAAGTAGTTTTGTTTAAAATCACGTGGCGATATGCTTTATCTCTCAGTGGTTTCTAGCTGCTAGTCCCTGGACCGGTGGTAGTTATGTAAATGTTTGCCATTCCACAAACTTTCCACAAATCTTGCGACTTAGCGTTTATGTCTAAATCAGTGGTTCTCCACCTGTGGTACGTTTCAGGTGGTACGCAACAAACTTTGGCGTTTTACGTAGAAATGAGTTCAAACTTTTATGGAATAGTTGTTGCAAAACAGCAACCATTACCACCTTGCCGGTCCCTTTCTGACGCGCCTTGTTATAATTTTGCGGTATCAACTTAGTAATGGGTATGTATCTTTCAAGCAGAGTTGCTGTGACATGGCTAAGCACAAGAAATCCTGAAAACAAATGCGCGTTGGGTCGTTTTATATTACGCATTGTGACCCCGGCTGGTGACCACCCCAGTAACGAGACCACTCTCGGTTAGACAACGTTTTTTCAATATCCCCGAATTATTTTCTATAATCCAAACTTAATACACCCTCGGGGCCACCTTGGCAACACAAATCCCAGACGCCGAGAGAACTTTCGGGCCCCGGGGCAAACTTTCGGGCCCCGGGGCAAAAATTTCATTTAAGCCCTATGGTCAGTGGTGCCCCAAAATCACGTGATGAGCAAAAAAAAGTCATAGCTTCCGCAGATGTTTGAATTTCGGCCCGAAATCAAAAATAACATCGCGTTCGCAGGCCGTTGTTTGAGCTAATGAATTTTGCATTCTAACCCTGACAATTCTGAACCCCGGGCCCCTTGTGTCCCCAGGCCCCCGAACAGTGACCCCTTTTGCCCCCCCTCTCGGCAAGCCTGGTTCCAGTGGAGGTCGTGCTGCCTGGCTCCACATCTTGCTGCACTTTACATTTAGGACTTTTAAACAATATCCATTAAATCTTTAATTAGTTGTGATTTTTCTCAAAAATGTCAAAGCGAAAGTATAACCCTGAGTACATTCAGTATGGGCCATGACAAGCATCAAAACCACGGTTCAGAATCGTCTTTATGCACCTGGACATGGCTTCCGATCTGCCGTGAGCTCGGTCCAACCTCGCATTAATCAGCCGGTTGCGAAGAAATAATTGCAACCCTCACATTAAATTTGGTGTCGTTATGTGTATTTTCTATTTTGCAATAAATTTTGAGTAAATTAAAATCGTCGATCACTTGGTGGTATGCCACGGCAATGTAACACGTTTGGGTGGTACGCGGTAAGAAAAAGTTTTAGAACCACTGGTCTAAATGAAGCGTAAAAATTGATGGGATGCCTTGTCTGTTTTTCACATTTTCTTTAGCACAGCAACGAATTTCTTTCTAACGTTGATTTTGTGCTACAGTGTGTTTATTAGACTGGGCCAAACTGGACAAAGTTTTTCAATATTTCTTGAACTTTCTAGAAAGTTGTAGTTGACTATAAGAAACCAAAATGTGAAAATTTTTTTAAAAATAATGATGCCTTACGGTTGGACAGTGCGTTTCTATGGCAATCAATGCGGATTTTTTTAAATCAAAAGTCACTGATGCTAGATAAAATGATCGCATTTATATCTGTCGTAAGAGAGAAGTTTGCCCAATTTTTTGCTTGAAATAGTTGTAGGTTTACCTAAAAAGCTGTATTTTTGGTCTAGAGGAAGACCCAAAATGTTTTTCACGTTGTTTTAAATATGTGTATGCATATGTATAGATAGGGAGAAAGCACTCTTGTATAATATTCTACTTTTCACATGTAGAAAATTGGTGGTAAGTTTAATGAAGCATTAGAACTTTAATTTAAGCGACTCTATTAATATTATGTTTTTAGCCAACTATGATCTTACCTTACTTTTTTATCAGACTTAGGATTAGGCCCAGTTCATGTCCAAAATTTTTATGATTAATTATTATTATTATTAGTGACTATTTATAATTAATAGATAGGCTTGATAGGTTTTGAAAGATTTGACCATTATAGAAGGGTCCGCAGGAATAATTAACAAGGTTGCTTTCTTTTAAGAGTGTCTTTGGGGATTTTTGATATAAAAATATTGCTAAAGTTTTGTTTGTTGTGTGGATGAAACGTAGTTAGGAGGCGGGAAGATGTTTGTTGATGAATTGCTGCAATTCTTTTCCGATTCGAGTGAAATATCGCCGAGATATGGCAGCTTGAAGGTGATGTAGTTTTAAAATTGCGTTTGCGTTATTGGACGTTGGGAAAATTTTTTGTTCAAGAATTGTGCAATGCACCTGTTTATAAAACTGGAAGGATATTCATTTCTGACAAGGGTTGTTGTAATTGATTGCAATTCAGTATGGATTTGCATGTATGAAATCCAGATGATAAAATAGAGTTGAAAGAGGTTGTGTTTCTAGTGAATGGGAGAAAAACGAGAATATTTGAGGAGTTTGGTGTGGGCAGGTTTATGGCAAGTAGCCCGCCACTGGTTTTAATTGCGGAATGAGGTTTTTCAACAAAAACGTCAAAAAAGGCTGGCGAGTTGTTTAATCCTATTTATTTCGTGAACTGGATTTGTTTGTGTATGCTATTCAGGTTATTGAGGGAGACATCGACAGAGGTCGGTTCTGTGATGGTGGCAAAACAATCATCTACATATTGGTAAAAGAAACTAGGTTAGTGATCTAGTTTTAGGGCAGCAGTCGACAAACTTTTTGTATCCATGGGCAAAAACAACCAATGCTGGTCATGGCGGGCCGCACTTACCGTTCTAAGTCAGCAGTAACAGCTGGTCATCGCGAAATTTACAATAAACCTATGGAAGATTTATTTTTCGGAAGTCGAACTCCAAAAGCGTGCATTTACGGTTTACATGCCAGCTTTTGGGTGAGATACGTCAACGTTGGCAAGTTGGAAAAAATTCCGCTGGCAACCAGCTTCTCGATGCTTCATTCGTTTGTGCGGGAAAAGATCGCGGGCCGGATAAAATTTGCTGGCAGGTCGTGAGTTGCTGACCCCTGTTCTAAAGGGTGATTTCGAGGGTTTTATCAATGGTGTAGTTCATGATAGCGTGAGCCATCAAATATCCAATTGGCGAGCCCATTGTCACGCCATTGGGTTGTTATTGTCAAATTGGAAAGCAGTATTTTGGATAGACCATGTAAAATTTTTTTCAGTCGGCTCTGTTAAGAACGTTCCAGGGGCGCGCCCAGCACATTTCAAGGGGGGTTCTAAAAAAAAACTCGATTTCGCACTCAGGAGTGGATCCAGAATATTTTGGTGAGGGGTGGTGAAATTTTGAATTAGTTTGAATGTTAACTAAATAGAAAAACGTTAGACCCGAAAAAGGCATAAAAAGCTCTTTGAAAAATGTTTTCGTGTCTGTGGCATATCCAGAAATTTTTTTAGGAAGGGGGCACGAAACTTTATCGTATTTTCAAGCGTATCGTAGCTTTTTTGCGGCAGAGTTATTTTGAAGCATATTGAGAATAAACAAGGCTCTAGAGTGCTCTCCCGGAAAATTTTTGAAAATTTACATTCTGTACTGAACATTTTAATACTTTTTGAACAATTTTTAGGCAAATTTTGTTTAAATTTTTTGCCCCTAACATGAGTGTTTCACCAAATATGATGCATTTGTTTCTACATTTTCGATTATGCGTGCTTAGGGCATAAGGCTTATTGTTATCAAAAAGATTCGAAATTACGAAAAAAATTGTACCCATCAAACATTTTTGAAAATGGCTGGTGGGGGGATGCATTCCCTACATCCAGCGTGGATCCACCCATGCCCGCACCAATACCAATTAGGCTATCTCTTACCACTACGCCAACCAGTCGATTTGGCTTCAACATGATGTGAGGCAAATTCTGTCACAACTGTTTTGAAATGCACTTACTGCACTTGCACGTACTGCACTTGCACAGTTTGGACACTTCACTTTAAAAACGAGGGTTCGGTTTCAAAGGGGGGTGCGCCACTGCAACATTCCATTCATTTCAACAGTCTTGGAAGGTGCCACCTGATATAAGTTGTATGGTAAATGTGGATGAGATGCTATTGTTGAAAAGACTTTTGACATCAAATGACATGGTCGGCTAACATAGTTAGACAGTTAAAGAAGTCAGTGGGGTTAGTAGGGTGGTGCCTAACTAGGTTATTAAGAAACTGGAATAGTTAACATTTGTGATTATAGGATCTGCAGCAGGAGAGTGTTGGTGTCATAGATATCTCAGGTTTGTGGAGTTAGGGTACACTGTATAATGGGGGGAGTTGTTGTGGAAGCTGGGTGGATTCGGTAGTGTATATCATTACCAAGTATAAAATCCCTGATAAGGTATACTCCAGAATTTGTTTGCGCTGTCGAGAAAAGCTAAAAGCAAATGCAACCTCAACGGAAAACGTCAGCGGAAAATGATTAGCTGCAGAAAACTGCTTTTGGAATTGAGTTAGAGGCTATTTCGCAATTACTGCATGTTCGGCTGAAGCTCGTAGCATAGTGGACTTTGAACTTTCTTATGAATTGCGTGGTATAAATGTCAAAGCGAGGAAAGGCTTATTAGGTAAAACTCACATAAAATCCGTTAAGGCTACTGTTTTAGTGCCAAGAAATTGTAATGCGAAAGAAAAGCCAGAAAGGACGCTGCTTTATAATGTTTATTTATTTTTGTTTATTTTTTTGGCCTTATCCTCGCGAGAAAGATGAGCACAAGAAAAAAGCAATAAAACATTGAACATCATTCATGAACTGACGCTCGCGGGGCGACTATCTATTCCAGGCCTAGTCTGTCATAAAGTTTTGTAGCTAATTAAAATTCCATGGCGCAGTCCCACGGTCCTCTGTCCACGAAAGACGAACAAATTTAGCAAGTGGTTAAGGTCAGGGAGCATCGAAGAACTATACAGTTTTCAAGTCAAGATGCCCCCTGGCAACATAAATACAGTGGTAAGTGAACTCTACCAAGAAAAACAGTGTCAGCGTGTCGACAAAATAAAAGCAAGAAACGAGTGAAGACATAATAACAATTACAATATTTGCGAACGATTTTATGCCAATTTTAGTTTACAAAACAACGATTTATGATACGTTAGCATAAGCCTACATTTACAAATTTTCTTCTAGGTATTGCGATAATAAACTTTGTTTATACGTTTTTTTAAACGAAAACCATGATAGGGTTTTGAATTTATCTGGTATTGATTGCCAAAGTTTGATTCCTTTAAACGACAGTTGATTTTTTGCAGCATTTTTAGACACTCTAGATTTAAAAAAAATTGGTATTTTGGGTATGTGTAGTATTATGGTTGTGAATATTTTCGATTTTTGGAAACGCAGACTCAATAATTTTTGGTAGTTTATTAAAGGATAACTGATACATGAACTTAGCAAGTTCTAGTTTATAAATATCTTGTTATTTTAACAACGATAATTTTTTATACAAACACATGATCGAATTTTCGTCTGCCTGTCATTGTTCGAACAATATCGTATAGTCGCACCTCAAGTTCTCTCAAGGTTGAGTGGAAGGTGGAACCCCATAAAATAATTCCATATTGCACTCGGCTATGTACCATAGAATAATATAACGCACGCAAGATATATGGGGGTACTAGTTTTCGTAAGCGTAGAACATTCCGGAGTATCTTGCTAATTGCAAAGACAGATTTGTTATGTGTGAGGACCAGTTGAGCATATCATCCAAGTATATTCCAAGGTATTTTACAGAGTCCGTTTGGTTTATGCTTGTATTGTTAATAGATAAGGTAAAATTACATTCAAGTTTTCTTTGCGGGTGTTTATTGATTAACAAAAAATTTGTTTTGTTGTAGTTCAACGAAAGTTTATTTCTACGAAGCCAATTATCAATTTTTTGCAATTCCGTGTTTACAACAATTTGCAGTGTTTTCAAGTTCTTTCCCTCTAGACAAGAGATAAGTGTCATCAGCAAATAGTGTAGTTTGAAATTTGGAAGCTAGAGGGAGGTCATTGATGTACATTAAAAACAGTAGCGGTCCTAGACAAGATCCTTGTGGAACCCCACAGCTTACGTACTGACATGAAGATTTATAGTTATTATTTTGGTATATTGCTTACGATTGCTCAGATAGCTTTTTAATAAATTTAGGGTTTTTCCCCTTACTCCAAAATGTCGCTCAAGTTTATTCAACAAAATTATGTGATTGACGGTATGGAACGCTTTTGACGAGTCCAAAAATACGCAGCAACTATAGCAATTTTTATCAACGTTTTGCAGGAGTTTTTCATGTATATAACTAACAGCATGAGTTGTGGAATGATGTTTTTTAAAACCAAATTGATTTTGATTCAGTAATTTTTATTTGTCTAGATAATCCGAAATTCTGTTGCAAGGCATTTTTTCGAAGATTTTGTCGAATTGCGATAAAATGGAAATAGGGCGATAGTTTAATGCCATTTGTTTATCTCCTTCTTTAAATACTGGAATGACTTCGGCAATTTTTAAGTAGGTGGGAAAAGTTTCTTAAGTAACACATAAATTAAAGAATTCATTCAGTGGAGTAGAAATGACATATTTACTGAGTTTGATAAATTTGGTCTCTATGTCCAATTGTCTTTTGGTTTTGTGGTTGCTGAGTTGATCAATTAGTGTTTCCACTTCATTTGCAGTGGCAGGATCCAAAAAAGAGAGTTACTTAGACTACAGGGTTTTTTGGTGTTACGTTCAACATTGGGATTTGCAGGTGGAATTAAATCAGACATCCTTTTCCCTACGTTCTTAAAATATCGATTAAATTCTTCAGCAATGTTTTGTGGTTGTGTTACAGTGTCATTATTCACTCTAATGTTTAATTTGTCGGGAATGACAAGCTCAGTTTTGTTTGTTGTTAACAACTCATTTATAGTTTTTCAGGTGACTTCTGATTGGTGCTCAGTGCAGTCTGATAAAAGTTTTGTTTGGCAAATTCAATAGCTCTATTTAGTACATTACGGTAGGCTTTATAAGAATTGAGGGAAGTGGCATTATAATTTTTAAAAGTTGCGCGTACTTTGATTGACTTAAGCAAACCTTGCGTCAGCCATGGTTTTTGTTGAAGTCTTTTTTCTCTTCTGGAAGCTTTTTTTAGAGGTGCGTGTTCGTTTACCGTGTCAGTGAGAATTGTCATAAACTTGTTAAATTGTGGATATACTGGTTTGTTGTCAGAGAGCGCGAAAGTGTTTAGTTTTTTGTTTAAGCTTTCGAGAAAAAGTTCAGGTTGGAAGTTTTTCATATCTCTCACGAAATTGTAAGATTTGGTATTTTTGCAAACGGATTTTAATAGAAAATTAGCCAATGTGCCGCAATGGTTCGATATGTCTGTTACTGCTATCCCTGATTCTACTTTTGTGTCAGCAATGTTAGTATAAATGTGGTCAATTAACGTCTTCGAATTTTGCGAAATACGTGTTGGTAGATCTAGCAGACATTTGCAAGAACAATTTATTAGGTTGTTGGCATATTTTCGAATATTGCCGCTATTTTTAATGTTAAGCAAATTAATGATAATGTCTCCTAAAATGCAATATTTCACGTTGTTTAGGTTGTAACTATGCAATTTATTTGCTAACTCATCACCAAAAGAATTTAGGCTATCAACATCGTAATTTGGATGTCGGTAAATCACGCCAACAACAATTGGTGCTGGTTTTGCTTCAATTTTTATCCACAAATCTTCAACTGCATTTAAGTTCAAGCCAGCTGAATTTATAAGAGTATATGACAATTCTTTCTTAACTAAAATGCAACTCCGCCCGCTTTTGTCGGACTGTTTTTATGCATAAATTTCTACTCAGTTAGCTTGAAACCATCATTACTTTTGACATCGTTTAATTTGGTTTCAGTTATTGCGATTACGTCTGGCTTAGTAGAGAGTTGGGAAACGTAAAGAGACAATATGCAGAAGTTTTTTTGCAAACTTCGAACATTAAAATGCATTACAAATAAATTTCTTTGACATGATTTGACTTTTGATAAAGTTTGGTTAATTTCATCAATTTCGAAGTATTTACTGCTAGCAAATAAGTCATGGTATTCGTTGTCTTCTAAGTCGTTTGTAATGTTGTTGAATGCGGTGTTCTGGTCGACACTGGTAATCGAGGTCTTGTTTGTGTTGTTTGAAGCTGTCAAAGAGTTCGAGCAGCAGCCAGTCGCGAGACTGACACTGTTATTAGTACGTACATTGCAAAGCGTTGATTGCTGCGTTTCGTGAACATTGTGTTCATTTACGCCTTTAAATATGAGCGTTGATGTGATGTTTGTAGCCATTGTGCTGGTGAGAAAAAATTGACATAAACAACACGAAATTATCTAGGCGTATGGTGCATAATTTGAATCTAAAAATCCGAATCTGCGTCAGATACTACATTGTCATTGTATTACAAAAGTTTATAATTCAGTTTGGAAAAGTCAATATTTTCGTCATACCGAAACAGATCATCCGGTGACTTGATGTAGAGCCAGTTGCCAGTTCCTTGGTCTTTTCTTGGCCAGTTCCTTGGTCTAAGGGAAAATCATTCTTGTACGCCGATTTTTTCATTCTTATTGCACCGTTTATAGTATGGCATAAAACAAAGTTGTCTTCACATTCTTCTTAACATATCTCAACAATTTGGCTCGTAAAGGCGTAAGATCTTTCGTGATAAAAGCACTTTTGTAGATTGCATTTTCTTTCAGTTTCTTTTTAGCGTGTAAGAACTCACTTCTCTGTTTGTAGGACACAAATCTCGCGATAATTGGACGAGGCTTAGCAGTTGGATTCTTCTTTTTTTTACCCAATCGGTGGGCTCTCTGTATGTCATTTCCATTTAGTTCAATACCAAGAATTTTAGCAATGTTTAGGACAATGTCCTCTCCATCGTCTTTGTTGTTGGGAGATTCTTGTATCCCATGAATTCGTAAATTCTCTCTCCTTCCGTATTGTTCTAATTCATCAAGCTTGTAATTGTCATGCTTAGAGCCTGTTTTGGTCGCACATTTTCTGCTTTAACTTGTTTCACTTCGTTTTTGCTAATTTCTAGTTCTTTTAGGTTTTTGAGATCTTCAGGTAGAGATTTTACTGTTGAGTGAATTTCATATAATTGCTGTCGGTCATCGTCATTAAAGTTATTCAAGTAGCTAGTACTGCTACTGCTGGAGCAGTTCGAGCTCGAGGTTTGCTGTTTGCTGCGACGAGACATGTTGTTCAGAGAAAATGAAACACGTCCGTTCTCTACGCTGTCAACTTAAAACTTAAAACTTTTTATCTTCACCCTGACCATGCAGAGATTTAACTAGAATGTGTCCTGCTCTACAACTGTCGATAATGGAGGCTGTTATAGCCCCCGACCCTGCAGCAGGAAGTCGCAATGACTCTCTTAAATAGGCCAGAAAGATTGTTGCTTTATGGCTTTAGCAAAACAAAAAGCACAACGAAAAATTATCAATTTTTTGTTATTTACGTTCAGCTTTTTTTATAAGCAAAATAGAAAAAAAGTTCCTTTTAGAGCACATATAAACATGTCGCTTCCTAGCATTTTGATGTAAAATTTAGCGTAGTAGCAACAGTGGTTTCTGAGTTAATTCGATATAATAAAAATGTGACGTCGGTTGCTATGGAAACGTGCTGTCCGACCGTGAAAAGAATTTATATTTTGGATTCGCTTGACCTCTTACAACTTTCTGGAAAGTTCAAAGGTTCTACCAAAAAAAATTTTTTTAACCCTATATTTGGCCCAGTCTAATGTCCATGAATCGCGGTACACGACAGCTGACCGCCGCAAAGTTACCAAACTGATCGCCGCGACAACTGACCACCGAAAAAGCCTAATTTATTAACAAAAACTTTCTTCACGTGGAACCACAACAAATCCAGACCTAGCCTAACTCGCACCTAATCCTAACCAAACCTAACTCTGACTAACCAAACCTAACTCTAACCCTAGCCTAACCTATAACTCTAACTTCAGAATTAAGGCTTCGAGTTTCGTTCTCTAAACCTAACTTAAACTTTGAAAAATTTGCCCGGGATGTTATAGCCTTGTCAAATTATAGAGCGCATGAAGCTCGTTTTCGCTACAATACAGCGCACGAAGCTGTTTTTGGCGGTCAGTTTGCGGCGGTCTGTTGTTTGTGTTCGCATGAATTGACATTGAGACTGATTGGAGTTTTGTTGCAATTTTTGTGTTTAAGTATGTAACCAATCGCGAAATATTGCATTATGTTGTGCCATTAATTTATCTGTGATGAACAAATGTGATGATAAGTACGGTATATGGTACATTATTATTTTTTTTGTTGTCGGTTACCAAACAGTCTTTCTGTGGTCTGCTGATATAAAAAGATTGAGGGAGGGCCACTGTCCTGTATGTTTTCAGCATGTTTTTATCTCTTTCACAGTTTGTCCAATAGTTATCTTAATGGTGACATTTTGTGCAGTATTTGAGTACTTATGCACTCATGGAATGACGTCAGAGTCGATTATTAGTGGACGTTTGTATCACCGCACTAAGTTGTGCAGGTGGTTTTACAGTAGGGCATGCTGTTTTGGCAAGGCCACTGTTATTTGTTTTCGCCGTGTTCTATGTTACCTGAGCGCGAAGACGATCACTATAGAGCGAAATGTGATATAAAATTGTAATACGAAACTCTCAGTGTTGTTATAACGTAATCTATTGGGTTTTAGCACAGGACAAAAATGAAAGTACAGTACGATTCCGAATGATTTCAAATAAATTCAGGATGATTAAAGAGTAACTCTCTATTTTAAAATATCGTATGTATATACTCGCTGATAAGCTTAAACGTTGGATTTATAAAACTCACTGAATAGCCAGCTTTACAAATCACATCAGGCTTTGAGCTTGATGAAGAAAATGATAACTTTGCAGGTAAGGCCATGATGCCATACCAGACTTGTACAACTAGATAATTCTAGTGGTCTAATTACAGTAGACTAGATTAGAGCGAAATGCCGGTAGTCTAATTCTAATCTAATTTGTGAAATGTTTCGAAGCACTTATTTTAATCTAATTTCCGGTTTTCTCGAAAATGTTACTTTGTAGCTGCTCGGCTGGAATCTGGTGTGATTGTGGTACCGGGTAAAATTTCCGATTATTTCACTGTTATGTTACGTTTTTTGTTGTTTTGTCAAGCGCTTTTTGATCTAACTTTCCGTCCGGAAAGAGCACTACGGAAATGTGTTATTATTGGTCAAATTTGTTCATTGTTTTTAGGTTTTTCCGTGAGCACAGTTGCAGAGGAAAAGCAATTCAATCCTCGATTTACTCGAAGCAAAGAGGGATTTGTGCAATTCATGAAAGAACTCAACTTAGCCTACCCCAAGCTTATCGGTGAGATTATGTTGCTGCAGTTGTGAATTAAAGTGCAATCTTGTGTTAGTGATGCACCGAGTTGATTCATACCATGATCAATTGCATTTCGTATATTCCAAAATTGTTTATTTTTGAATATTTTTTTTTATATAAAAGTGTATCTTTATCTGTGAAACATTCAATTATTTATCAATGAGATGCGTCGAAGCAGTAAATGCTGCCGATTAGTTGTTTAGTTTATCTCGTTTGGATGAAATTTGGTGCCGATATCCACCAAGTCGTACTCAATGAGGTTTGTGATAAATCAACATTAATTTTTGTAATTTGACGTTTTAACAATTATAGATTTTGCTGTCATCATTAGCAGTGTACGCAAGGCAGTTTAGAAATGTGTGATCTAGAATTTACAATTTTAACTAAAAGTTATTGCATAACCATGGCAACAGGTCAAAATAAGTTGTGCAAATTATAGATGTCATGAACTTGTTTGGTTAAAGTTATTGGTGTGTGACGTTTTAATTCTTCAAGTCAGGAGTCTAGAACTTTTTTTGACCGTGGCAGCTATGACGTTTCATGTTTCAAATTCCGATATGCGCTGCATATCATTTTTTAACACTTATTATAAATATAATCGCCCACGACGAGGCGACAGCGCGATTTTTTTTCATGGACCACACAACACTCTGCAGTAGTCACTCACATTGCAATCAAGGTCACATTGACGCCAGTAGTCTGCTGATAAAACACTTTACGTGGGTATTTTGGAGCGCACCAAACAACGATACTGTGAATTGCCTGTAAATATTAGTCTAAATCTACATAATTTAAGCTGAAGTAGTCTTGCGTAACTGACAGCTTTGTCGTCTGGTTGTTGTCCTTTGGTGAAGCTCAACTTCATTTATTGCATCAAAATCGTAAGACCATTAATTTCCAGGGCTTTAAACGAAACGACTGCTCTTAAGAAAACACATTTTGTTTTAGCCTTTTACGTACAGGTTTGGCTTACCAGACTGTTCGATACTGGTAGCGACTTTCTTCCTACAAGTTCTGTGTTTTGTGATTGTGATGTAGGAAAAACACCGCCACCAATCAGCTTGTTCCGGAAAAGCTTTTTTTAGTAGAACTTTAGCACTTGGTGATGTTTCTCGGAGCCTGATGCTGTCGTTAGTCATTAAAATAATCGTATCTGGCTCTCAAGTCATCGATCGCTGACGTAAAGTGTTCGTAGTTTTTAGTATATGTTGAAATATGAAGTTATCATGACATAACTTGTTTTCATCTGTTACTTAGGTTATGCTATTGCTAATTTGGTTATATCATACAGTGTTATACTGCCTTGTATGTACAGCTGATGGTATGGCTGGATCTGTATTTTCCAAATGTCCAGTTGCAAAATTAAATGTTTTTTACTCCTCCCTCGTCTATTTTTGTCTCGTGTTCAATATGTTCTTAATAATTTCGCGCGGCCGAATAATTATGAAATGATTCTACCAACCGAACAGAAGATCTTCTTTTTGCTGATACGAAAAATATGTGAGTAAAGGTTTCAGCGCAACTTTGAAATGGTAAAGTCATAGACTGCGTTTGCTGTGTTTGCTTTGTTCCACAACTTCTTAAATTTTTGTGACATTAAGTTTTGACTCATGGTTAACAGTCGCCGTTATAATGGTTTACTGTTCAATACTGCCGTGAGCAGGAAAGGTTTGCCTGGCCATTTCATACTATCATTCAACAGCCATCAGTTATTACTGATGGGGCTGTCACAAAGAGAATGCACAGTGAAATTGACACGGAACGCACCCTTGTTTGGAAGAAAATTGTTTTCTCTTAAGATGTGATTGTAAATACATTGTTGAAATATTAGTCATTTCTTAAACTGAAAGCGCCCTAGTCCAAGAATAGATTGTTTACTGAGATATTAGTCAAACATTTTCATTGTGGTTAGAACAAGATCATATGAAACAAATTATGAGCAAAAGCGGGTTTAATTACAGTTTGCAGATAACTGCAGAGATGCAAAAGCCTGAATGCAGAATAAACCAGTCGATGACACTTTTATATAATGGCAGAATACATGTAATTTGCTAGTAACAAGCAGCATATTAGGAACCAGTGGCGGCTCTTGAAGTAAAAACTTGGGGGTGCTGCAAGAATTATATTCAACGTAAAACAGCAACATTTTATACACGTCAAGCAACCGTCTTCACGTGCTGTGCGTTGTATGTTCTTGTCACTTTTTAGGTAATAACAACAATTAGCAATTGAAGGATACTCGACAAGAGTGGTATCGATAAAATAATTTCATTTATAAATAAACAGCACATCATAAAAATAATAGCGAAAGCGATAAAGCAGTCTAAAGACATATATATAAATCTACAAAAGTTAGCCGGATTTTTAGCAGTCAAGCGCATGGCTGGAACTTATGATAAAACCCTATTTGAATTTTACGTCGTTAATTAGCTGTTTCACAAACTTGGCCGACAAGTGCACCCGTAGGAACTAAGCAGTTGAGCGATTTTTAACTTTAGATTAAATCACAGCTTCTACTGTTTCAATTAGGCCTAGATCTGTAAATTTAGCTATTTGAACTACCAGCAGTTTACAGGTTGTATAGCACTTAATGTATTTTTCAAATTTTACATTTTTTTCAGAGCTATCGGTACCTGAGAAACTAGCTGACTAGCCTATATGGTAATGTTTTACGTGGTCTCAAGCAGACTGATAATCTTACTGCCAGACAACACTGGAAATACACCTACTCCAACTACCTCTGTACCTCACTTCTTCCGCATATGGCTAAACCAGCTCCGCTAACAAAGACCTAGCCTTTAATTTGTTCAACGTTTTCACACACACAATCTCACGCTGTCTAATAGCGGCACCTGTCATTCAGCTAACGAGCGTATTGTACCCATTATTACGTAACTATGATTGTACCATTGTAACTGCATTATCGCTGCAAAGTCGGAAAATGCTTTGCGGCTCTAGTATTGCAATACTGTATAGCAGAAAGTACATTCTGATCCTTTTAGGTTTTGAAAATTCATGGCATTAGTGAGAAAGCCACTACGCATAACATTTAATATTTTTTTTGAAACAATGTAGTTTAATATTGATCTTGTTATTGCACCAAAGAGACAAAAAATTGTAAGTCAAAAAACTTGCTTTGAAATGGCGACATAAAAGCGCGGTAGTTGGCGCTGAGTGTACTAATGTTTCCATTGCGGCCGCGGAAATGTTGCCATTTTTAAGCAGTGTCGTCAAAAATTAAAAATATTATTCGTTTATCAAAAAAGGGGTAGGGGTGTACCCCATCCTTTTTTTTTTTTTTTTCAAGAAAACTTAAGTAGTACGCAACCATTCAATGATAATGTTGAAAAAAATAATTAAAATTTATAAATTTTTGTTGGGATTTTCTTGGGGGTGCTGCAGCTCCTCTAAGCGAGCCGCCCCTGTTAAGAACCATTCTGACATACGAGCTTCGCTGTAGAGAAGCCACACTGTCTTGATACTAAGCCTAGTCTTGCTTCTTCTGGGCAGTCACTTGTGCCTGCTGTATTGGAACTTATGAATAAGCTGAACTGGCAAACAGACAAGTTATTACTGATCAGCACCTGCAATCTTAGCAGATAGAACTGGGGAAAACACTTAAACGTTTTGATTTTTTTTAGGATGAATTTATTAAAAGTGTTTGGACTCTTAGTACATAGTGAGTGTGGCGCATAAAAGCAAAGTTCAGATCACGATATAGTCGGTGGCACCCGCACAAATAAACACTGGAGGGGGTATAATTCCTGTACAGTGAAGCAGTAAATTTAGATCTGTTGGTTAATATTTCACTTCGTCATTATTAATTGCCTAAACTTGTGCATTTGCGCGTTGTTTTTCATAAATTCTGATTGATGACTCCTCCATGAGGTTGGAGTTGCTCATCAATTTATTGGATTAAGCTTAGTTGAGCTCCAGACACGACTCTTCTCTCTTTTAACTTCACTTTGTTGTTGACTGCGTTGCCTCTTACGCACTCAAATACAAGCCGCAATATATCCACTTAACCTGTGGTCTTCGATTCTTTTCGATACCGCTTCCTATCAAAGGGATAAATCCTATTTTGCACTCCCTGTGCGCTTTTGCATCTTCGTGTTTTTTGTTGTACAGTATATGCATTTTAACGTTGTTTTTTTTTTTCGTTTTTTCTTTGCATCTTCGATGGATTTTTGCTTTCCCTGGAAGCTATGTCCTGAGCCAATGGTTTCAATGTTTTATTGGCGAACCACTTAAAAGTTTACGAAGCCCTTGATTTTTGAAACCTGACGTAAACCTATGTTGTGGAAAAATATGCTTGCATTCGAGAACTTGGCTTTAGATGCAAAGATGTTGAAACAAGTTTGTTGTGCAATTTGAACCAGCATTAAATTTGATCCATGATAAACCATGACCGTTTAAAAAGTGTTTCCAATTTCTCTTTAGTTTGGAAATTGCAATTGGTAAAATAAAAGAAAACGACACAACTAATTATGCGGTGATCCTATGACATTAAAGCAATTGCCGATGCAATATTATTTTCGTGACGTAACGTAACTGCCTTATATAAGACCATGGGGCAATGGACATAGTCATTTCTGTCACTTTGCTGTCCACTGTGGTGAACCCCATTCAACCTTTTCCTGATCGGGCACCGCTTTCCTGTCTGTCTTGCATACGTGCTACACCCTCTCTTTGCAAGTGTTTTGTTGCAGTGTGCAATCACAACGGGTAGATAGCATTGCCTACTAAACAGTTATCCTCTTTTGTTGCGAGATGACAATGAATGTTGGGTAACGAGCCCGCTTAGGATTTGCCATCCGTTTGTTGCCATTCCAAGATGGGGGTTATCTCGTTCTCAACAGCGCAGTAAGCGAACTTGCGTGGTTGCTTTCGGAATTGTTGCTTTATTGCCCAACGACAAGCAGGGAAGTTGTGGATGCCAATTTTAAAGTCATTGGTTTGTCCCTCGGAATCGAAGCCAAGTGTACAGCTTCAGAGCAGAGGTTCTATTGTTTTGGCCATATGATCGGTAACACTGTCCTGCACAGTATTAATGCATCACACAGATCCTTGGTAGCAATGCTATTCGATACAATTAAAAGGCTTAGATTAAAAAATATGAAGTGCTGATGACACAACATGGTAAAAGTGATGAGTTATTTGCGGCAAACACCTGGAGTTCTGAGCAGTTCACCACCTGTTAGAGTTTTAGCTACGTTTTCAGCCTGTCTTGGCTTCTAGTGGTTGATGATCTTTAAACTGTTCTGTGGTGTGCACTCAGAAATGGCATTTATCGAGATCATTATCGCTTTTGTAATATATTTTGTTATTGCCAATAAAAATTATCGCGATAAACCATTCTTTATGCACACGGCGTTCAAAGTTAGTGAGTTGGTGCTATGGAAAAAATACGCGTTGTCCATAAAGTCTTGTTACAAATAAAAAAAAGTTTTTGCAAAACCACCGGCGGTTTGGTTAAAGACATTGCTACTGGTGCGGGAGGTCTTATGATCGATTCCCTGGCCGGTCAAATCAGACACGTGGTATTAACTTTTTTAAACTGTGACAAGACTTCATGGACACCCTGCTTATTCGTACCAGTACATTATCTGTACACGGTGGCGCAGTATCATTTATTTGAGCATTTTTTGATATTATAGAAGAGCTGCGGAATGCTGGAAATCAATTGCACCATTTCAATCAAGCAAAACTTTTTGGCTAAAACATGGGTGAAAAAGTGATTAAGTACAGCGTGATGTTTCTGCCAAGCTGAGAAAAGTTTTGAATGTAACTTTGTCAAGCACAGTATTGCTACTTGCCACACACGCAGTAGACCTACTGAGGTCGAAGCATTCATTGATCATTCTCACGTATGGAGCCTGATATGTTTGATCAGCTGCTTGTGCGGTGGGTCGTGCAGTCACCAAGCAATTTACGAGTTAGTTAGTTGCATATTTATCCTCCTATCACGAGAAAGCGATCAAAGCGCTATACGAGCTCGCTTAGGAGTTGCCAGCCATCTGTCTACCACACCAAGATGGGGGAATCCCGCTAAGTGCCTTTCCCAACGGCACAACAAGTAAACATGCCGGCTTGTTCTCCACACTGTCCCTTTAATGCTGAGCGTCAAGCAGGGAAGCTGTGAATACCAATTTTAAAGTCATTGGTTTGACCCGACTCGGAATCAAACGCGAGTCTACAGCTCAAGAGACAGACGCTCTATACCACTCGGCCATCTGAGTTGTTAAAGTTGCAGAGCACCCCTTGAACCTGGTCTAAAATCAGCGGTGACTTTGCGGCATCTTGCCTCTGGAAGGAAATATTCTGCCATTCAGTATGGGTGGAGTATTCCTCTTAACACACTGTCAGTCAGATGAAAAATTTGCAAGAGATAAATTAATGTTTCGACTATAAGGAAAACCTCGCCAGCCTCGCTACGCACAGCCAATGTCTGGAATGAGCCTGGCCTGGATTGGCTGTGCGTGGCAAGGCTGACGAGACTTTTGATGCACTTTGCATACGTTCGAAGTACGGTACTCGTACGTTTGTAGACGCTGCTTAAACGTTGTTTTACGTTACATTGTCGTTCGCATACGTTACTCATACGCGTTTTAAACGCCAGTTACACGAAAGACATTTACTACTCACACGGTCTCAACCAAAATACGCCAAAATATCCGTTCTTATGCTGAAAAGTGGAGCGTTTTAACCGAATAACCACTTTTTTCTACACGTTGAGCATATGCTCAACGCTGATACAAAACGTGACCAGTGATGGGCACGATAAACCTTTCTGTACTAAAGCGATAACGATAATCGCTAATGTCAAAATAGCCCTGGGCGATACCGATAATCGGTAAATCTCAATTTCTTTAAGCAATATCGGTAATCAATAAATTATCGTCGATAAATGCTGCGGTAAATTTTTGATGTGTTTGACGAAGTTATTTTTTTGTAAGTCAAATTGTGAAAATGTTTTTGTAGATTTTTCGAGAAAAGAAAACGGTTCACGGACTGTGCCGTGCTATCAAACGAAACAAAGAGAGATTTTGTTAAATTGCAAGAAGACTATACGAACACCGTGTATTTTTTCCATAGCGCCAACTCGGTAAAATTTTTTTCATAGCGCCAAGTCAAGCATTGAACTTTCAGGGTTCCCACGTAGTCGACTACGTCGGGAAGTTGTAAGAAAAAAGAGATTTTTTGCTTTAGTATTGAAAAAGTAAAGAAAAATGTTCTGCAGAGAATTTACACCAAGCCATGTAGAAAGTAGTTCGATTAAATTGGGTATATTTTACATAGTCCTTTTTATACTATAGGGCAGACATGGGCAAACTACGGCCCGCGGGCCAAATCCGGCCTGCTGATCTTTTTATTCTGGCCCGCTGGCACTTACGCAAGCTTATGCTCCCACCGTGAATCGAGCAGAAGGTTTTTTCCTTCAAGAGATCATGGATGGCAGTGATTTTCATAAAAAGAAGCCTCTACGGCGCAAACTTGCAATAAAAAAAATGAGGTCGTCGTCGTCGTTTGGCGGGGCATCTCTTCCAAGACAGATGAAAGGACCAAGGCCGAGGGTTTATCCTTTTACCACCCTGGCCACCAAACTGCTTGGGTCAGATGCTGACTGTAAGGGACTTCAGCCAGCATCTTGTTTCGTCATCCAAAACCATTAGACCAAACATACCTCGGGGTGCTCGATGTATGGGACACTGTGAGATGATGTGATCTGCGGTTTGTTCACTGGCATCACACTCACAATTCGCTAGAGGAGCGAGACCCCATTTGTACATGGATGAACAGAAACGTCCAACACCAGAACGCAGACGGTTGAGCTTGACCCAGGCTGCCCTGGGCAGACCCATACCCAAGGGTCTGGAGCTAGCCTTGGGAATGAAAGCGTGGAGTGACAATGCGTTGGCAGAGTACTCCATGTCCCATTTCGTGTTCGTCCACTCGGCTGCACGGACGTCCATCTCAGAAAGACTGTCTAGTAATTTCCGAGCAGCAGGTACAAATGAGCGTCTAGATTTCAATCTCTCCCTACATACGTCCTGTGACTCATGAAACTGGCCATGTAAAATGTGGTCAGGGTCCAGGGAGCTGCGGTTGGCTAGGGAGAGTGTCGCTCCTTGGCGGCGAAGCTCAGCTGGCTGGATGCCTGAAAGAACCGGAAGGTAGACCGATGGAGTGGGACGCAGGCACCCAGTGACAATGCGCAAGGTGTCATTTATTACACTGTCGATAAGCCGTATGTGCACGCTGCGGCACCAGACTGGTGCGCAGTACTCGGCAGTCGAGTAGACCAGAGACGGGGCAGCTGTGCGTAATGTCTTAGCGCTAGCACCCCAACCTGTTCCGGCAAGTCGCCTCAACAGTGAGACGCGAGCACTTAACTTCTTGCACAATGCTTCCAGGTGAGGACGATATGTGAGCGATCTGTCCAGTTTGACCCCAAGATAAGTGGGAACTGGACAGAAAGGTAAGGTCTTACCGATGTTACAGACCTTAAGCTCACGCTTAGCCTCTCGATTGTGGAGGTGAAAGGCCGCCGTCACCGTTTTAGTGTGGCTAAGCTTCAATCGCCAGGTCTGGAGATATTCCGAGAGTGTAGTCATGTCCTGGCTTAGAGTCCTTTCCAACTCCTTCCATTCTCCAGATGTATGAAGTATCGCCAGGTCGTCGGCATAGGCGAACTTCTTGGAGGTTATGGAGGGGACATCATATGTATAGATGTTGAAAAGGAGGGGGGCCAGGACCGATCCCTGGGGGACGCCATTTCTCAGGCGTCGTAACCTGCTAGGCTTGCTGTCGCCAGTTGTAAGGGTGAAGCTTCTGTTGCGGATCAGCTCCATAATCATACGAACCATGTGCTTGTCCGGCAGAAGCCGCAACAGCTTGCAGGTGAGGCCACGGTGCCAGACAGTGTCATAGGCAGCTGTCAGGTCGATAGAGACGGCACCGGCCTTCTTTTTCGCTTCGAATGCATTCTCAATGCTTTGCGTGAGCAAAGTGACTTGATCCACGGTGGATCTTCCGCGTCGAAAACCCGCCTGTTCCCGTGGGAGCAGAGGGTCAATGAGAGGTTCGATGCGGGCGTAGATAAGTCGCTCGAGAATCTTGTAGGGAACACAGAGCAAGGAGATCGGACGATAGCTCTTTGGGTCCTCTACAGGTTTCGAAGGCTTTGGGACCGCTACTACTAGCGCTCTTCTCCAGATCTTAGGAATTTTGAGGTGGTGCAGGCAGGAAGATAGGAAGCCACGTAGCCAAGATTTTAAGCTGGCTCCAGCATGGATTATCAGCTCCGGACAAATGGAATCAGGTCCAGGAGCTTTGCCTGGTTTTAAATGTTGGAGGGCAGCAGCGAACTCCCGATGGGAAAAACTCCCAGAGACATTCGCAGGATGTAATGGATCAGCCCTCCAAAGGTCAGACACTTCCTGTAAAACGAGCCGAGATGAGCGTCGATTCACACCTTCGTATTTCCCGTTTTTAACCAGCTGAGAAGCAATAGCTTCAGCTGAAACGGGACATTGACGAGGGGATTGTCGTGACCTACCAGTCAAGTTGTTTATAGTATTCCATGCCAGCCGGCTGGAGTGCGAAAAGTCAATGTTGCGGACCGTCTCTGACCAGCGATTTCTCCACTTCCCGTCGAGCCTTGTGAGTAGGGCTGTGGCAGCCCTATCCGAATCAGGGCCCCCAGGTGACTGCAGGAAATGCTGATAGAGGTCTTCACACTCCGCATCCCAGCAAGGTATGTGGTTTGATCGTCGACCACGAGGGATGCATTTCTTCGCCGCAGTGCTTATTACCTTGCAAAAGCACTGGTAAACCTGATCGATGTTTTGAGATTCAGGTGGCGGTATACTCTTGGCCAGTTTGTTGGTTAGGTTAGAATAGTGGTCCCAGTTGGCCTTGCGGAAGTTCCATCGCTTTACAGGCTTGCTCGGTTTTGGATGAGCAAGTTTGGGTGGACTTATAAGCGAGGGTCGGTGTTGTGACCTTGGGAACTTTCCTAAGATACGTCTGTCAGGTAAGCGACTGTCCAAATCGACACTGGCAAATGCAAGATCTGGGTTGGTATCTGTTTTCCAGCGGCCAGAGTGGAAACTGGCGGCCTACTTGGGGCTATATAGCAGGGTGAAGTTGTTGGCACTGGCCCAGCCAGCCAGGCATTCACCATCTGGATTGTTATTATTATAGCCCCAGTCAACATGGTGGCAGTTGAAGTCGCCAGCATAGAGGCAGGGATGGGGGAATGCTGGAAGATCAGATGCTTGCATCCGTGTTGGAGGGGGTTTGTAGACGTTGACTATTTTATAGTTATCGACATCCACGCACACCCACTCGATCTCCGATGTTGGTGGGGACTGGTCGATTAGGATCCACTTCAGACGCTCATGGACAAACGTAGCAAGACCATGCTTCCTGCTCAAGGAAAACCCAGCTAGATGTGTAGTTCGGAAGATCTAGCCTTTCTACCGAGGTGCAATGGGTTTCCTGTAAGAGGATGACGAGTGCCTCACACTGTAACGCAAGATGATGCAACGCGCTCATCTTGCTTGCAGTGAGGCCTTCGATGTTCAGTTGGAGAATGCTGGGCCTTTGGAACTTGTTGACGGTGCGCCGAAGATGCGCATCGCCCCGTCCTGAAAAGGACGTTTGCCGCTGCCCAGCTTGAACATCGTTAGGTGTCTCGCCGTTAAGGCAGATTCGGTTTCTGTCAGCCAGATTAAATAGCGTAGACAGAGTAACGCTCCGGGCTACGGGAAAGCATCTGCCATCCGGAGCAAGGATCTGCCATCCGGAGGTAAAAACATTTTATTTTGGAGGTCACATTCCTACGTGGACCGTGATCTCCAAAAAAATAAGGTCTTCACCTTGTTTTTCAATCAGCGTGCGGCCCGCGGCTTCTACAGTTTATTCCAAATCTGGCCCTTCAAGTGCTTGCCCACACCTGCTATAGGGAAAGGGTTGAAAAATAAAAATAGAGCGCCGTGACGGTCAAATTCAAGTTTTGCGATAGATGAATTTTGATT
Organism: Trididemnum miniatum; assembly: GCA_964006365.1. Lineage (NCBI taxonomy): Eukaryota > Metazoa > Chordata > Ascidiacea > Aplousobranchia > Didemnidae > Trididemnum > Trididemnum miniatum. The sequence continues at coordinate 1,707,345 of OZ023242.1, forward strand.
TCTTGAATAAGTTTGATTTTGGTGTATCTTGCATTTTTCATGTAGCGGATGTTTTTATCGTCGCAACGAAAGAAACATGTTGAGAGTTAGCAATTTTCATCATGTGATTTTGATAAGTTTGTTTTTTTTTTAATTTCAGTCGACATTATGTGCACAAGACTCAGGGGCGGCTTGCTTAAAAGGCTGTATAGGCTGCAGCCTACCCTAAAATTTAAGCAAAACTTTTTTTAATAAAAAAAAAATAATTCTAAAAAAAAATTAAAAATAACTTTAATTTTTTCATTTTAAAATTTTTTCATTTTAAATTTTTTTCGGCAACTCTGGGCTAAAAGCTGTGTTACCCTGGTCGTTTGTTTATTGATGAGAATACTTACTTTTGTGGAACGAGAATGCTTAAACTGTGTGGGGAATTTAGCATAATAGACTGTCCAAACAGCAGACTTTGGAATTGAAGCTCGTTGCTGGTACAGCTTTGACGGCTTTACCTTGAGCTAGCTTTGTAGGGATAAGGTACCGGTACTGATTGCAGAAATAGTGTTTTATTGATAACGGTAACTGTAGGTAGGCGTACTGCCACTGGTAGGTTGGTTGTAGTAGGTTACTTTCAAACTTAAATGCAAAACGTATTTACCGTTTATGACTAAATAAATAGCCTAATGAGTCTGTTAGTAGGTAGTTTCACAAGTTATAGTGTATTGGTGCTGTATAGGATACCAGCAGATGCTGCAGACCAGTTGCCTATTGTGTGTTGGAACTAACTGTTAAACACTACCTACCGTACCAATACGTGTAACTGCTACAGCTAAGGCAAAAACTACACCTTGGGTACTAGGCAATTTTTGATTCACATGCAGTGACAGAAAAAACAATGCAGTTTGATTGCTACAAACTATGCCGGTACTATATGTACCGGTACTTGGACTATAGCTTAAGGATAGGTGGTAGTTATCACTATTAAGTATGGTAGGCTATCAAATACAGAAAAGTGCATTTTAATTTTATTAAGCAAAGAAATGCAGCACTTGAAAAGCCTAGTGGAGAATTTTTTGTGAATTACTACTGTACTACATCTGTACATTGCAATGTATTTTTTTTTTATTTGTGTTTTTTCTATGATAATGAGTAAGCCTATATGACATCATACTGGCCTGTTTACTTTTGTTGGAAAGGTTTTGTGACCGTGTCAATGTTTATGATTTGTGTTTATTTCTCTCGCTGATGTATTGGTATGTTTTAAGCCTTCAGGCTTTGTCAGGTTTTTCCTTAAGGTGCATGTGTGTAATATTGCATTTTGTGTGCCTTTGAAAAACTAACAACAACAATAAGCAAATGTACCCGGTACCGTGCTAAGCTGTGAAGTTGCAACGCAAGTATTGTTAGCTATTAATAAATACGATAATATACTACGGTATCGGTACTGGTTATACAGGCATGGTATAAGTGGTAACCTATGCTGCCTACATTATGATACAACAAAATCCATTTGCGCATCCTCAATTGTGTAATAAAGTGCATTTTGAACCTTGACCTTACTGCTCATATTTATGCAGAAATAAAGATGGAAATTTTTATCAAGTCGTTATACCTTTTAATCATTTTTGTACGAATTCAAAAATTACCAAAACATTTATTGGCTAAAATATAACACAGCTGCCAATTTAGTGGTTTAGTTTTTAAATCTAGAGCCTAGCCAAAATTATTTTGGGAGTTAAGTTTGTTATCGTGCATTAGTATGGGTAATTGAGGTGGATTCAGGATTGGTGGTGAATTAAAAACTGATACGGTACTTGGTACCATACACTTTTAGTTAAGTGCTAGCTTGAAACTCAGATGTGCAGTAACATACCAGTAACTACGAAAAGATGCAAAATTAAACTGTTAAAAGTTGAAACAAAAGATTAAACATTTTTATTTGATTTTTTAAAATCTAAATCAATGTAGAACTAATAAATCAGTAAATTACAGTAATATACCTAAAACATCATATACATGTTTTAGATGTTTATGCCAGTTAACTATGAGCTTAAAACCGTGAAACTCAGATAACCTATTGGTGGTATATGAACAGTAACTGAGTAAGTAGTGACTTAAAATAAAAAGTTGAAAGAAACGTACTATTAGTTATGGACAATTGTAGATTGTAAATTTATGAAGAGCAAACAAATTAATTATCGGTGCCATAATGCAAGTTTATACTAGTTATTAGCTTGAAACCCAAGTATGCAGTAAGTTTTCGGAAGTAAAATGGCAAAATTAATCAAGTTGAAATTAATAGACAGCAAGCATATTACTATCTATAATACATGTTGCATTACAATAGACACAGTGTTATACAGTAGTTCTTAACTTGGGTTCGGCAGAATCGTTTTCAGAGTTCAGTGATAGTTCTTGAAATTTGCTCCAAGTTGCATGTATTTGATAGCGTTAAAACAATCAAGCATACTTTTTTCAAGGTTTATTTCACCATGGCCACACTCCAGAGGACAGCGAAGTAACCATGAAATTTTCGAGTCAAGCTGCCAGCTGTTGGGGAATTATAGCAATTGAATGTCATTAACAGTATCAGTCAAGTATTTGCAGTCATTGTCAATCAGCCGCCTTAGCTTACCAGAAAAAATTTCTTTGAAAGCAGCTGGTAGACCTACCGCTCGCCTCAACATTACGCAGGAAGAAGTATCAAACTCAAAGGTTTATCAACGCAAGTTTCATTCCAATATTTATGATGAGGTTGACTGGCTGTGTGGATGTAATGTTGCAAATGCATTTTTTTGCTACCCTTGTCTCATTTTTTGGTGAAGGTTGGTCATGGACAGTCATTGCACAATAAGATTTAAAGAACCTAAAAGTCAAGATCAAAAACATGCTGCATCCACTTCACTCAAAAATCATGTAATAGATTTGTCACTTCTTGGACAATGCAACATTGCGGCTGCACTTGATACAGATCATGCACTATCAGTTGCAAGAGACGATGAAGAAATAAAGAAAAACCGTAAAACACTCTCAAAAATCATAGATATAATTAAATGTTGTGGCTATTTTGAACTACCACTCAGAGGACACAATGAGACCGATGATTCTGGAAATCCTGGAGTGTTTTTGGGCTTGGTCAAGTATTCAAGTAAATTTGATGTGAGCCTTAAAGCTCACTTGGATAACGGAAAAGCATTTAAAGGAACATCAAAGACGATTCAAAACGATCTTCTGGATTCAATGCTTGAAATATATCAAGCTCAAATTAAAGAAGAAATCAATAGTACGTAAATCAGATTTTTTAGCTGTTATGTGCGATGACACTCCTAATTGTTCTAATAAAACTCAAATGGTAATTGTGCTACGTTACGAAATAAATGGAAAGCCTGTTAAGCGCTTCTGGAAATTTTTTAACCCGGAAAACCAAACTGCAATTGTGTTGTCAAAAGTTTTATTAGATGAGCATGAATTGCAGACAATACTAGGCAATGACTATTGGAGGCCGATTGCGCAGACATATGATGGTGCAGCTACATTAAGTGGTGCAAGAAATGGAGAATAAGCAATTGTGAAAGAAACTTATCCATATGCCTATTTTGTGCATTGCTATGCTCATCAGTTAAACTTACTGTTGCAAAAAGCTACATCTATCAATACAAATGTACGAGTTTTTTGCAATAGCTTATCTGGTATTCCAGATTTTTTCAGCAAATCTTAGAGAATGGCTGCTCTTGAAGCTGTTGCTAATCGCAAGATACCACGACCATCTTCTACAAGATGGAGTTTTTGGAGTAGAACAATAAGAACAGTGCATGCCTTGAGAGAGTCTATTATTGAATGCTGCCGTAATCTTGATACATCAAGAGCAACAAATACTGCTTTTGTTGCAGGCGGAATTTAAAAAGTGTTAGAAGATAAAGATTTTCAATTTTGGTTGAACCATTTTCAACAGATTATGCCGCAAATTAATATATTGTTTGGGCAGATGCAAAAAAGATCATTCAATCCTGTGCTTGCTGACACTTATGTGAAGTCATTTGAAATTTCTATCCAAAGGATTCGAAACAGTTTAGATACTTCTTTGGCCGGTGATGCACCAGCTAGAGATGAAGCATAGGCTAAAAGAAGAAAAAATGCTAATCTTGCAATCCAAGCAAAAGAAGTGCGTGGTGTTGTTTTGACGCAATGCTAGGAACGTTTCCGGTTTACAGGACACCTGATTGTTTCGAAATTGCTTCAACAAAGTAACTTTTCATTATTTACTCAACAGTTTCGTGTGAAAGAATTTAGTGAAGTGGTTGGTCATTACCTATTCTTAGGCAAAGAAAAACTGAAAACCGAACTATTAATCACTAGTGCACATTTGCATACAGCTTTCGCTGAACTTTTGAAGTTGCTGAAGATTATTGTTGTAACACCAATGGCAACATCAGAACCAGAAAGATGCTTTTCGACCTTAAAAAGAATAAAATTATTTTTGAGAAGTTCTACTGGCAATGATAGACTGTCTGCTCTTACTATGCTTTCTATTGAAAAAGGAATGATAGAAGACATTAAAGACTTGAATGACTTGGTTACTGACTATTTTGCTACCCGAAAAAGCAAAAGAATGGATTTTGTTTTGAAGTAGTTAAATTTGCAATTGGATGGGTATAAAGTTTTAGTTTACATTGAGATTATCATAGTCACATGGTATTCTGCAAGTTATTTTATCAGATGCAACTTTCTGTTTTATGTAGCAGCCGGTCTATGATATTGGTTCAGCCTAAGAAGTCTTTTTCTAATTTTTATAATGTTGCATTGTGGTGTTTGTGCTGTTGCGCGTTATACACTAGGTTAGCAACAAAAAAATAAATCGAAATTTCATACTTTGATTTTTGTTGCATTCCATACTTTGATTTTACCAGTCAAAAAGTAATTGTTTACTCTGATTGCTGCATAAGTTATACTGCAAGTATTATGTGAAGTAGAGTAGGTCTTTTTCAACAACAATATACTGTAGCTAAACACATATTTTTGCTAATGCCAATTTGATCGGTGCTTGTCACCTTTTTGAATACTCTTTTGTAAGAGTTTAAATGAATCCTATTTGTTTTCTAAGACCATAAATTACAGTCTTGCTGGCTGTTGAAGTGTAAGTGCGAGGTTAAAGTGGCTGGTTTCAAGTTACGGAGTCCAGATATTTGCTATCGTAAAGGCCTATTAGGCATTTAAAACGTTTAAAATATTAAATTTTGGAAAAACTCTATCATCTTCTCAAGTATTTTCTTATCTGTTTCAGATTTTGTTGATTACTTTGTTGTTTGATATCTTAATAATGGCATCATTTTTAATTGCGGTCTATTTTCTAGAAAGATATAAATCAATATCGTCAAACAGTGGTTTGAATCAAATGATATACACGGTACCAGTTCGCCGTCATTTTGCCGCAAATTTCATGTGCATTGTTGAAGCTTTACATCAAGCTCTTATTCAATACGTTCAACTCGAATTAATGCAGACTTAATTTTGAATCGAATCAGCTGTACACATCAAACCTTAAGATAAGTGCGTGGTACCACTACCAGCAAGATAGCACATCTACTCTTTTCATGCAACAGACGAGAGTAAGAGACTCTGGCCCAATATGCACATGGCACACGCTGTTCGAAAACATACATAACTTGGGGCTTGCATATAGAGCTCGAATTGTGTCGTTGTGATTGTTTAAACCTTCCACCTGTTGACTCTTACATGCTGGGTGTTGCAAAGAACGTCGAATTTTTGTTTTCTTTTGGTGAATATGTAATTTATTTTTGAACTAGTTAACAGACACTATGCTGTATGTGAGAAACATTCACGCAAAATCGATTGTTTTCCATTTTGCCTTTTATCTAATAAAGCGGATAAGTGATATTCTATTTTACTGGTACTGACTGTAAACATTTGGTCTCTATTGACGGTAGATACAGTAGTAATTGAATATTTTACTTCGATAAATTTTGCAGCCTACCTGGAAAAAATAGCCACGAGCCGCCCCTGGCAAGGCTTATGTTGTGTTCAAGTTTTGGTATGGAAAAAGTCGGGAAATTAAACAAAAAAAGCGTGGGAACCCTGAGTTTTGCTGAAACTTAGGCTGATAGATAGCAGGTTAGGATGCTAAAAATACACCAGCATCAAAATGTAAAAATCAATACAACTGCAAAATAATATCATTTATGGGAAGTTATCGTGTACCGTCACCGTATTATCAATACAATGCTTACCGATCATCCTCATGGCTTAGCAAAGCATTTATATATCGTACCTATCGCTGGAGAGAGTACATGTGAATGCGTTGTCGGTATACTGGGTGGACCAAAGGTAGGGTTACAGTTATAAAAAGTAAGGTTTGAGTCTAAAAGTAGGATTATTGTTTTGGTCTCTGTGCTCAAAATGTCCTCCACCCGCATTGTAACATTCCTCACACACAGTGCGGCCCAAACTGTAAGCCTACTTTTGGCCCACCCTGTAGTTATATCAGTTTGGTGCAACGTCCCTGTCAATAATGGTCGCAAGATGTTTACCTGACCGGACGTGACGAAGTTAAACGTTGCGCGTTTGAGTGAGCTGAGAAAATCCCAGAGGGTCGCAAAAAAATTAGGTGGCGCGTAGTGGGTCGTAATGAGTTTAAAGAGTGGTTAAAACTTGACTGGCGAAATAACATCATGTGTGAGTTATCACTTGGAGTGTCGGACACTTTAGGGTCCAGCTTTGTCGTGTGGATGATGTTCGAATAGGTAGAAGCCACTGTCGAGACATTTTCGTACTCGCAATCAGTTCAACTGAACAGTTGATAAAACGGTAGCCAAACCGGAAACTGAAATATTCTTGCGACGAATTTTTTGGTCGGATTATTCCAGCATTGTAATTATTACCTGTTTTTTTTTTCTCAGATATTTCCCTTCCAGCCAATATGAAATGTGGAAAAGTGAGCAGAGATTCCGTTCTTGGTTCCGATGCTTGTTAATGACATGATTGACGTTGTGACGTCAGTTACTGAGTTTTGTTAGCGATATTTTTCTTTTGAAAAGTTGTAATTTTTTATTTCTTTTAATGATCCTGGTGTGTCAATGAAATGTGATGCTACTCGATTGCAATTAAAAGAATTTGTCGAACAACGCTTGAAAAAGAACAGATAAAGCATTTTTGGCTTGAAAACAAGTTTTTGACCGTGACCGTAGGCTATTAGGCCTACGCAGTGGCGAGGCAGAGCAAAGGGAGCCAAGCGTTATCAGGGGGCCAAAGTTTGAAATTAAGCACAAAAGCCGCTGTCTTCAAAAGAGTAAGCTTATTAATTGGGGGGGGGGGGCAGGCCCCTCTTGGCGCCAGCCCTGTGGCATGGCGAAGGGTTAGATCGTTTTTTTTTTGTTGGTTCGTTTATTTTCTTTGATCTAGAATAACACAGCAACAAGCGTAGGCCAGGAATCCTGGTTAATTCCTGCGATTTAACAACTTTAGCTTACTCGTTTTAATATTTTTTGGAGCCAGTATCCTCACCATTTTTTATGATTATTCCGCAGTGGACACATGAGAAGATTGTGCTTTTAGTTTAAGCAACACCATGCGGATTGTCACTGGCTCATTGCGTCTTACCCCAACATCGCTTACACACACTTGCAGGCTTAGCGTCACCTAAATTACAACGGGAGGAAATAATGATACGAGCCACTGCCACTAGCAATCATCTGCTGTCTGGCTGTGTAGGCCTTCCTGGCATACCTCAGGCCTTTCGTCGGGTCATGCGTGAATGTGCGAGTGCGGACAAACAGCAGAACATTCACTCGTTCATGTTTATTCGCGCACCAAGATAGAACAGTATTGTAATTATTTAAATAAAATAAAAATTTCAAGGCTTTCTCAATTGGCACATTGTAAGAGCAAGTTGCACACCGAGTCATAGCCAGTGGCGGTTTTAGCACCCAAAAAGTGGGCGGGCCACTTTGAAGCCAATGAAGCGAATGGACTCTTTGGAGTGCTTGGTTTGATTCGACTTGTACCTATTCTCTAAGCAACTCAAAAATATTCTCATCAGTAAATATTAAAACATCTTTTGTCTTGGAAACTATTTGTTTTGAGTAACTTCTTAATTCAAAGCTTCAAAGAATTTTTTTTTTTTTTTTTTTTAATCCCCTTGATATTTTCATTTTTTTGAGTTCCCTTTTTTTTGAATCCCCTTGAAATTCAGGAATAAAATACACAATGGAATTAATATTGTTCATCAGACAAAGGCTCTTCGATGATTTTATTTTTCGTTGTTCTTTCTTTAGTAATTGTAGCGATTACTCGTGATGTTGTTTTGTTGAGCAGGTGGCAGTAGACTCGATGACCGCACGGTCTATTCGCTGTCTCCTGGCCAAGTGAACCAATGACATACTGTAATTAGAGTGAACACATCTACCCTGTAAATTGCGTTATTGCGTTTTAATTTTGCTGTTACTGCATGTTCTGTATCACTTGGTGAATAAACAAATATTGATTGATTGATTGATTCGAATCAAGTATAGGCTATAATGATGTTCGTTAGACACGTCCGCTTCTACTCTACGTCTTCCGTCTCCACAAGTATTTGTTGCAGCACAATATATTGCGATCAATATAGAATCTATATTGTTAGCGTTAAAACAATCTATATGCTCTAAATTATAGATAAAATGTTCGATCGCGATCGGTCAATAACTAACTGCACCTTCGCATCACAGAGTTCCACATCGAAAGAGAACGAAAAAATGACGTCCGCTGTTTTATATCAGAAATTCCACGTGCGATAACGTCATAATGCTCACGAAACTCCCGGATGCAGGAAAAAAATATGTTTAAAATACAGTGAGGGGCAGCGTTGCAGTAGTAAGGCCAAGGAGTTTAAAATTTTTTCGAAGCCAAGGCCAAGAACATGCAAGTCGAGGCCGAGGACACGGATCAAGGACAACGGGCATTTTTCCGCTTTCAGTCTGAAATCTCAAAATGTGGGTCATTTGGTCATGAAGTAATAGTTCGCAAACAATTTATAGCTTAATATTGCATACCCACAACGACAATCGTTTTCGAAAATTACAGGGTTAACAAAAATATAATTGATAACAATCCATGGTCAGGTCTACTAGGCGCAGGGTATAAGGCTATAAATTGATATAAGATGCCCCAGATGAAACTCGCCACAAAATTAAAACTAACCCCGATGAATCAAGCATAAAATTCCTTGTTATTTAACAGTAAGATGTTTTATGTACATAGAAAAAACGCATGCACTAATCCAGTTACAGGCAAACTTATCAGAGTTAAGCAAAAAAACTTTAGGTTTTTTTTAAATCAAATAATATCTGCATGGAAACAAACATTAATGATGGTTGAAATCTTTACTACTTTGGTCGACACTGTTCTGCTTACTGCATACCAAATTGTTCAACCATTTTTGGATTTTGTGCTTACAAGCTAGTAGATAACCTATAGCCGCATTTTCTACGTCTGTACTCAATCCGCAGTTGGCTTTCCCATAGGTGTAGCCGCATTCTTCGGTACAACATCGTACATTACCATTCCTACCTACAACCTTTGGTGAGCCAGATTTAGTGTAAGGAGGTTCTGCCCATCAGGTCGCTACTGTCTTATAGCCTACATTAACCATCAATCAATCAATCAATTTTCTGGACCCGCTTATCCTTGGGGGGTCGCGGGGGCAGCAGCTCAAGTTGGAGCCTCCAAGCATCTCGATCCTCTGCAACAAAGGATAGATGCTCTGCTGGGATGCCAAGGCGAGACCAACTAAGATCTTCTACGTAATCTCGCCATCGAGTTCTGGGACGGCCTCTAGGCCTTCGACCAATCGGTGTTGAACAGAGCAGTTTTTTGGCTGTTCTTTCCTGGGACATTCGTGTCACATGTCCATACCAACGCAGTTGCGATCTTTCTAGTCGGAGAAGCAGCGATTCGATGTTTAGAGATTCACGAATATCTGCACTTTTAACCTTGTCCAACAAGGTCAAACCGCTAATTCTTCGCAAGAATCCCATTTCGGCTGCTTGAACTCGAGACCTCACTTTCTCATTCATGATCCAACACTCATGGCCATAAGTCAAAATAGGAACATAGACCGATCTGAAAATGGATAGCTTTGCCTTGGTGCAAAGCTCCCGTTTCAGTACCACAGATCGGTGGAGCTGGCGCATTACTGCACTTGCTTTTCCGATGCGGATATCCAATTCGCTATTTTGTCTGCCGTCACTTGTGAATGAGACGCCGAGGTACTTGAATTTCTCTGACTGTTTTAGTGGTACTCCATCAATTTGGAGAGAGCACTGCTTTGGTTGTCTGGACAGGCACATGGTTTCTGTTTTTGTTGAACTGATTTTCATTCCGGCATCAGAGCATGCATCCGAAAACCTGTCAAGAGCTTTCTGGAGACCATTTTGGGTAGAGTCGAGTAGCACGAGATCATCTGCAAATAGCAGACGTTGTACAGTGCATTCACCGATCTTTACTCCGCCACAAGACTCACTGTTCTTAACTATTCTATCCATATAAATAAGGAACAGAATAGGTGAAAGAGAGCAGCCTTGCCGTAGTCCCACACTTACTCTGAAAGGTTTCGTCGTTGCGCTGTTAACACGAACACAGATCTCGGAATGCATGTACAGCGCCTTAATGGCAGTTAGTAACTGGCCATCAATGCCATACTGCAACAGCACCGCCCAAAGCTTGTCTCTAGGAATGCGATCATATGCTTTTTCAAGATCAACAAAACATGCATTGACCTCTTTTGCATATTCCCACGACTTCTCAAAGATTTGCTGCAAGGCAAAGATCTGATCCATTGTGCTTCGGCCAGGACGAAATCCACACTGAGCATCTGTTAGTTTAGGCTCGACTATTTTACGGCATTTCTTTTCAAGGCATTTGGCATAGACCTTACCCGGGACACTGATGAGAGATATGCCCCTATAATTGGTGCATTTTCTCTTGTCTCCTTTCTTGTGGATAGGTATTATCACACTAGTTTGCCATTGCTTTGGTGCTTGCCCAGTACTACACGCCACCTTACAAACACGAGTCAGCCAACGAACACCATGTATGTTCATTGCTTTTAACATTTCAGGTCTGATATCATCCTCACCAGGTGCTTTTCCAGTTTTCAATGATTTGATTACTGCATTCACATCTGCTTCGGTTATCTGAATATCTTCCCCAACCTGTTCTTCGTGAATTTGTATCGGTGTAGCATCAACGGGGTTTAAAAGATCACTAAAGTACTCTCTCCACCGATTCAAAATAGCATCTTGATCTTTCAGAGTCACACCATTTGAATCTTCGATAAAGAGAGCGGCTCGAGATCTTTTTCCACGCAAACGGCGAATGGTCTGCCAGAACACTTTGTTTGCCGTTTTGAAATCATCGTCTAACCTTTCTCCAAATTCCTTCCAGGCCCTTTCCTTAGACAGTTTAACTTTTGTGGCTGCCGTCTTACGTGCTTCAGAGTACTGCGAACGAAGTTCAAGAGATGACTTATTTGCAAGCCAGGCCTTATAGGCCACTTTTTTCGCACGAATAGCTTCTTTAACTTCTTGGTTCCACCAAGGAGTTCTTTTCTCGCTACTCTTCGTCCCTCCAACACGCTTACGTCCACAACAGTCAGTAGCGGACGTAATGACTGCTGTTCGAAACAAACACCACTCAGTTTCAATGTCTTCAGTAGAGGTCGGAAGTTCTTTTATACCTAAAAACCAATTTATCAAAAAAACACCAAATCAACGAAAATTCAAGCAATCATAATAAAAACAAAATCACAAAACGAAGCAAAACAAAAAGTGAAAAGCACTCACGTGTCACATTCACACTCAAAGAACTACCCCACATCGTGTTAATTAGACTTAAGAAAAACCAATGTCGAAAGCACAGATCCCGAAATGCAAGCTTGATGGGGTCACATAATAAATCCCCCTTTGCTAAAATCTCTTTCAGCTAGGGCTGATGATGCTAGAACAGTTAGCACCCGATGAGCTAAACAGCTCAGTTTGGGCAGAAAATTAATTATTTTACTCACAATCTAAAGCTGCAACGTTAAAAGTTTTCGATTTTGTCATCAACTAATGGTGGAGTCAAGTTTTGATGGTAGAGACCGAGACTTCAAGAAAAAAAAAAACTCGAGACCAAGACCCTATAAACTTGAAAATATTTTTGAGCCCGAGCAGGAGCGTCGCGCAGCCTAAAAGTTTGGAGGGGCCCGAGCAACAACTTAAACAGATGTTGATCATTTTCAACCTTTATAAAAGCCATATTCAGCATTGAGTAACATCACGAAAAAAGGAAATTAGGAAAAGATACCAAAATATGTCGTGATACCCCAATTTTTGGATAATGAATCGAAATTTATTTTGATACCCCAAACCGCTGCTTACTTACGAACAGCATGCGCAATCAGTGTGGCCCCACGATTTAACAAAGGTGGAGCACATTACTGTAGGATTATGCCTAGAGTTTGTACCATCTTTGTGTCGTACTTATGACATCACTATCGCTGCCCTACCGTTATGTTCTGTTGTCGCACTGTGTGCTGAGTTGAGCTCAGCGGTTAAGAGTAACCTGCTTTATTAGTTATTGTGTGGCAGCGTAGTTTCGTTAGTTCAGTTATTTATTTATGTTCTTTATTGCAGAGTCGATTCAATCATTTTCGGGTATTATATTTTATGCTCCGAAAATTGGTGATATTTTTTCATGATTGAATCGACTCTTATTCAAATAGGCGAGTTGGGGGAAAGCCCCAGCCGCCGTAGGCAAGGTACATCTGGGGGCTTAGCCCCCAGTTGCCAACGGATTTTTACGGTTTTCACGTAAAAAACACTCGTTTCAGCTCACTTTCTTGTCGAAAAAGGACATATCAGTACCTGCAGTGATGTGCAGTCACTACTATAGAGTCGGACAATACAAAAATGTAATAATAGCCCATGTCTTAAAACAGAAACTGGGTTAAAATAAATAAAAGCAAGCTGCAATCATTATTAGTTTTGACGCGTTTGGTGGGATGACGTGTGTAGGTGTGTTCTAAGCTATAATCTTTAACAACGCAAGCAAAATGTTTTTAAAATAAATTCTGACCACAGATCAACAAACTACTGTAACTTTACTCCTGAGTCGAAGCGATTGATTGAAGCAAAAATTAAAAAACAAAACAATGGAATTTACAGTTTTAGAAAGGGGGGCGGGGATATGGGGTTAGTTTGAAAGATGAAAACAAAGTAGCTCTAGCTATTATTTTTTTTTGATTTTCAATTTTTTAAATTATAAAAAGTAAAACACCTCCTCGAGCCCCAATGACACGACCTCACTGAGCTCAAGATCAAAACTCAGTGAATTTGTTCGAGACCCAAGTTTTACAAATAAAGCTTGTCTGACCGAGTGGCCGGCGATTTGGGCTGGGGAGCTGGTTTCGCGGGTTCGATGTCTGGCTGGGCCATCTACCATGATGCACATACTTCACTCCAATAAAAACCTTAGCTCTGTACGTGTGGCTTCGTAAAGACTGTATTAACGCTCTTCGTTGTTTAAGCAAACCTGCATATGTAATAAAATGTTGGTAAAAATTCAAGCTTAGGCCACAATTTTTATTTGCTACACTGGTCGTACTTTAAGCTATTCCAATCTTCACAGGCCCTATAGTTATTACTCTTAAACGTTTTATAAAAAAGTTACAATTTTCAAAGAAGGCATTATGTTCAAAGTTAATCATTCTGAGTCTGCAGTCTTTGCTGTACCGGTACTCTAGTAAATCTGTTCTATAATATGTAAAAACAATTACCACGAGCCTGACTAGAATGACTTCCCATGATAAAAAGCATATCGTACTGCCATGCTAAACCTCGAGCTCAGTTCACATGCAAGCGCTCTAAACGAAAAATTCAGAGCATCGAGAAACAGCAAAGCAAAAAAACTAGACAGCTGCAATTAGCACCTCTAACAAAAATATACTGTAATATCAAATAACATCGCCGGCGTTACCTTCTCTTTTTCAGACTGCTTTACATCACTGCTTTACTTCAGACTGCTTTGCATGGCTATTAAGCAAATTATAAAGTAAATAAACAACAGTTTATTGAAACTTTGAAGAAAAGTGTAAAAGAGCTTTCTCCCATCATTCTACCCGAGTTTTCGAACCTCAAGGATCTCCCGCTGAGAATCCAATTATCACAGATTAAATTTTCTATTAAAAGGTTTGTTGCTCACAATTTCGATTTCAAAACCTTAAGGAGAAATTGTGAGAAACAAAATCTTGAATTGTCAAAATTTTGCTTTTCACCATGTAACTTCATGGTTTTCTCATCATGCGTTATCTGCTTTTATTTCTTCGCCGCGCGAGCTTACCAAATACCAATGCTTATCGTTATTTGGACCATTTTTTCTTAAAACAGCTTGCGTTTTGTGAAAACAATCGCAAAGTTGGATTTTTAAAAATATTGAGTTCTCGAGCCGAGGACAGCGCATAATCCAAGGCTTAGGAGAGCCAAGGCCAAGCCAAAGGCCAAGGACTTCACAAACCTGTCCTCAAGGGTAAGGACATCCTCGAGGACTACATCACTGGTGGCCAGAACTTTCGTCACACTATACATCGACTAGTTTTGCGATGCATCCCGGTAGTTTGCTTTCGCATATCGGTCATATTCTTGAGTCGAATCCGATGATCAAGCGAAACCTTCGTCACACTATTGCAGAACCTTTCGTCTCACTGTTGTTTAGGCCTACATCGATGAAGTGCGGGGAAAGTGTGGGGTGAGGGAGGTGTGGGGAAGTGTAGGGGGAGGTTAGGACAGGTGTTGGGGTGTGTGGGTGGGAGGTGAGTGAGGTGTGGGGAAGTGTGGAAGAGGTATTGGGGGAGGTGAGTAGGGGTACCTCCCAACACCTCACCTGTCATCTCTTCTCACCTCCTTCCACACCCCAACATACTTTCCCACACCTCTCCTTACCTCCCCCTACACTTTTCCACACCTTCCTCACCCCCCTACACTTCCCTCCACCTCTCCTCACCTCCCCACCACTTTCCCACATCTCCCCCACACTCCCCTCACTGTGTGACGAAAGTTCCGGGTGACGAAAGTTCTGGCAATCCATAAGGCCACCACCGCCTGGCCTCATAACTAATGCAGGAGATCAAAAGATTATACATGTTGCCAATTGTCATACATGAGAATGCTTGTTTTAGTAAGCGTGTCGCTGTCGCCTTGTTAATATAACCGACGTGTTCGCCTGCAGTATCAAGATTCGTGGGCGAGTATTCAGATCTTACACTAGCACCATATGCGACAACAAGCTCAATAAGATTGTAATTTCGTTGCTTTGCAAGACGTAAACCAAAACAAAAATTAATTTTTAAGAAAAAAATTTTGTTCGAAAAGTGCCGAGTAGCGATATCGTTGTTACTTTTTTAAAAATGTACCGTTAAAAGTACCGACGGTACTTTTTTAGCAAAGTATCGGTATCGTCGATACTATTAAGTACCGAGTGCCCAGTTCTGGTCATGAGCCATTAGGTACTGCTTAGCCACTATCACCAATTCATCCAATGTTTTCGGACTTCTCTCATTCAAATACACAGACAAATCCTTGGAGCAGCCATTAGTAAACTGCTCGCGCACCATCAACTCCACCGCGCCATCAAACGACTTTTCCACTTCTGACAGCTCCACCTACTTGGTGAAGTAATTCTTTAGTAGCACCATAAATTGACCATGGAGTGGACTCTCTTGACCTTCGGACTTTGCTTCACGAAATCTCTAGCGGTACCCGAATTCCGCAAAATCATAACGTTTCAACAAAGCCAATTTAAGACGATCGTAATTCGTAACTCATTGCATCTTCCTGAGATAATCGTGAATAGACCTCCAACGCACGGCCAGACAACAACGGACTCAGCTGCGTAACCCACGAATCCTTCTCCCAACGTGAAACTGTAGCATATCTCTCGAAACGCAAAAGATAATTATCCAAATCATCTCTCCCATCCACAATGGCAGGTAACTCTGGTGATCGGGCAATTCTCACGTTTCTTCGTACTTCCTCAGCAGCATCGGACCGATTTTCCCTCTCACCTTTTTTACTTTCAAATTCAAGCCTTGCCCGTTCCAATTCTATCCGCCTCAACTCTAGTTCGTGTTCCCGTTCACGCTCAACTTCCTAACGCTTCTCTTCATGCTCCCGTTCCGCCTCCAAATGCTTTTCTTCACGCTCCGCTTCGAAGCGTTCCTCTTCACGCTCCGCTTCCAAACGCTTCTTTTTGTAACGAACAAGGCAACAGTTTATCTGACTCCAGCGTTACGTTTACTTAAATCAAAATAAAACCTTACTCGAACGGCACCTTATTCAAATAGAATCAAGTTAATCACAACAATAACAAATAACGTAACAGATAACATTGAAACATTTGCTTGCTATTACAGGAAGGGTTCGAGATCATAACTCACAGAGGTCTTATGGACCATGTTAACTGTTCGGCCTTCAGTTTATGACTGGGAGGGCGTACTCATGAAATATTAGTTATGGATTTGTGATCCGCAATGCAGGCGAAAAACGACAGTAACGCAGGCGGAAAGAAACAGTGAGAATTAAGCCGGAGAAAGCTAGTTATGACTGCAAAATGTAAATTCAGTGTGAGAAAATATATATGATGTTGTTGCAGTCACTACACTCTCTCCCTAGTAAGAGGAAAAAAAATTTATTTCACAGTCGAAACTAAATTTGATCAACCAAGGCAAGTCACAAGGTGATATTGGAATGAAAATGTGTGCTTAAATTATGATATCGTGTCCGATATGAAGATGGAATCAAACAATCGCTGTGTCCCAGATGCAAAGTCTTGATTTGAGTAATTTCGCAAACTCATTGATTAATGATGATAGCAATTATGAATAGGTTGATTGCAGAAAGCAAAAGAGCACAAAAACAGTAGAGTAAGCACAAAAAGAATATAAATAATTTTTAAAAAAGTCAGTTGGTTGAATCTTGCATGTTGAGTAATTGCCCACTGTCCAGATCACATAATCGGTTTGACAGTGATACTCATTGATGTCATTTTTCATGACGCTGCGCAACGTCGATTTCATTGTTGTGCTTCAATATGCCCTATGGCTGGGACAAGAGTTCACGTTCATTTCCTCTTCTGACTATCTACACGGTTGTAGACTTGTGTATGGTGAGGTGCGTGAAATGTGTTGTGACATTGCCATTAAATTTGAACTGCAAAAAAAAAAGCAACAAAACAACCACTGGTTAATGAAGTAAGCTCCAAACAATTTTTTCACTTGGCAAAACTTTCGGAAGATTTTTCTTCAAGTAAAAAACAATGCAATAACTCAATTTTCCATGAAAAAACAAAACAAAACTGAAGGACAAGACAAAAGAACAATTAAAATTTCACTTAGCATCTAAACGTTACTGCAAGAATATAATTAATAAATTCATTCAGTATTATATTGCTTTAATTACACGCTATATAGCCTACATATAAACATTCTTTCGGTATAATTCGTTGCAATAATATGACACAATAGTATTATTTTCAATAATATGACACTATCGTATTACTGCCAACTGCAAGTTTAGCGTAATAAAAGCAATCTATTGCAAAGTTTAACAAAAAGAAAAATTACAATAATCAAACTTGTTCAATTGAATTTTGCGTATGCGACAATTAGCGACGCTGTAAAGAAAGAATGCACGAAAAGAGTTTGAAGTAAAAAGTTGTTATATTTTTGTGGAAAAGAAAAAAAGTATTGCATTAAAAAGATTTCGTAGTAATGAAGATTTTCTTTTTGAAAACGGCCGTTAATTTTGTTCTGCATTATGCAGTATTAAAGCTTTTTTTCTGCTTTAAACTTTCTAGCTCTTGAGACGACATGCGTGGCTAGTCAAAAAAAAGGGCTCGGTTGCTTAGCGCTTAAGACGACATGCGTGGCTAGCAAAGGTGGAAACTTGGCTACTTAGCGTTAGGGTGTCAGTTTCAGTTTAGGTGTGTTGAAACCCAGATGGCAGGTTTCAGTTTTGGTTTGGTTTCACGGCTGTAGAAAAATCGGTTTCAGTTTCATCCAAGAAAGTTATGTTACTGTGAATACAAATTATTTAAATGCTCTACTTATAGGCGTTTTTGTTTTATTACGATGATAAGTAGCAGCTCAGATGGCCGAGTGAGGAGAGCAATTGCTTCAGAAGTTGTCGACTTGGATATGATTCCGAGTCCGATAAAACCAAAGACTCAAAAATTAGTATTCACAGCTTCTCTATACGACGCTCAGCGTTAAAGGAACTGTGCTGGTAAGGATGGTGATGACAATTTTTAAAACCTAAAACCTTAAAAAATTTTGAACAGGTTTTGGTTTCAGTTTCGGTTTTGACGTTTCAAGAAAAGACGGTTTTGGTTCAAGTTTAGGTTTTCAAAATTTTGGCAGTTTCAGTTCGGGTTTCAAAAATTTCCTTTAAAACCGGGTTTTCAGGTTTCGGTTTAGGTTTGAGTTTCCACCCTTGGTGGCTAGTCAAAAACAATGAAAAAGAAATCGAATGCAAGTCAAGTCTGAACTTGAGAACGGAAACTCGAGCCAGGGTACCCTTTATGTTTTTCTTCTTTCGTGTTTATTGATTTTTTTTTCTTTTTTGATTTCAGCCGTAAACATGCCATGTAAAAAACTCACCCACGAAAAAATTTTATTGAAAGCGTGATGTAAACGACGTAATTCCTCGCCCGCCCTTTTTACCGTCTTTACAAACGCGTCTTGTAGTTATAGATCTCGATATATTCAAGTTCAAAACAAGGACGGTTTCTAGATAACACAATTTGATAAGCAAAGGTAAATCACAACATCATAACTAACATTACAGAAAGAATTAAGTAAATTAAACATAAAGAAGCATTACGTCGCAAACTAATTCTCAAACTCAACACAGCCAATTCAAACACGCAAATAAGACATTACAGTAATTAGCAAATGTAGAGCGCAAATACATTGTCATAACATTAAATTTACGGCAAACTACTATTTCAGAACACAGAGTCAATCAATTGCGGAGTTAAGTAAATTTAAGATTTATAAGTTTAATGAACTTACCGATAAGTTTTCCTTCGGCGGACGAAAAGTCATCAAATAATTCCCAAGAAAGAAAGCAACTACCGGTAACTAAATCTTAACAAAAGGGCCAACCCCTGGACAAATGGAAGAAAGGAAAAGAGCAATAGGCTCAACCCCAAATTAATCTCTTCAGCAGTAGGCTTGATGGACAAAGGTCCAATAATAAATTGAGCAATGGGCTCGACGGACAAAGGTCCAATAATAAATTGAGCAGTGGGCTCGACGGACAAAGGTCCAATAATAACTTTAACTTAAACGGTTCCAAGCGGCCCCCCCCCGGAGTCTAAACTGTTCAAGCTGACGGTTCTTAGCTCTCAAATTCGTGCTAAGTTTAAGTAATAAAACTTCGATGTTGCTTCTATCAAGTTCTGAATTGTCTGATGACCAAAAATAAAAATTTACAGTGGAAAAAACTCAAATTACGTGCATAGTGCGAGAATCCTTTACAGCAAAAGCGCCGCAACTTTTCGGCTATTGGCAAATCCAGCGATTTAAGACAAAAATTACGCAATTAACGTCGTTATCCAACAGTGTGCAGCAAAATACGAGAAACAATTTACATTATGAAAGGCCGGGTTCGATTCCATACAAATTGTTAATTTAATTATTATTGCGACGTTACACTCCCCCTAAATGTCTACTGGTAGACATTTACAACAACAGAGTCGCAAAACTAAGTAGAAACACCAAACAATTCACAAATAACTCAAATCATTTTAGCATAATGCAAACAGTATAACAATCATAGACTTAATCAGCATGAGTCACGACCGGGCATAACTTCGCTATAGGCCTCTTAACGACATTAGTTTGAGTTTTCACTAAAACCGTTCTGACTAATCCACGTTTATCAGGGTATGTCTCCAGAACCCTACCCATGACCCATTTAGAGCGTTGTGTCATGTCTTCCACAAGTAGCACCACATCATTTACCTGGAGATTTTTCTTTACCTCGAACCATTTTTGTCGATGCAGCAGATTAGGCACGAATTCATCCATCCAACGTTTCCAAAATTGGTTCGCAAGAAATTGGATCTGAGCCCACCGTCTCCGGGTATAGCAATCTTCTTTAAAAAAGAGACCTGGAGGCAGGTTAGGATTGCCTCGAAGTAAAAGAAGGTGATTAGGAGTGAGTGGATCCTGAGATGTGTCGGAAAAGGAAACTGGGACTAAAGGTCGAGAGTTGATTATTGACTCTACTTCTGTGATAAACGTAAGGAGACCCTCATCATTCAGAGTTTGTGCCCCTAAAATACCTTTCAAAATCTTACGAATGGAGCGTATCATTCGTTCCCAAGCTCCCCCCATGTGGCTTGCCGTGGGTGGATTGAACGTCCAGTTAATGTCTTGCTGGGAACAATACTGATGGATTTTGTTTTCATTCAAGGATCGCAAGGATTCACGTAGCACCTTTGCAGCACCAACGAAATTAGTTCCGTTGTCGCTAAAGATATTTTGAGGTCTTCCCCTGCGTGCTATGAATCTTCGTAGCGCATTTATGAAGGAGTCTGTGTCTAAAGAATGGGCAATTTCAATATGGACTGCTCTCATCGTAAGACACGTAAATATGCAGCCATATCTCTTAACAAGTTTGTTGCGAAGTAGTTTAACCATCACTGGTCCGAAGTAATCTACTCCCACACTGGAAAACGCAGGTTTATCGAATTGAAGCCTGCAAGAGGGAATATCTGCCATCAGTTGCTTGCCAACATTCGAATTCCTTTTCTTGCACAAGTAGCAGTTACCTATGGACTTACGTACTGCGGCTCCTCCCTTTATTATCCAAAACTTGCGGCGTAGAGACGTCCAAGTGTGACTGGAACCAGAATGGCCCACTTCTGCATGGTGCTGACGTATTACGAGTTCTGTTAAGTGTGAACGTTGCGGGATTATGATGGGATGTTTTACATCAATATCAAATGGAGCTTGCTTTAACCGACCTCCGACACGCAAGATGCCATCTACAACAATTGGCTGCAATTTTTGAAGATTGCGTGGTAAATTTAGCTTGTTGCTCTTTGATGCAAAACAGTCAGGAAACTGTTGATGTTGCACGTGTTTTATTAACACCGCTTCGGCATTTCGAAGTTCGTCCACGGAAAGGCTCTTGCTCATGCTAAATGTTTTCTTCATGACACAATGTTGTAAGAACAACATAACTCGTAAGAACCACGCTGTCAACCTTTTAAGCTTGTGGAAGCTTGAACAGTGATTTATAAGGCGATCGATTGCCTCTTCAGTTCGATTTGTTTTAATGATCGTTTGCACGGTTTGTGCCTTAACAGGGCGCAATTCATTAGGTGGCTCATCCATTGTTGCTTCCAAACTTGGCCACTTGGACTGAGGTTGTAAAAGAAATGAAGGACCCTGTAACCAATTTTTAGAAATTGAGTTGTCTGCTTCCAAACCTCTAGAAGCAGCGTCAGCCGGATTCAGACTCGATGGCACATGGTGCCACTGATTAACATCTGTGTGGGTTTCAATAGTAGCTAGACGATTAGCTACAAACACAGGAAACCTCTTGGTAATATTCTTAATGCAGTAGAGAACTGCAGTAGAATCTATCCAGAAGAAAGAAGGCACGGACAGATCAAGCTCTCCTTTGGTCAACTCGTCTAACCTTACGGCCAGGACCGCAGCAGTCAATTCCAACCGAGGTATGGAAACCGATTTCATAGCAGCCAATCGTGATTTTCCCATGAGAAAGGACAAGCAAATGATTCCTTGTTCGTTAACAAGCCTCAAGTAAGAACAAGCGCCGTAGCCGTAAGAAGAAGCGTCAGCAAAATGATGTATCTGCACTGTGACTACCCTTCCGAAGTCTGCTGGTTTGAAGCATCTTGGTACTTTAACATTGTTTAAAGCCGGAAGACTTTCGAGCCAATCCTTCCATCTTTTCTGTTCAGCATCACCAATAAGCTCATCCCAACCCAAATTTTGTTTGCACAAGACCTGTAGCAGGCGCTTGGCCTCCAAAAGAACAGGAGCTACGAATCCTAGTGGGTCGAACAAACTCGCAACTGTGGAAAGAAGTCCTCTCCTCGTAAATGGTTTGTTGGGAATTTTTATATCAAACGTGAATTGGTCTTCATTCACTTTCCATTGTATGCCTAGGATCCTGTCATCGGTTTGGTTTCCCAACAGGTACTGCTGAGCTTTAGTAGATCTTTCGCTTTCTGGTATTTCACTTAATACCTTTTCATTGTTTGTAATCCACTTGGTTAAGTGGAAACCTCGCCTTTCAAGCAGTTTAGTCAAGTTATGGTAGACATAGCTTGCCTCTTGAACCGAAGATAAAGATACAAGACAATCGTCAACATAGAAATTATTATTGACGATAGACGAAATGACAGGATCGTAATGGTGACCAAACTCTAGAGCTGTTTGGCGCAAGCTAAAATTTGCACAACTTGGAGAAGATGTCGCTCCAAACAGATGAACCAACATTTGGCAAATAATGGGTTCTTGGTTTACGTTTCCATTCTCCCACCACAAGAAACGCAATGCATTAGTGTGCATTGGGTCCACCCTGACTTGGTGAAACATAGCTTCTACATCGGCTACCAGTGCGATTTCCTTTTCTCGGAAGCGGGTTAATACTCCTGTCAGGTTGTTCATAAGATGTGGTCCTTTCATCAGAGCATCATTTAAAGATAACCCATTATATTTGGCTGCACAGTCAAAGACTATTCTTACTTTGTCTGGTTTGTGAACGTTGGTTACGGGATGATGGGGTAAGTACCACACAGGACCCCCCGCGTTGGCAAGGATTGACTGAGGCACCTTACGAGCGTACCCTTTAGAAAGATAAGAATCCATAACTTCAGTGTACTTAATTCTTAACTTCTCATCCTTCACAAGTCTCTTCTTAAGACTAATCAGACGCCGTTGCGCCAAGAAAAGATTGTCGGGAAGTTGATCGATGTATCCTTCCTTCCACAGCAATGGAAGTTGATAGTGACCATGAGTTTCACAAATTGAAGATCGCATAACTGTATATGCAATGCGATCTTCTTTAGAAGAACTCTCAAATATGGATGTGCCAGGATCAAATTCATTTTCCCACATTTTTTCTACCAACTGGGTTGCATCTCTATTAGGTTTGTAGTCAATAAAGTTTACCGTACAATTGGTTTCTTGGGAAGGAGATAAGGATGGTCCTAGAAGTGACCAGCCAAGAGGGGTTTCAATGGCGCAAGGCGTACCTCGAGGCCCCTTCCTCGCACTATATATGCAAAAAAGCTCAGGGGCATCTGCCCCTATCAGGAGATTAACAGATGCATGTGGTAGAGATTTCAGCTTTACATCCTGTAAATGTGGTAAATTACGCACCTTTGCATCAACCGAAATATCATTAGGTTTGACGGGAATGTCGTCAACGGAATGTACGTTAGGCAGGCGGAATGAAATTTCATTACCAAGGTCTGATACGACAAGATCGCAGGACATAGACTCGTAATTGTCTGTGGTCCCGGTAATAGTTTTGAGATGCAAATTCTCGCGAAGTCCGGTAATACCCAACTCTTGCACCAAAGATTTACCACAAAATGAATGAGTCGACCCTTGGTCTAAGAAGGCGTATGTAGAAACCACTTTATCCCCATATGCTACCTTAACGGGAACTATACAGAGGTACACGGAAGGATCACAGGAGTGACTGGAGGAATCTTGCTTGGTAAACCCACAAGTTACAGGCGCAGCAGCAGCAACGTCTGATGTAGAGGTAGAAATGTCTCGACTTTTAGGTTTACCTTTGCTTTCTTTGTCAGGTCTGTGCAACAAGGTGTGATGATATAATCCTTTGCAACCACTACTTGAGCAAGTGTTATTTTTCTTACACTCTGGTGTTCTGTGCCTTGCGCTAAGGCACTTGTGACACAACTTCAATTCCTTTACAAAACAGATGCGATCTTGCACCGTTTTTTCTCTAAACTTCTTACAATCCCAAAGCATGTGAGAAGTATCTTTACAGAAGTAACAAGATCCAGGCTGAGCACTGGATTTGGACTCCGAAGACTTGATAGAAGTAGACTTGGAAGTAACAACTCCAAAGGAGGATGTTTTTACCTTAGGCTTGGATGGTGAGGTCTTAGGATGAAGAGAGCGGAGACCAAAAAGGGAATTAACCTCTTCAGATTCGTTACGGATGAAATCCACGAAATGTGAAAAATTAGCTAGGTGACCAACGGAAGTTTCGACTTGAACCGATTTCTTAACCCAGCGTCTTTTGAGGTCGTAGGGCAATTTGCCTAATAGCTCTGATAGAGTGTCTAAGGTATCTAGACTGGTGTATTGTCGTATGTCTTTAACAACAACATTTGTTTTCTCAAGCAATTCAGCAAAACGTCTCATCTGTCGGCCGTCACCAGATTTTATTGAAGGGAATTTCTTCAGTTGTTGCTCACAAACATCAGCTATCACCCAAGGTGAACCATAATCTTTAGTTAGCCTTTGCTTGGCTAAAGTATAAGGTTGGGTTTCGCTCGTGGAAAGATATTCAATGCGGTTCTTCACTTCTCCCGTACAATGTTGTAGGAGTAAGCAAAACAGTGCCTTTTCATCTCGCACCCTAGGCTCAACATGCGTTTCGAAGTTACTCATGAAGGTTTTAAATTCCAAAGGATCGCCTGAGAACTTGGTGAACTCCGGTCGGGGAAGGAATAAACTGTCGTAGTTGGCAGCACTCGGAGTATACAGGCCCGGGAGATGTACCGGTAATAATAAATTATTACTATTCATGAGATTATTATTAGCACATGAAACCGAAGGAGGCGTTGATGATGTTACAACACGAGATGGGTGTGAAGAATCCAATTGCGCAGCTGGAACACCTACAGGCTGGGCATCATGGACTTGACTTGAAGGTGCAAAAGGCTGAGGTTGAATGGAGCTGTAGGCTTTATCGACAAAGGTGTTGTAAGGCCGCACAGGTGGATGACCATAGACTGATGAAAAGGTAGCCGGAGCATGTTGAGAGCTTTGGACCGGATCAGCAGTAAGAGAGGGCTGGGCAAGTAGAGAACCTTGGGCCGGACCAGAGTTAAGAAAAGGCTTAGAAGGTAGAGAACCTTGGGCCGAGTCAGCAACAAGAGAGGACCGGACAGGTAGAGAACCTTGTGCCGAGTCAGCAACAAGAGAGGGCCGGACAGTTAGAGAACCTTGGGCCGGACCAGAGTTAAGAAAAGGCTTAGAAGGTAGAGAACCTTGGGCCGAGTCAGCAACAAGAGAGGACCGGACAGGTAGAGAACCTTGGGCCGGACCAGTAATAAGAGAAGACTGAGCAGGCAGAGAACCTTGGGCCAGGCCAATATTAAGAGAGGACTGGGCAGGTAGAGAACCTGCAACAGAGACTTGACTAGAGAGAGCTTCGATTTGTTTCGAAGGGTCAGCAACGACGGTTGAAATTGTGTCGTCACTGTTGGCGATTGACGTGGCAGCTGTAACGTCGTCACACGAGAGCTTGTAAATTGAGTCATGTTCACAATATACTTGGTATTCTACTTCCGCAAGAGCAATCTTGCGACTGGCTTCGCCCTTCTCAATCATCCTCTTCAGTTGAAAGTGTTTTTGTTTCGTCTCCGTTTCAAGATTAAGTCTTTTTTCCCTTTCTTCAGCTTCAAGACGAAGTCGCTGTTCTCTTTCTTCAGCTTCAAGACGAAGTCGCTGTTCTCTTTCTTCAGCTTCAAGACGAAGTCTCTGTTCTTCTTCTCTAACTCGCTCTTCTAGATGGTTAGACTCTAACTGAGCCATCTTTAATCTAGCTTTAGCTTCCAAATGTTTACGGCTATGTCTTGAAGAAGAGCTCCGGGAAGATTTTAAAGAATGCCGAGAATAAGAAGTAGAGGACACGTGACTAGGAGACCTGTGAGGTTCATACAGCAAGTGGGGCATTGTGGAGACAGAAGCAGAAGATGATTCCTTTACCTTGGTAAACCACTCATCCTTACGGGACTCAAACTCGTTTTGGTTCTGCGTGACAGCTACAATTGCTTCAGACCCTAAATTAGCAGATGCCATAGCCCCAATTAACGCATCATAGTCATGATTAATTTCAGTCAAAATCTCTTTAAGTAGCTCATTATTAGGATTACGCAATGCCATGATTTTTTCAGCACGTAAATAATTTTGCTCTAAAACAGACTGCAATTGCTCAATGGCAGATTGGGCATCTTCGCTAGAAGAGGGCTTAGATGTCATTGCATTAAATACAACACAAATAAAACAAATATAAACACAACTTAGCACAGGGAAATCCACAAACTTAGATATAATCAATATATGGACCATCAACGGTACGGATAACGTGCTTAAGCTTAAACAGTTCGAATCCAATTTGTCTGTAGCCAACTACAGAAAGCACGTGAATGTGTAACGCTCGGAAATGTTAGTAGAGATCTTCACCAACGTCTGCGTCGTAAACGCAGCCCAAGCGTCAAATGTAGCACAAATATAAATAACAAATTACAGTACCGTCAAATCCGCTGGACAGTTCAGTGAGTCTTTGTCAGTATTGAAATTGCTTGATTGATAGAATATTATCGAAACTTTTGTAAACGACGTAATTCCTCGCCCGCCCTTTTTACCGTCTTTACAAACGCGTCTTGTAGTTATAGATCTCGATATATTCAAGTTCAAAACAAGGACGGTTTCTAGATAACACAATTTGATAAGCAAAGGTAAATCACAACATCATAACTAACATTACAGAAAGAATTAAGTAAATTAAACATAAAGAAGCATTACGTCGCAAACTAATTCTCAAACTCAACACAGCCAATTCAAACACGCAAATAAGACATTACAGTAATTAGCAAATGTAGAGCGCAAATACATTGTCATAACATTAAATTTACGGCAAACTACTATTTCAGAACACAGAGTCAATCAATTGCGGAGTTAAGTAAATTTAAGATTTATAAGTTTAATGAACTTACCGATAAGTTTTCCTTCGGCGGACGAAAAGTCATCAAATAATTCCCAAGAAAGAAAGCAACTACCGGTAACTAAATCTTAACAAAAGGGCCAACCCCTGGACAAATGGAAGAAAGGAAAAGAGCAATAGGCTCAACCCCAAATTAATCTCTTCAGCAGTAGGCTTGATGGACAAAGGTCCAATAATAAATTGAGCAATGGGCTCGACGGACAAAGGTCCAATAATAAATTGAGCAGTGGGCTCGACGGACAAAGGTCCAATAATAACTTTAACTTAAACGGTTCCAAGCGGCCCCCCCCGGAGTCTAAACTGTTCAAGCTGACGGTTCTTAGCTCTCAAATTCGTGCTAAGTTTAAGTAATAAAACTTCGATGTTGCTTCTATCAAGTTCTGAATTGTCTGATGACCAAAAATAAAAATTTACAGTGGAAAAAACTCAAATTACGTGCATAGTGCGAGAATCCTTTACAGCAAAAGCGCCGCAACTTTTCGGCTATTGGCAAATCCAGCGATTTAAGACAAAAATTACGCAATTAACGTCGTTATCCAACAGTGTGCAGCAAAATACGAGAAACAATTTACATTATGAAAGGCCGGGTTCGATTCCATACAAATTGTTAATTTAATTATTATTGCGACGTTACACGTGAAGTTGGCCTTTATGCATTTTACCAACTTTGATGTAGCCTCAACTAACCCATGAGTGGCCAATTGATTTGACAAAAAAAAGAAATTCTTACTTAGGTAAATAATAAAGACAAAACTGTTCAGTATCACTAGTTGCACACAAAAAATAATGCAAAAACTAAATTAAGATTTGTCGATTACCACAAGCAGAAAAGGCATATTCTTTTGTTTTGTTTGTGAACTGAAAAATAGTAAAGAAAAAAGAACGCTGCGATAAACCCGGATTTTTTGGAAAAAAATTTTTTGAAGAAAACACAAATGTAGCCAGGAACGTGCAATACTAACGCTTAAAAATTATGTTTGATCCACATTGCATTAGGGAAAATTATTCGATCAATCCATTCGTGCAAGCAAGTGATTGGCTCAAGCTTATACATGAAATTTATGCGAAATATGCCGTCTCGCAAAAAATTTCTGCGCTGAATGTGTTCTTTTTTTAAGGACTAACAATCCAAGGGCAGTTGATTAGAGTAGCTACAGGGCCGCGGTCTACTCTTTTCATACTCGCACTGGAAGTATGTCCATGTGTTGAGTATTGAGAATAATAAATTTCTCGCAGAGTGCCAAAAGCAAATCTTCTCTTCATCGAAAGGTTGATCAACTAAGGTATTTATCAGGAAATAACAGGTAAGAAAAATTTGTTGGGATGCACGTTATGATTTAGTCTATAATTTATGTTCTACAAAATTAAAATGTACGTGACCTGTTATTTCTTGCAGAAAAAAATTCTTGATAATCCAAAATGATGTTGGGAAAAAAAATGAACTTCGGCGGTGACCAAATTTGCAAAAATAAATCCGATATTGCAGCTGTGGAAGTCACGGAAGGCTGGAAGAGGAAAGTCAAGTTGGATTTAAGATAAACAGAATTTCTGAAACCAAATGCAAAATTGAAACCTTGTCACACAAGTTTAAACATTCCATATTTTAATCACGGTGCTTTGTAAAAACTTTGATTTAAACTATAGCTAGTCGGTGATATAATTTCAATTATTGGCTATAACTAAACGATATCAACAAAATCCACACAAAAATAAGGTATTGCGAGACTGCGAGTTACTGCACACATCAATTTTCTTTAATATAAGATTATCTTGAGTATAGCATTTTGAGTTAGTCAAGTTTTAAATTTAAGAAGCAACAGTTAAAAAGTACAAATCTTTATCAATGGAAAGCTTTCTTAATTTTAGGTTTCTTTCATTATTTCCGAAGTTGCGAAAATCCAAACGTCCGTTTCCATCTTCGGCTGGTAGGACGCACGTCGGGGTCACCAATGTAACGAACAAGGCAACAGTTTATCTGACTTCAGCGTTACGTTTACTTAAATCAAAATAAAACCTTACTCGAACGGCACCTTATTCAAATAGAATCAAGTTAATCACAACAATAACAAATAACGTAACAGATAACATTGAAACATTTGCTTGCTATTACAGGAAGGGTTCGAGATCATAACTCACAGAGGTCTTATGGACCATGTTAACTGTTCGGCCTTCAGTTTATGACTGAGAGGGCGTACTCATGAAATATTAGTTATGGATTTGTGATCCGCAGTGCAGGCGAAAAACGACAGTAATGCAGGCGGAAATATACAGTGAGAATTAAGCCAGAGGAAGCTAGTTATGACTGCAAAATGTAAATTCAGTGTGAGAAAATGTATATAATGTTGTTGCAGTCACTACATTTTAACACAATCTTTTCCATTCTTCGATCAAAAACTTAGTCTTCTGCTTTTCTTTTAAACCCAACGCTTCCACTTGCTTCTTCAATTCTTCCATTGTACTAGATTGCTTCTCCACATCCACTAAATAATGAACTGATTGTATCCCGGACGAGCCCCCAGATGTCGTGATATTGAAACTTGGCTAGAGATTCAGCCTTTATTTAAGTACCGAGTTACTTTTTTTAATGTACATTAACGATTTACCTCAATGCTCTCAATTTACCACAACTCTCTTCGCTGATGACACTCATTTAAATTTAGCTGATAAAAATTTACTCTTCTTAGAAAGGAAAGTCAACATGGAAATGGACAAAGCAAAGAATTGGTAAATTGAAAATAAATTAACTTTGAATTTTTCAAAGTCCTGCTACCTGCTTATAAACAAAAATCTTAAGCAAATTGTGTCCTCAGCATTTAATATTTCAATTGATGGAAATAAGATTGAAAGATATTCATCAACCAAATATTTAGGGCTGTACCTGGATGAAAAACTATCTTGGTCAACACATATACAACACTTATCCTTAAAATTAGCTAAAATAACTGGATTGCTCTATTGACTTCGAAGTTATGTTACGGATGATACTCTTCTAATGTTTTATTTTAGTCTCGTATATAGTCGTATACAGTATGGCATTACACTATGGGGTACATCTGCTAAGTCTTACCTGAGGGAAATAAATGTGCATCTTAACAATGTCGTTCGCTTAATGACTTATAGCAAAAAGTATTCGCACGTATCTCAGCTTTACAAACACTTAAATCTCTTGAAATTAAACGACATCTATAAATTTGAATTAGCAAAATTTATGTATCTACTACATAACAAAAACTTCCAGCAGTTTTATCATCACAATTTACCAAAATTGAAAAAATCCACTCTCATAACACCAGACAAGTCAACAAGTGCGTATATTTTATTCCACAATCAACAAAATCAATTACTCAAAACCTCTTGGCTTTTCGGGGCACAAAATTATGGAGTAGCCTCAACAGCTCAATTAAGAATAATCGCTGGGGTGTCTTTAAACAAAAATATAAAATTCATTTGATGTCTTCATATTGACTCCAAGGCGTTCTTGGAAGCACAGAAATTTTAATAATTTAGAGTTACATGTTTTTCTAGTGAATTTTAATTACATTTTGGAACTGTCGTGTGATTCTTGTTCATATTGTTGTTTGATGTTTGCCTTCTCTCTCTTTTTATTTTTTATTTTTTTTGTTTTTCGTTTTTGTTTTGTTTAATGTCTAATTTCTTTTTTTAGTTTCTTTTTATATTGTTTTTACATTATCTCCAAACCTTCTCGTTATGGTGACTAATATGCTCGTAATTTAAATTTCGATCTCACATTAAGATCAGGAAGCATCTAGACTAGAAAACCTTAGGGTTCTTCGATGCTTCCTGGCCTTGCTAAATTTCATTGTTTTATTCTGTGAGTGCTTATTAAGTTTACGTCAAGGCGAATCAACAATAAATTCTGTTCTGTTCTGTTTAATTCTTAAAACAGAAACGTTATCTATCCCAGAGAACAACTTAAGAGTACCAGTATTACACCCAATGGTCTTTGGAAATCGTGCAATCTACCTCTTTCAAAACAAACAAACCACCCTTAATATATAACGAAATTATATATCAAGTAGGTTAACTCGGAAAATATTCCTCCTAGAGCAATACAGATCACTCTGAAATCTCCGCTAACACTCACTCAAAACAATCCACAAAGTACGAAAAGCAGCAACACAGACTTACTCTAAACACATCTAGTTCTAATCTGAAATTATATATTAAGTAACTCAGAAAATATTCCTTCCAGAGCTATACAAATCACTCTGATATCTCCGCCAACACTCACTCAAAACAATCAGCAAAATACGAAAAGCAGCAACACAGACTTACTCCGAACACATCTAGAACTAATTTGAATACAATAACAAATTTTCGCTCCTACTTACAGAAAATTTACGATTCCAGAAAATTCCACATTGTTACGTAATCATGAGTCTTATGACACAGCAGTAAACGTTGTAGTGAACAGCACCATAGATCGCAAAACGTCGATTATGACGTCATAGAAAAGATGAAAAAATGCTCAAGGAAAAAAGTTTCTAGAAGATTCCAGCATATCAAAGTATTTCTAATCAAAACCTACGACAAACAACGAAAGTTCTGGATTTTGTCGTGCAGCAATTAATTCACACACCAAATGAATATAACTGCAGAACAGAGTCGGCGCCAGAGCAGTCGACTTAGGGGGGCCAAGCGTTTATCAGGGGGGGCCAAAGTTTGAAATTAAGCACAAAAGCCACTGTTTTCAAAAGAGTAAGCTTGTTGATTGGAGGGGCCAAGCATGTCGGTTGGGGGGTCCAGGCCCCCCTGGCCCCTTCTTGGCGCCGGCCCTGCTACAGAACCAGCTCAAATTAAGCAAGTAAGACGATTTCATCACAAGATTATAGACTGAAAATATATATCACTCGATTAATACCGTGACAGCCCGAAACAGCGCTGTTTCGCTCTATGGTAACCATTTTTATGATATTTTGAGACATTGACCCTGTCCTCATGTCCAGTTTAAGTGGGCTCAAAGCTCACTGACTTTCTACATCATAATTAACTTTAGATGTCATAATCCCTTTTCAATAACGACATCAAAAATTTGATTGTAATGTAGAGAGCCCATGGGCTTCAGGCTCACTTCAACTGCACATGTGGACAGGGTAAAGGAGATGGTGT
The DNA here is from genome assembly GCA_964006365.1 of Trididemnum miniatum. Lineage (NCBI taxonomy): Eukaryota > Metazoa > Chordata > Ascidiacea > Aplousobranchia > Didemnidae > Trididemnum > Trididemnum miniatum. The sequence continues at coordinate 1,739,507 of OZ023242.1, forward strand.
CGTAATATCGTTGACATACGGTGTTGTTTCGGCAAGTTTTAGACGTTGATTTGATGAAGTTTGGAATGTTATTCTTGTTATGTTTTCTCGATGCTGTTTACTGCTTTTTTCCTTTCTGACACGTGAGCTAAAGATCAAGGCATAACGTAATGTTCCATTTCCTTGATTTCCTCCTCAGTGAAATTTTGGTCTTTTCTTCGCCCTTTCTATCTTTACTGCTAATTGAAATAATACTTGGTAATAATATTTCCTGTCCTTTGATCTGTTTGCGCTACCCCTATATAAGCTCATGCTTTCATAGTCTGATATTCTTAATTGTATTTGGGAACCGGTGTATAACTGTATGCTGTTCAATATTTGGCTTTCTCGTCTTCAAATAGTTGAAAACCGCTACGCTACGCTATGCTGTTCTACGCAATGAATTGAACTGTTGGATTTGTGTGCGGCAATTAGCGCGTTATTCAACCGGAGACGAACGAGAAAGCGAGTTTACCGTAACAGTGTCATATTGATAAGGGAAAAATTTATTTAGTATACTCATAGGAGGTCACATGGTTCGCTATATGCAAATTCATTGGAAAAAGCGATCGCTCCGTCGGGCCTATAAGTCGCAAAAGAAAGAACATGCATCTGCAAGGATAAACCAACTAGTGCACCAGCTTAAAACACATCTCAAAACAACACAAAGTGAAATAACGTCGCAAACATCATTTAATTTGGTAAGTCTTGAAAAAGATTGTTGGCTCACAGAAATACTTGCCGATTAAAGTAATACAGTGAAATTATTTGCAGAAAATATCCGGCCGGGCTGCTACGCCTATTTCTTTCATCCTTTGCTGTAACTGCAGTCCATGTGCCAAATGTTATGGATTTATTGGTAATTTGTTCATGCAATTGCAATCCCACAACTTCATATTTGGCTGGACATGTGCAATAGACTGGGCCAAATTGGACGACGTTTTTTAATATTTCTTGACTTTCCACAAAGTTGTAGTTGACTCTAAGAAACCAAAATGTGAAATTTTTTTTAAAAATAATGACGTCTTACGGTCGGACACACGGGCGTAACCTCGCAGGGGCAAGGGGGGTTAGTTGACCCCCACTGGAAAAATAACACTAATTTTAAAATGCAAAGAAACGTTCAAAAACGAATAGTATGACATGATGAGTGTGGGGGGGGGGGGCGTCAGCTGCGTACAGTAGACCTACTAGCACTACCAGGCAATTTCACAAGTCACAACTCAATAGCGCGGTACACAAACGAAAAATGTCGAAACAGCTGGTATTAAAGTGGGGTGCAGATACTGTTACAAAATTTTTAGAAATATACAACAGCTGTGAGGTTTCATGGGACACGAGCCATGAAAATTATTTCAAAAAGAATGCAAGGGGACACAATTTAGAAAAACTGTTTCTTAAACCTCAAAACGCCGGACCGGAATTTCAAATTCCCAATAACGAAACTTTAAAAGGAAAATTCAAAAGTATTAAAACTGTTACCGAATTGAACTCAACATAATTAAACAATAAAAAAAATAAACTATCTAATCTCTTACCCACTTCCTTTTTTTTTTTAAATAAAATTCTCTTATTATCCCCTGACTAATTTCGACACACCCTAGCCCTAAGCGAAAGTCCGCATACGGACTTTGCTATTAACCTGTTTAAAAACTTTCGCTGACTAGGTTTGCTTGTAAAGGAACAATTACTAGTTACTACCTGTATTTGCTAGCCGCGAATGCACTTTTTTATTTGCTTTGTGTGAACAGCATTCGAAGCTAATATGAGCCAGCTAATATGAGAAGCGAGTAAAAGCAGCTAATGAATTAGCCTCGTGTGACTTCGGCTTTAGCTATAAGGCAACACATACATTTTGAGTTTTGACCCTCCCTGACCAAAATCCTGGTGACGCTCATGGTCGGACAGTGCGTTTCTATGGTAACCAATGCTGATTTTTTTCCTAAAATGATATTAAATCAAAAGTCACTGGTGCTAGTCAAAATGATCGCATTCATATCTGTCTGAGAGAGAAGGTTGCTCAATTTTTTACTTAAAATAGTTGTAGGCTTACCCAAAAAGCTGTATTTTTGGTCTAGAGGAAGACCGAAAATATTTTTCACGTTGTTTCACGTTATGTACGCATATGCAAAGGAAGAAAGGCAGAAAGCACTCTTGAATAATATTCTACTTTTCACATGTAAAAAATTGGTAGTAAGTTTAATTAAGCATTGGAATCCTAATTTAAGCTATTTTTAACCAATCATGATCTTAACTTACTTTTGTGTCTGTCTTACTGTAGGATTAGGCCCAGTTATGTCCAAAATTTCTCATATTATTATTATTGATTATCTGCGATTAATACTGTAGATAGATAGGTTTGAGAGGTTTCAAAAGATTTGACCCTTATAAAAGGAACCGAAGGAACAATGTAGACGGTATACAAAGTGTCTTTAGGGGGTCTTTGATATACAAATATTGCTTCAATTAGATTGTTGTGTGGATGAAACTTAGTTTGGAAGCGGGAAGATGTTTGTTGATGAATTGCTGCATTTCTTTTTCGATTAGTGTGAAATATTGCTGAGATACGGTATAGTTTGAAGATGATGTAGTTACAAAATTGCGTTTGCGTTATTGGACGTTGGGAAAATTTTTAGTTCAAGAATTGTGTAATGCACCTGTTTATAAAACTGGAACGATATTGATTTCTCACAAGGGTTGTTTTAATTGATTGCAATTCAGTATGGATTTGCACGGATGAAATCCAGATGACAGAAGGGAGTTGAAGGAGGTTGTTAATTAGATTGTATTTCTAGCGAATGGGAAAGAAACTAGAATATTTGAGGAGTTTGGTGTAGCCTAGGTAGGTTTACGGTAATTGGTAAGTATCCTACTAGTTTTAATTGTAGAGTAAGATTTTTCAACGAAAACGTCAAGAAAGGCTAGAGAGTAGAGATGGCAACAGCGCAGCGTAAGCGGCCGCGTACGTTCGACCCCCAGCGCCGCGCAGAGTGGTAAGTAAAATCGTCCCTAGTTGGCCGCGTCAGAGCAGCGTTCCATAATTTTTTATACCATTTTAACAGGAGTCGCCGACATTAGATCTTTTGTGCAAGAACGCCGCAAAGTTTTGCACGAATCGTTGCGACAAATCGTTTTTCTGACATTATCGATTTTCCGGTGCAAGTGTTTTAGAGATGATACCGGTAACCGTGTAAGCAAAAAGCAGTGTGGGTATGGGGGTGGTACAGAGTAACAAAGTAGTCTAACAGTGATTTATTGTTGCATTAGTCTGTTAGTACTAATACCGGTACCAGTGACTAGTCTTGTGCTAGACTATCGATATTGGTAGGCTATTAGCAATTAGTCTACAAACTTACCGGTATTGCAAAACATTGAAGTTTATTTCAAATGAGGTGGTCAAAGTTCGAGCCAGTATTCTACAGTTTAGAAATCTACTTAAGTAAAAGCATTACTACTTAAAGTACAAAAGTGTCAAAACTAAGTACCAGTAGCCTTGTGAAAATACGTAATAGACTAGTTTTAAATTTAGAATTGCTTGTTGAATACTGGTACGATTTGGCATTTGCTAATGTTATGTCCAACTGGTCAGCGACTCAGCGTACCAGAAGAGCAGCAGCAGATATGAAGTAAGTCAAAGTGTCTCATAATTTGTGGTGTTTTATTTCGGCATTACTCTGTTATGTGTTTTTTAGGAATTAGGTGTGAGATTAAGCTATATGCCGGTATCATTTAGTCCCAATTTTGAAATACAGGAGTGAATAAGCCTACATACTTAATGTTTGAATGAAAAAAGCAGCTTCTAGTCAAAAAAGATTCATTGTTAGTAGAAAAGCACTTTCTTTGGTAACTTGTAAAAAACGTCAGATACGTAAGTGGTGAGAGACTTAATGCGGTACGGTAAGCAGTGGAGAGCAGGGTATTAAGTCAAAAACAATCCTACAATCAGAAGATTGTCTTTCTATTTAGAGACATTCATCACATGATCTGACATGCTGTGGTTACTACTCCTTAAAGCCGGTTCACACAGAAGGCATTCGCGATAGCGGATAGCCTTTGGCCTTTTTCCGCAAGGCTAACGCAGTGCGCGGAGCAAAAAGCTAAGGCTTGGTCCTCAATGTTCACACACAAAGCGATAAACACCTCAAATCGCTTCCATAGAAACAGCCGCCGGTGACTGCAAGTTGAAAAAGTATCGTTAGTTGCTGTTGCTTATCACAAATAAGCTAGACTACGATGGACAAACAAAAATTCCTAAATCTTGCAACATAGAACAAACATGGAATTTTGCAGACTGTGTAATTAGTCTACATGGTACATAGTCTAATCATATTGGTACACACTGGGGTGGCTGTATTTATGGTACCGGTACTGAGTACTGCAATTATTCTTCTGTTTGACGGTATATGTTTATCCCATAGAAGTTTTTTTATGCCCTTTATCTGCATTTCTTTAAATTAAATAATACCAGCCGACCAGTAACTCACAAACACATACGTAGATACCTAGCTGCCCATACTGCATATATAATCCTACTCATATTACAGTAGCCTACTGGACTAACGGTCACAGTACCGATTCGTTTACGAATATCCACCTCAGCTGGTTAAATTCATCTTAATTTTAAGCATTCAACTATTAGGCTACTGATTTGGCTAATACCAATATTGCCCTGGTAGACTACAGCCTAGGCAACTAATATGCCTAGCACTGTACAAGCTAGACTAGCATTCAACCATTACTGATTTGGCTGTTACCTATATTGCACTGGTAGGCTACAGTCTAGGCAACTACTTGCGATGGTGTAATCTGCAAAATAAACACAAACTTCACAAACAAAGCAGATGCAGGGGTAAATACCCATTCCTTCACTCAACTGGGCATTAAAATTAAGTCTACGCTAGCGAGAAGGACATTCAACCCGATAGGCCATCTGAGCTTATAAACCGTTTGAGCCAACCCGTAGCTGCGCGATACCCAGGCTATTATCGGCCCTAACTATTGTTATAAAACAGCCTTGTTGGATAATTTGATGTCTGATCCTGCAAAGCCGTCCTATACCACTCACAGCTGATATAATAGCCAAGCATAATAAAACTATTCCTCACAGTAGGCCAAGCATAATAAAAATTTAACATGGTAGCAGCAGTGGTTTCCGAGTTATTTTGATATAATAAAATTTTGACGTCGGTTGCTATGGAAACTCGCTGTCCGACCGTAAAACGTTATTAATTTTGAAAAAAATTCATGTTTCAGTTTCGCTTGACCACCTACAACTTTATGGAAAGTTCAAAGGTTCTACCAAAAAAAAAATTTTAGCCCTATATTTGGCCCAGTCTAATGTGCAAGATCGGCAATTCATCAATAAGCCAATGATCGCAGATAATAAAAAACACTTCGTCGTGATGTTGGTTCTTATTACGTTGAATGTAGCAAAGATCATAAATACGAGGGGGGCGATGTGTGAAAAGCTTCAGTCACAAGAAAAATTGTTTTCATTTTGTTTTTTCTTTTTAAAACGAGACACAGCTTTTTGGTCTCAGAGTTTGAAATGGCGCCACCATCTGTTCACTGTAAGACCATAGATCTGCAGCTAGTTGGCAGTCATGAGCTTGAGTAGAAGTTTTGCTTGGTCGGCAAGATACGAAATAGCTTCCACTGAAATGGTCCAAATCTGGGGATAGCGCCAAATGAATTTGAGTTTGTGCGCCTACTCTAGGTCGATATAAAAATATATGAAATAAAGGAAACGTAATCAGCTTTACCAAAACCGGAAATTCTCGGAAGAGCGACGTAAACGTCCAACCTGAAAAAATAAAACAACAATTTTCATCATGGCTACTATACTTTACTTTGATATCTGCAACCGGAGCTCGGTGTACGAGTTAAGAGCGTCAGCTTGCTGGCATATAGACTAGGGTTTTATTCCCCAGAGCATCACACTTAATACAAATTAGTCTTCAGCTTACCCACCGGACGCTCTGCAAAAGAGAAAGAAAGAAGGGTATGTGTGTTGTTTATTTTTTATGGCATGTCCACTGTCCAGTTTGTCCACCAACAACGTTCGATCATTTATGATCGACAAATGCAGGTTTCACTTGTGACCGCCAAATCTACGGTGATTGTATCGCTATCATCATTAGTAGGAAGAGTTTGTCTTTTAAAGATTAAGGCTGTGCTTCATACCCACAGCAACAACACCCCTCCGATAACAACTGACCAAGAGCAGCTTGATGTTTTTATTGATAAAAAACTGTTTTAACACGTGATTTGCGGTACAAAATTTTAATATCGCAAGGTAAAGTAATTTCATATCGAAGTTTTTTGTCTGACACTCTTCAGGAGAAAATCGTCAGAAAGAGAGTAAACTGGAAATGCAACTAGTTATACATTAAATAGAAGAAAAAGAGGGAAGCGGGAAGCGCGCAAATTGACTGATATTGATGACGAAGTTTTGACGGGCCAATTAGCGGCAGTGACCAATTTTAAGATTATAAGCAAATTTTTTTTCTGCACAGGTCTGGATCGCATTTTATTCGATATTGTCACTTCGTTTTTATCATCAACAAGGGCAAGGCAAAAGAAACTCACACAAATACGACCGCAAGCTCAGCTTCCTCAGGCAATGGCATTTCGGCAATCAACCTAGTTCGGACAAGTCTAACATAATCAATCTTTCAGATCATCAACTCTCCAATACAAAAGAGTTCGCATTGTCACTCGGACTCAACTTTTGCCTTCCACCTACTTCCGTCCTACGTGAAGAAGTTTTCGCTAACTTTGAAGTCTTGCTCGGCCAGTTGTTACATCACAAGCCGCAGTCTACTAAAACGCTCTCTGCATTAAACGCTACACTGTACGATCTGGCTCAGGCATATTGTGGCACTCCAGTACACATCGGAGACTTTCTTATGAAGAAAGAATGCTTACAGTCCATTAAGTCGCTCCGTTCTAATCAGGATATCCTCGGTATTAAACCTGATGAGATGAAGGATCGGGTGCGGTGATCATGTGCAAAAAGGAGTATTTATGTTTCAAAGATGGAGGCTATCTTAAACGATCAGTCTAAATTTTGTAGTTTCAGTCCCGCTCCAGACAATGATAACACAGTCAAAATCGAGTCGAAAGTTCTACTTTGACTACTGCAAATACACAAAGATGATCTTCTACCTACAGGAGTCAATAAAATTACCAGGCCTACAGGTTCCCAACGTCCGCGTATGTATGGCTTCCCCAAAACTTCACAAGAAGGTCCTACTTTTCCGACCTATCCTAGCTATGACTGGCTTAGCTCAACATCAGCTTGCCAAATGGCTCACTTCTGTTCTCCAATCTGTCCTCTCTCAGTACTCCTCTCACTGAAACCAAGATTCTTTTTATTTTGTCGATGCCATTCGCTCTTCTAACTTGCAAATTTCCTCCATCTTCATGTGCTCATTTGACATATCCAGTTTTTCCCCACCTCCCACTAGCTTAGACTATCCAAATTTGTGCTGACTCACTCTACGATCTTCTTCCTTCTCCTCCCCCTTTCCCACGGAATGAATTTAAGAAACTTAAGAACTTGCTACCAGGCCTGCTCTATTGATTTCAGTTTCAACAGTGTGACGCACCGACAGATTGACGGCGTTGCATGGGATATTCTCTTGGGCCGTGTTTACCAAACATCTTCGTGGGATGCTATGAATCAATATCAAGGCCGAATTTAGGGGGAGATGAGGGGAGTTCAAATCCCCCCGAAATATTTTTATGAGTTTGAACTAAGACAGTTCAAGCCCTGCAATCGTCAAAACATATCTTACGTAGTACGCAGTAGTAAGCAGTGGCGTAGCTAGAGGTTCTGCCGCCCGGGGCGCGGTTCAAGAATTTGCCGCCCCCAAATGAGCAATAATTTTTTAAGCATTAATCAGCTTCAAATGCGGCCATCTATTCTCCATGACAAAATATACGTCAATTAAAAGCGCGCTGATTTGCAATTACTACAGCAATGATTTGGATGCTTGTGTGTAATAACCGGCTTAGTAAGGTAGTGTCTTTCATTTCCGTACCGTCAACACAGGAATAATACGCCCAAATAATATGCAGTATCAGTGGCGCACCCAGTATTTAGCAAAGGGGGATCACAACCGGGGGTCTGGGGGTGAAAACCCCAGACCCCCAGCCGCCGGAGGCCAAGAGGCCAAGGGGGTGAAACCCCCAGCCGCCGGAGGCCAAGGGGGTCTAGGGGCGTAGCCCCCCGCCGTAAACGAATTTTTTTAGGTTTTCACATAAAAACACTCATTTTAGCACACTTTTTTATCGAAAAAAGGCATGCAGTGATGCAGTCACTATGGACAATGCTAAAATATTTCCGCAGCTCATGTCTAAAAGCATAGGCTTGCTGAGTGTGAGCGATTCAAATAATGCAAAGACGAAGAAGAAAGCAGTACGCAATTGTGACATAATAAACATTACAATCAAATCTTTATTATACTCGCGGGAATACACCGAAGCGTAAACGAGATGGCGGGCCCATTTGCGCAACTTCGCGCCTGGGCATTGAGCAACACACTAAGATGATTTACGATTAGCAAATAGGTAATGGTTGTTCAAAGTAATTAGGAAAAAAAATTACATAAAGCTTATCCAAAAATGCCGCCCCCCCCTCTGCCACCCCTTGTAACGCCACCCCTTGTAACGCCACTGGTAGTAGGATGTAACATTTTGTCCCGCAAGTCACTGTTGGGATATGCGTTTCTTGATAAATCATAAAAGTCAGCGCTCCAAGCACAGGGTGCCGCAACATTTCGTACATTTGCCGCATAATTAACCCAGCTATAACCGTATTGAAGTATATAAGACACGAACCCATGAAAAAGCAGAAGCCGTTGTGTACTACTCATACGAATAAATTACGGTAAAGCGTGAAAACTGATTTAAATGTGAACTGTAGTTTTTTGAAGTGATTGCTATTATAATTGGTCGCCCGTCAGCGGCGTAAATGGAGCACGCTCCTGGCTTGTGCTAAAACTGTCGCCGTATGTGCACAATCAATTTACTGCAAATTTTACAATAACGTCAAGTTCAACTTATAAATAATCTTTGATTATGTGACGGATGATAGCCTACTGCTTGCTTGAAAAAGAAGTCACATTCTGCATAATTTTGCTGAACGAAGCTTGTTATTTACTCTTCTATCAATTTGCTTTTCTGTTTTCTAAGGAAATTATCGTACCACACAAAATCAATGCTTGCTCACAGAACAGAGTATGAGTTTACATGAATGCAAATAAAAACGTGATATAATTCCCCCTTATTCCTTTTCGAAACTCGTTAATTTTTTCTCATTTTGTGCTCACAGCTGCAGCAAATCCTTCGCAGTGACAAATTGGTTTAAACACAAAACACGTGATCTTCAACCAAGGGTTCCTGCCCTGCAGCATTCATGAATGTAACAAGCTGAGGGTCTTGATTGATTGATTTCTATATTTTTTTTTTATCCTCCTGTCACGAGAAAGCGACGGAGGCGCTATGCATAGGACGAATCCAGACTCGTTTTGGAGTTGCCTTTGTTTCCGAGTTTTCCGCTTGAATTTTGCTTTTGACTTCTTCAGTTCTTCAATTTGCTGCTTGTTAGATTCCACCAAGCAGAGATAATCGTCGTGAAGCATCTTATCTAAGGACGCAACAACGAAGCTTAGGTGGGAGTTGAACCATCAATCTTTCGATCATGGTCGTCGTAAAAACGACGCTCCGAACCATTCGGCCATGCTGCCGACAATTTGGTTTTAGTCTACCGGTATATGAAAATTTAATCGTCAGCTTAGTAAATATCTGTCACTTCCTGCGCAGTACCTCTAATTATGCTCTGTATAGAAGCTATCTATTCGCTCTCTGCAAGCGTCAAGGCACTGTATGCAGTTGTATTTGCTCTGTACTCGAGAGGTTTTGGTCACAGGAAAATAGTTTTACAAGAAATATACGTAATTTTGGCAAAACCTGCGCCTCAAAGTTCGGAAAATCACAAAATTTTGGTTTTGGATTCTGGCTAAGATTTTGCTCAAGTTTACAGCCCTAATACATTAACGAGTAGCAATCAAGCATACAAGTACAGCAGTGACTGTAAGTGCATAGTGAATTAAGATATCTTCACCGCAAACCAGATCTTTACTGTGAGCAACGTAGCTTACGCATTTCTCACGCCTTTGATGAAAAATACCGTAGATGTTTTTGATTGGTTTTTATTTCGGGTCTTGCACACTGGACCACGTAAGTTTAAGCCCAGGACCAGCGGCATAGGCGCATTCAAAGAGAGCCACGGTGCCATGTTCCCTGCTGGCCTTGTCGTTGTTGTAGATTATACAACACACTTACATGTCATTCAATCAATGCGCCAAAGCTAATAAAGTTGCATCTTCCTCTCATTTATTTCAGCCAAGCTTCTGCGTTTAGATATACCAAGGCTTTTAGGTAGACTACTAAAATATTTTTGTATTGCCTATTAGAGACTGTACTAACTGCAGTTACGGTGCGTCCTTTTTCGATAAAAGGTGTGCTTAAATGAGTGTTTTTTTTGTGTGAAAATCGTAAAAATCTTTTGGCAGCTGGGGGCTCTGCTCCCATACCCCCGGTTTTGCGACGTTTTGCCAAATTCTTGGAGCGCCATTAAACTGCGGTAGCAGTGACAAACGAAAGAAATTGAACAAGCATTGTAATGTTCATGCCAGAAAGCATTAATATAGCGTACACAACTTTGTAAAAATTTACTATAAAAATTTTGCTATACCGATAGTAAATATTCATATCAAAACCTCCCCCAAAATATTTTTCTAGATACGGCCCTGATCAATATTGTTTCGTACCGCGAACGAACCACCCATGTAACCTACTACCGTTATATTAACGACACTCTTGTCATTTTTCATGATGGAAAACACTGCGACCTCTTTCTTTTCAAACTAAACTCTCTTCATCTCGCACTCTAGTTCACCCATGAAAAGGAATCGAACCATACCCTATCCTTTCTTAATATCTTGGTCGAAAAGACTGAATCTGAAATTTTGCTTCTGGTTACCGTAAACATACTTTCACTGGTCAATACCTCCGTTGGAATTCTTTCTTCCCCCGTAAGCGTAAACTTCACCATATTATAACCCCCACCTACCGTGCTCTGAAGATTTGTTCCCCGGCAAATTTGCCACCTGAGCTTGATAAAATCACATCCATTCTTTTGGCAAATAGCTATCCAGTAGGCGTCATCAAAACTGCAATGGCCACGAAACTGAAGCAGTTTGAGGAAACCATAATGTCTGGTCCTGATTAGTATACTTGCGTCGCCAGTGGTTAGGCCCCGTTTCGATGAAGTTTAAAAAGCAAGTGAAAACCGCTGTAACTGTTTTATGCTGTGAAGCCACGCTTCATCGTTAAAACCAAGGAACTGTTTCCGTCAACCAAAACGATGTACTACCCGCCCAACAACAAAGCGACGTTATTTACGAATTTTCATGCCACTGCGATAGTCGGTATGTGGGTCGTACATCCCAAAGGTTGCACGACAGATTCAACCTACGTGTTCCCAAGTCAATCAAAAACGCATGCTTCCACCACGGACTCGCGAGTCATCTATTCCTACCATTGCATGTTTTGCAACAATTGGACTCCATTTTTTCCAAGTTTTTTTATGTGCTAAACGTTATCACTAAGATCGGTTCCGCATTCTCGCCAGAGGTTGTCAAACATCCACCTTTCTGTTCCAGAGGCTACTTTTATCAAAACATCCAATCCCGATTTGTGCAGGCAAAAAGAATTTGCTTATTGTCTCAAAATTAGTCACTGCCGCTAATTGGCCTATCGAAACAGCTGGTAGATTTCGTCATCAATACCAGCCAATCATTGCGCTTCGCGCTTTCCCTCTCTTTCTTCTCTTTGCTGTAGGCGTATAACTAGTTGCGTTTCCAAATTATTCTCTTTCTGATGATTTTCTCCTGAAGAGTGTCAGGCGAAAAGCTTCGAGATAAAATTGCTCTACCAAACAATTGTTTTTTTGTAATAATTAATTCATGAACAATTAAAATTTAGTGTAAAGATGTTTTCACCAAGCACAAAACAATTTTCCCACGTAAAGTTACGTAGTAGGATGCTAAACAGTTAGAGGCGATAAAGCTGGTCTCCGTCAGCTTTGCACGGCTAAATGGGGAAAAACGTATGACGTTTGATAAAATATCTGATAAAGAACATATTCCTAAAATTTCGGCCTCCGTAAAAGATGCTTCTACCAAAGTGTTATATCGAAAATTGGATGAAATTTCGCACGACAGCAAAATCGAATGAAATCGCACGTTGAGTAAACACACCTTAAACTAGAGAGTCCAACCTGCAGCCCGCGGGCCACTTGTGGTCCGGCAAAGCTTTCAAAGTGGTCCGTTAAACTTTCCAGTGGTTAGTTGAATCATCCTTATGCACTGACGTAATACTGTGAGTTACAGATACGAGTGCTTAAATGGCATGTGGTAAGGTGTCCCACCAACGTACTGTAGAAAATACAGCACGTGCAGCACGGCAGTGATGGGCACGATAAACCTTTCTGTACTAAAGCGATAACGACAATCGATAACGTCAAAACAACCCTGGGCGATACCGATAACTCTCAATTTTTTAAAGCGATATCGGTAATCGATAAATTATCGCCGATAAATTTTTCCGATAAATGTTGCGGTAAATTTTCAACGTGTTTGGCGAAGTTTTTTTGCAAGTCACATTGCAATACCGTTTTTTTAGATTTTTCAAAAACAGAGAGCAGTTCACGGACTCTGCTGTGTCATTAAATAAAACAAATAGAGATTTTTTAAATATGGACACCGCGTATTTTTCCTATAGCGCCAACTCATTAGCTTTGAACACTGTGTGCAAAATATATTGCGAAAACGATATCGGTAATCGATAAATTGAAACTGTTTTGAGCGATAACGATAATCGGTAATAAATTATCGCCGATAACTATTGCTGATAAATTATCTCGATAAATGCCCATCTCTGGTCGTGACTCACACTGCATTGTTTCGATAGTTTACTTTAATCAAACTTGTAGGCCTACTTTTTACGTCGTCATAATGGCGTAAGTGATTAAGCGATCGTATTTCTGCGCACTTTGCACGTGTTGTGGGATTCTGCTTTCACTTTAATTTAGCATTGAGTATGGCAAGCAAGAAACGAAAAATAACAAAAAACAAAAACTATGATGTTTTAAATTGTTTTTATAATCGTTTAATGTCGCCATGGTATTAAATTTTGGCCCGCGAAAATTTGTGAAAAGCAGACATGGCCTGTCAATCAAAAAAGTCGACCGCTCCTGCCTTAAGCCTCTGCTTCAATCAAAACAATATTCTTATTTTATGCGTCGAGATTTTGTCAGGCCCGGACGACTGTGGTCGCTTTAGCGCAGACTGTCTGAATAAAAAGTTTATTCTTATTTTAAATAGCCTACGTGAAAACTGTAAGCACTTTTTCAAGATTGTTGCCAAGAGGCGAAAGTACCGGTAGACTAGTATTGTACCGGTAGACTAGTATTGTAATTTGTGTGTTGAAACACAAATGGGAAAAATACTTTTTACCTTGCCTAGTTTGACTTTCACCTTGGTAGTAGCTCATTTAATTGCACAGTTGACCTAATTAAGTGCTTTAAAAAGTTTTGAATTACGTTGAAGACCTGACCTGGATGAGCAACGAAGGTGCTGATTGATTTTTCTCTCCGGTCCAATTCTCTCGCAAATAACACATTGGCGAGTTTACTTCTAGCATATGCTCGAAACTGCGAGTGGATCCATCCCTCATCGGGTTGATTCAAAGTTTCAAAGTCAATTTCTCCCCACTGATGAGCGATTGAGGAAACAAAAATAACCCTCGAAAGTTGGGATTTTCTGTAATAAAGGAGGTTGTAGTAGTTATGATAAATTGACGATGTTTTCAAGACATAGTAAGCTTACCTTAGCAAAGGTAGTAACTGCGTAGTGAGTAAATATGATCCGAGGTGATTGACCCCGAAGAGTTTCGGGAAGCCGTCATGTGTGCTGCCCACACCATGGCCAATTCCTGAAAATTAAAACGAAATTATTTTCCCGTCTCTTGCCACTTTATTTATTTTCCCGTTCTTAAGCAAGAATCATGCACTTACGTCATCGCAACCCCGCTTACGTTACTACCCATCACACATGACCAAATCAACTTTAGTTTTTTCCTTTGTCACACACCTGCGTTGTTTATTAAAATATCAATTTTGTCGAAGTTTTTGTGGACCAGCTCGGTGCATCGTTTCACGGTTTCTAACTTCTCAAAATCAGCATAAATCACAGTGACGTTACCGTTTCCTGTCTGCTCCGTTATATCGAGCGCCACCATGTGTCCTGAAAAATCATTAGTTTTTATCACAGTACAGTGCAAGAACTTTGCAGTAAAGGCTGGGTTGACCAGAATTTTTGCAGATTTAGTGCATAACACACGAGTATAATGAAGATGCGCGTGCTAACTTGCTTTCACCGATAAGAATTTGAACAAGTATTTAGCTTGATTACTACAGCCCTGATCATTACGATCGGCAAAGTGTGTTTGAAATTCAATATGATGTGCAACCTCTTCTTTACTCATGGAATCTTTAGGTTCAATTCCTTGCTTTAAGAGGAAATAACGGTAAACGGAAAGTATAGTCTTTGTAACTAGACGTTTTGACAACATATAATAAACTTCTCTCTTGCTGCTCAATTTATGATAAATTGAAGATCCTGAATTTCGTATAAATTTTGTAAATGAATACCAGCAACCACTTTTTTCTTGAAATCTATCATAACATTGCAATTGTCAAAACTTTGTATTTTCTTGTCTACTGCGTTTATTTGTTCTGTTTCTACTGATACGGTCGGTTTTTGCTAAGCGTTTCCGATCTGAATTTGTGTCAGGAAGGAGCGCTATACAAATGTGTTATGAATTTTGCAATAAAGATAAGGTTGTATAATATTTTTGGTCTGCAAGAGGACGCCATAGAGCTACAAGTTCTTACATTTTGTGCGACTAACTTTCATAGCTGATGATAACAGCTGAATCGTTGCTGTCAAAATGTTCAATTACAAGAATGGATTCGCTGTATTTTTTCTTCGTAATTATTTTCATCCTACATTCACTGCCTTCATTATTTGTTCTTTCAATTTTGTGCTTAGACACACATTTTTGTGAAATAGTTCGTACGACTTGGCCCTAAGTGACTCTTCTCTCCATGAGTAGTTTTATGCCAGCTCCCCTCACACTTGATTTAGCAGCACGGTGTGTTAGCTGATAAAATTACCTTTCCTTATATCTCTGCATGTGATGATGATTTTTGCTCCTCTTTTTGCCAATTCAAACGCCGTTTCTTTGCCAACACCATCGCTTCCTCCTGTAAGAAATTCGAATTGATTAGCTCACAGTAACATATATGAAATGCTTGACCAAAGTTAAGTGTCGATCGACAAGCAGAGAGTTCAATGAAAATGCATCGAAAGTAAAACAAACCCATTCCTTGTAGGCACTAATTGTCCATCAAAATCAAGCAACCACGTTTATAAGAGAGCCGTTCACATATGTCATTTATTGCACCACTATTAAAAAGTAGTGTGAAAAGTAAAGCACTGCTGTTCACATTTCTGCACGGATTTTTAACACCGGAAGAAATCTGAGAAGTTTCTTCAGCTCTGACTAGTAAAAAGATCCGGTAACTTTGACCTTCATGTTCAGCAATAGCACCAACTTCGAAACCTGATGTGGACATCTTGCGGTTTCAAGGTTTGTACGCTAATTGTTTCAGCTCCGTTTAAACCTGATAAAATTTTCCTTTTTCCCACTTAAATTACCAGCAAACGGAAAATTGCAATGAAGTTTGTTTTTTTTCCTAAAAATTTGAGGGACTGTGATTGTTTTCCCAAAAAATTTGCAGGGCTGGATCGGTAAACTATTCTTTTTAAGTTTTTTTGAATTTTTTTAATTCGGCACCGTTGTAATTGTTTTGATTTGCCCAACCAGGGTTTTTTAGATTTTTACCAATTTAAGGAGATTTCTAAAATTTTACGAGCAGTTTGAAGCAAAATATTATGAATCTCTAAAAGCAAATTTAGTGAGCAAAAAGATTAAACGGAAATTCAAATTGGAGCATGATTGATGGAAATTTTAGAAAGTTTAATTACAAATAAAACAGCCAAAACAAATTGAAACATATTCAACTATAGAGACATTTCGGTTAAAATACAGTAATCATTGTCAGTCGTATTCAAATAGAATGACGATTCTATTTGAATTGTCACTTTTTTTGAATTGTCATTTTATTTGAATAAGATTGCGTAAGAATAATGAAATTTCTGAATTGTTGTTAAATATTTTGAATAATAAGATTTTGAATAATAAGATAAATTTTAATTAATAATCATAATAAGTTACTACTAATAATAATAGTAATAAATAAATTTTAATTAATAATAAGATAATTAAGATAAAATATGATAATAAACTTTGAATAGTACGATTTTGAATAATAAAATAGGAATAAGAGGATTTTTGAAGTGTTTTTCAATTTTGGAATAAAATTTTTGTTTAAGAAAAAGAAGATTGAATAAGAATAATAAGACTTTTGAATTGTCATTCTATTTGAAGAAGATTGACAATGGTTACAGTATTTTAACCAAAACATTTCTATATATGATTATGTTTTAATTTGTTTTGGCTATTTTATTTGTAACTGCAATTCAAACCAACAGCAGCCAATGGACATCAACATTCCACAGCTGTATTTCAGCAGACACAAAAAGACCGAAGAGTAGAAGATAGAAGAAGTTCCCCAATGTTAGCAATCTTAGCAATTCTCCAATGTTCTAGCAATTGAGTGTGGGTTAAATCACTATTATCTTCTCGTGAAATAAAAAGCTCAATTGTTTTTGCTGTTTTTTTAGTTCAATAAAGGATAATAATAGTTTTTGAAATTTTTATATTAGATAATTTTCAAATTATATTGAACAGAAAATTCCACAGACTGTGGGAGACTGCGAAGTGAGTTTGCGCTCTTCGAGTCAGCGGCCAACTGGTATATACATGCTAAATGCGATTAGCTACGAGCGTTAATCGAACTCGTCACGTGGGATCTGTAACCTGCGCGCGGGACTTCCAGGTCACATTGCTGTCGGCATCCGCCATTTTATTCAAGAATGCGAAATCGATGTTGAAAAACAGTGGCGTAATGAGAGTGGCCGTAATCATACTTTTTGATCAATTCTAATCTGAAGTATGCTAAAAAATGCTTATAAAACACCTTTAGTTTTTATATCCTTTGGCCCATTGCAATTTACTCTCCCTCCCTCCTAAATTTTTTTGCGGCTACGCCCCTGTAGCAAAATTACAAAGCATTAGGCTTCCAAACTCATCAATTACAGTTGCACGCGACAATAATGAAACAAACCTCCAGTCTTGCGCTACTGCTTTCCACATTTACCCTAGCGGTGGCTCTCCGCTTTAGTTCGCCCTCCAGTCAATTGCAGTTAACAATGCCGTGTAAAGAAAACTTTATTCCGATATATCAAGAGAATCGACATAAACTTCCCAGAAAAATTTTACTCGAGAATTCAACTTTTCCATCTCGAAATGCCACAAACAAGGATTCAATATTATTTATTCAATAAAATATAGCTTTGAGATTTTGAAATTTATCAATCACTTTCACATTATAACCATTTCTCATCAAGCAAAACACATTGGAGAACTTTTAGCGGTAGATTCAAATTTAACGTGGAGTAACTTAATATTATTGGAAAACCAGTTACTTTTTGTCGACGCGCTGCTGTATTTTCGCTATGGAAAAACATGGACATATGCAACTTACCACTGAAACATTGAAAAATGAGAAAAATTTTCGGGAAACGGAAAGTATTGAAAAGCCCAAATTTACCATTTTAACATCCCGGGAGGAAACACTAGCACCTAATGGCGTCATTGCTGTAGATAAATTAGTATTTGAATTATTTGCCAGGGACAAATTAATGTTTCGACTATAACCAAAGTCTCGTCAGCCTTGCTACGCACAGCCAATCCAGGCTAAACTCATTCCAGACTGTAAAGACTCTGTTTTGCATTGCTTTACCTGAACATCTCGACTTCATCTCTTTTCTAGGTTGTGCCCTATTTTTGGCAGGCGACTGGCCCCAAACAACGATACCCAATGAAAGAACCTATAACCACTAACCCACAACCAAGTTACCGGTAGCCTAACTAGCCCACATCACTAGAAGTCCCCATGGTAACCCACTCATTTGCAGCTGCAGACGCGTTTCGACCTTATTATGGTCTCATCAGTGCAGCATAGCAACCTCCCACCTTCCTGAAAAAAAAAAAAAAAAAATTTTAACCTTCAAAAGAACTACACACCCCAAATCTAAGCCTCTACTCGTTCTGCTCAAGGTAGAAAATTTGAAATGAAACCTTCAAGAAAATAATACAGGCTGGATTATGATGTCACAGATTCCCTGTAAACAATCGATAAGAATAGAAATGACCGGTTGGTTTAAACATTATTTTCCCGGTAATCTGAGAAGGAATTTTTTTGTTTGAGGTTTGTAACTATACCAGTTACCAAAACCTGCAAAAAAACCTCTCTGCCCAACCCGTTCGCCCGTGAAAAAGCGGGGAACAAGGCAGGCAGTGTGTCTGCGCATGCAGCCCAGAAAACACAGTGAACGTCAGCGCTTATCGGTGGTTTAAATATCAATATCCCGGTACGTTTGTCGAACCGCATGTACAGTTACAGGATCCAGCAAGATGATACAAAGAAGGATATGTAAGTCAAATAGAATTCTTCTATCCTACACTTCTCCGATAGGCACTCCCAAAGTCAGTCAACAACAAAGCCCAAATTGTCAGGGTAAGAATAGATCCAACAATAAGAGTACAGTCTTTTAATGGAATGGAAAATGGTACTCCCCCATACAGGTGGGAATTGAACCATCCATTTCTGTCATCAATTACGAGTTAGATGAAAAATTTGCAAGGGACAAATTCAAGTATTTGAATTGTTTTCGGTTCGTAATGAGTTATTGTAAAGAAAGCTGAGTGGATTGAAAAAAAAAAAATATATATTTGTATTTTTATAAAAATATCATCAAAATGTTTCCCACTCAATCGTGGCCAGAAGTTTCTCGCGTTAGAATGGGGGGCGGCATCGTTATTTGTTGGTATTGAATCAACGCCATAATAATTATTTAATGAGAGATTTTACCGGCAAATGAGCAAAAATCCTGGAAAATGTTTAGGCCTATATAAAAATTTTCTAAAATTTGCAATTTTGGTAATAATTGCAATAGCTTTTAGCAGGAATAAATAATTTGAGCGCGAAAAAACTTCTTTGAAAAATGTAACTAATTTGATCCAGATTATGAGAAAAAGCACAAGGAAACGATCCTCCCCACGCTCTCCCGAATCGTTGGTCAAACTAAATCATTTTCTCCGCTGGTGAAAAAAGTTTTTACCTATGTCGAAGCAAATAACTCATAATGTTTTATTCGATTTCTGCTCGCTTGGCTATGTGAAAATAAATAAAGAGGAAAAATTTTGAGGTTAAAGTAAATCATTATCGACTACGGTGTCTCTTCCAACGGCAAGATGGCGATTTCATGTATTACGAAGAGACAATTTGTGATAGAAATGACTGATGATTTTGGCTTAATATGTTTCAACTAAGCACATACTGCGGAATCGTTCGAATTTCTGTTCATTTTCACTGCAGATTCGAAATCGCAAATACTAACAAATTTGTGGCATTGAAATTTTGAGCGGTTCTGAAAATGGTCTGGGCAAGTTGCACAAACGGCTGTGTTAATTAGGCTAGCCTACACGTAAATTTATCAATTTTAGCCAAAGTGGCCTTTCTTACCGAAAATGGCGGTTGGTAAGGAAACTTTGCTTCTAATACGTAAAAAAGCTGTTTGAAATCTGCGTTTACCGGCACAAGTTTTAGTAAACTACCGAACCCACTTTTTGCGAATCACTTACCTGTAATTAACACGACCTTTTCCAACAGCATGGTGGCGCAATTGCATCTCGGCTTTGGGTAGTACGTCACCATCACCAGGTAAAACCACGCAATCGCGCAAAGAAACAAAACGATATCGGTGATATTTTCCGATGCGTTCTTCTGGTTTGAAATATCTTCGAACTCAGCGTGAATATGTGATTGATTAGATGTGGACCATAGCATCATTCTGAGGGGAAGTTTCTCAACTCTGTTTAAAGTCGAATCTAATCACCACGATAAATCGGCAACGATGAATTGACGTAATTTTCCCGCTTCGTTTTGACTTGGTTGGTCCACAAAAAACTATAAGTGTCAATATTATACGAAGCTGAACACAAAAAGAAATTAGAAAACTTTTAAGGAAACAAAAAAAGATTGTAACCAAATTATTTTAAGCCAGCGAAGCCATGTTATATCTAACGGCAGCATTCACAACGTTCCGTGTTTTATATCTTGCTCCATTTCATT
Organism: Trididemnum miniatum; assembly: GCA_964006365.1. NCBI lineage: Eukaryota > Metazoa > Chordata > Ascidiacea > Aplousobranchia > Didemnidae > Trididemnum > Trididemnum miniatum. Next base: position 1,760,040 of record OZ023242.1, read on the forward strand.
TTTTCCCTCGTTCATCTGCTACTTTTTTCTTTTTTCACCTGCGCTCGTTGGTGTAATTCTATATCGCTTTGACTAAATGCAGGGCTGAGTCGCAATGTGTGGATAAACAAAAGCTGTACGTCTTCAACAGTTATATTCTTTTCTTTTCAGCTTTTTTTTCGGGGTAAACAAGTTTTTGCTTCTTGCGACCTCTTCAGCGTTAGAAGAATGCTTTTGCTAGAGTAGGTTCCGTGACTCACAACACTTAACTAAACAAACGTTGTCGGCGCTAATGATCGTAAGATTGGAACCTACTCCAAAATCTGACACAAATGGTTATTTTGCAAGGGGGCAAATGACCCAAGTGGAGCCCATCAACAGGCATTAATATTTTTGAAAGGTGACATATTACTCTTCCTTTAACTCCACATTGAAATAGGGTAGCTGCTTTTGTATGGGCCTTTGATAGGTTTGGACAATATAGCCCCTTGATCAGAATCGAGTAAAATAAACGTGGGTAACGTTTTTTTGACAAAATGCAATTTGATACGCTAAATCACTGTGGCTAAACTGGGCTTCGCCCCCATGTACTGGGAGTGCACTGCTACTCTGAGTTTCATTCTCTTAGTAATTACTTAGCGTGCTTAGACTACCGTTGCTTAAAAACATACTGCGCGGAATAAGATTCTACCAAATTTGCATCAATTTTGCTCTTGAAGCTGGGTCAGCGCTTTGGATTTGCAACCGTTGACGCGTGCGCTTGGCTATCTCTTAATTGATGAGCTGGTAAGAGATAACACAAGAGTGAGGCTACAGGCAAATCGTTAATTCTGACGGAATGAAGAGACGTTTGGTTATAAGACTTGAAACCAGGCGAGAAAAAATCAAGCGAAGAATGTACAAAACTTGATTTTTAGCACTTTCATGTTGCTTTAATGTTTTTAAACGGTAGTTTTCTAGTTTTTCTGCAGATCAAACTCTTGTGAGCTCACATGCTGGCTCCATGCTCGCAATGATACCCTAACCCTCAAACACCGGCTATGGCTCTTACCTCATACCCCCACGTCTAAAATGAAAATTTTTGAAACAAGGTGGATTAAAACTTTTGTCTGTGGAGGGGACCCATTACAACAACAGTACCGGGCCCGCAACCAGCTCTCGCAGACCCTGCCAGGATCCGTCACGGCTGGAGCTTCGCAGGCGCTGGCTTTTTCACGCTGATCACCACTTAAAGACGTTAAGGATACAAAGGACAAAAATTGCCAGTATGAAGTAGATTTCATCATCATATACGGCAAATGGCTCGAACCTACAACTGGATTACACCAAATGCAGTAAATATGTTAGTGTGTTTTGTTTTTTTTTGGTACCAGTTAAGTGTTGAAGTTGAAAAAAAAGTGGTTAATATAAAAACATACCAAGCAGCTCGTCAACTGTGCTTGTTTAATCCTTCAACTCTTGATCTTGACCGAAGTACTGGAGCAGTGACTCGTGATCAGTTCACGTGCGTCTTATCGAAAAAAGTGACTGTGTTTCTGTAATAGTGACAGAGTTTTTCAGACAAGTCTCAGGTCTTAAGACACAATTTTTAGAGCCTCGTTTCGGTTTTGGTCTCGGACTTGAAGTTCAAGTCTCGATCTGGAATCTCGGTCTTGTGAAATTATGGCCCCGAATTACGTGAAGTCTGGAGATTCAAAATTTTAGGTTTATATAAGACTGCGAAATTCATCATTCAATGAAACAGTGTGAGCACGGCATCAGTTTTCTCAACATCTAGTGATTGTTTTTTCGGTGTCAGGTAAGGAACCAGCAACCAAACACTTTGTTTCTTACACTTTCACGCCATTCCAACACAGGCCACTTTTTTAAGTTTTGCGGCTAATCGTTGGTCAGGTTAGGCCACCACGTTAGGTAGACAGCGAGGCCCGAATTGGAAAATGAGATTTCAATATCTCCTCCAAGGACAAAAGACGCTTTGCCCTGTTTGGGCGTCGAACTGAAACCTCTCCACTGTAAGTCAGACGTTCTACCAAATGGGCTACGCTGCCACCTCTTTGTGTGGTTGCTGGTGGAAAATAATTGAATCCAAGTTTGCCTGTTTTTTATGATCATTCTGCTGCGGTTGGGCGTTTGCTTTGGAAATCATGAAAAGCGTTGAGTCTCAATAAACACAAATAATTTTTGTTTCAGAAAACTTTGGTCCTGAAGTCTCGTCTAGGTCTCGAGCATTATTTCAAGTCTCGGTCTTAGTCTCGACCATCAGGACGTGACTCCATCACTATCTGGTAAGTGTAATTCGACCCGGAGTGGGCAAATTATGCTGGCCTGGCGCATTGTTACATGAGCCTTTCAAAAACAAGTTAAAGCAAGGCTTTCTCTCGCAGAATGCTATTAGCTAAAGCTTGTGTCATTATTTTTTATTTCATCTTTTTTTATAAAATTTTAGGGAAGTAGCAAGAATGATCCGTTCTCGCTTCTCCTCTCTGTCGCATAATGACTGTTGCAGGTCCGCGCTGAACAACTCAGTGAACATAAATTGATGCGAAATTTGTGCAATTCAAGTCAAGTCAAATCAAGTAGTTTTATTGTTTTAGCATACACAAAAGGGGTGTATAAAGACACTTGCAATGTACAGTACGACGCGATCAATTCACGAACGTCACCATCGCCGCGACATTTACTCGCTGCATTGCAGAGCAAATCTGCATGCAATGTATCTTCAGTCGAACAAAAGCAATCGTCCATTTTATGTAGATGCTGATTTCAACACCAATCTAATGAAAATTCACAAAATGATCGAGTTAGACAGTGTGCTCGTGCACGTTGTTCTTGCAAGTGCTTCATTGATGTTCCAAACCAAGCAGTGGCGTAACAAGAAGGGCGGGGGAGAGGGGCGGTCCACCCCCAGGCGCCACGCCCGGGGGGCGGCATTTTTGGATAAGCTTTATGTAATTTTTTTGAACAACCACTGCTTATTTGCTAATCGTAAATCATTTTACTGTGTTGCCCAGTGGCCCACCCAGAATTTTCTTAAGGGGGGGGCTAATATATTTTTGTGATTACGATTACTTCATTGTATAGCTCGTCATTTTTTGGCACCGGTATTACGTCTGACTGTCTCGCGAGATGACGTAGGTCTCATCTATTTCAACAGGAAAAGAAGTCACGGCTAGTTTTCTGCTCTGATTTGTGGATTAAAACAGAAGAAAGCGTAGCGTTATGTCCGAAACAACAGTAGTTCAACTACACAAGCGAAGTTTATGTTAAAACTAAAAATTTAGTTTATAAGCCATCCCACAACGACTCGCGAATAGCCTTTTAACGTATATTCCACCAAAGGTAACTTTATTTATTTCAACGAAGAACAAATTACGCTAGTTACTTGAAAAAATTTATGCGAGAATGTGCAACACGCAAAGTTTCAACTGAGGTCTTGGTACTGGTGCGCCACTGATACTGCATATTATTTGGGCGTATTATTCCTGTGTTGACAGTGCGGAAATGAAAGACACTACCTTACTAAGCCGGTTGATACACACCAGCATCCAAATCATTGCTGTAGTAATTGCAAATCGACGCGCTTTTAATTGACGCATATTTTGTCATGGAGAATAGATGGCCGCATTTGAAGCTGATTAATGCTTAAAAAATTATTGCTGATTTGGGGGCGGCAATTTATTGAACCACCCCGGGCGGCAGAACCTCTAGCTACGCCACTGCAACCAAGTAACTACTACTTCTAAAACTTTGGTTGACCACATTTCTACTTCTGACATTTCAAAAATGTTAAATGAAACAATCGATCAAAATGCTTCTTGACGAAAAGCAACGAGAAAAGAAAAATACTTAAAGTTAAAACCTCCGCTTCCATCTGGAATACTCAGATCGATCTAGAAGAAAAAGAAAACGACTGCGTAAACATAATCATGAAAATCTTCTCCAACCAGTGGCGGCTCGTGACCCCGTGTATAGGGGCTGCGGAGTTGCAGCTCCCCAAAACAAACCACCAAAAAATAGCTGATGCTTATTTTTTTCAATTAAAAACAATTTATGCAATTATTCAAAACTACTCAATTTCATCTACTTCATATTGAAGAGTTTATCCCTAATTCCATTTACAACTACCACGTTTCAAGTTCAGCTTCTGCTTGCAGACGGAAGCTGCGAAAATATTTTTGCATTGTCCATAGTGACTGCACTCACTGCATGCCCTTTTTCCATAAAAAAGTGTGCTAAAATGAGTGTTTTTTATGTGAAAACTGCAAAAATTTGTTGGTGACTGAAATTTCGTCCAACGTTACAAAAATGTTTCAAATTCAAAGCATTTATTCCAAAAACGCATACGGACCGGTAACAAACTTCGCACGGGGCTGCAGCCCGGTGGTTGCCGACCACTCATCCACAACAACGTGGTTTCGGGGTTCTTTTCAAAGATGCTTTTCGCGGAAAAACTCGGAAATCACACGTAAAAAGTTACCGAAATATCGAGTAAAACGGTCTAAAAAGTAACGACGGTACCAAAAACGGTACATTTTTTAAAAAGTATCGACAGTACCGATAACGGTACTAAAAAAGTACCGCGTTACAGTGTCGCGGTACTTCCCAACTCTGCCTACTAGGAACGTGTACTGTACATGCGAAGCCAAATAAACCCTACATCCAATTACAATAGTAGTTCTATGTTTACACTACAAATAGCTTATTACAGAAGTAGGCCCACGTTTTAAGCAGTATGAGCAATTGCGTATACCATTTCTGCTGCGCTAGCATGCTTTTGCAGGCATCAGAAGGGCGGCAAGCAATAGGCGATTCTGATGCAAGTGGCCGCGGTAGGGTGGCCGCGGTAGTGGCCGTGGCCGCGCAAGTGGCCGCGGTAGGATAAGCAGTAAAATATACTTAACAAAGGTGGTGGAGCAAAATTGTTTGTCGTCTGTATACAATAAAAATATTCCAGTAAAAAGTGGGAAAATAATTTACAAACTGTTCAATGTTAGGCAACGCACTCGAGCAATTCCTCATAAACTTAACAAGAGAAACCAACTAGGATGAATTCACTAATAGACAAGACATGTTTGATTACCTGAATAATTTCTTTGTAAATGTTGATCCTCAAATGGCCAAAAATATTCCCACCCAAAATCCCCTCCAAAGACTCCCAAAACATTTTCCTCAACTCACCAATCACTAATACTACCTGATTAGCTCCTTAAGAGGTATGCAATATTATTGACCAACTAAAAGCCAAAAAAGCAAATTGGCTGTGATGCCCAGTTTATAAAATCAAGTTTATTTATTTCGCCATATTTACAGGTAAAAAAATGTTTGAAACAAACAATAACAATGGCCAGGAAGCACTAAAAGCAAAGTTGCTCTAGCAGCGTTCTTACGTCAGTTGTACTACTCTCGTCAATTGCAAGGTGTTTTTCCTAATGTTTTTGAGATAGCTGAAGTTGTTCCTATTTCAAGAAAAACGATACTGCTTTAGCTGCAGACCCACGCTTTTTCTGGAAGGCGTGCGCAAGTTTTCAAGTGGCGCGAACCTTAAACTTTAAAATTGTCACTGACAATTTGTCTCTGTTTTGATTCCTTACGGCAGTGCGCTCCTGCCATTTATCGCTGTAGACCAAAGCTCAACAAAGATGAAAATATTTTTCCTTCATTGGAATCTCTAATAAAGATTAGTCCGTAATAAATATAGAATGAAAGGAGCTTAATGAGGAAAAATTATGCCACAATAGTTCTCGTAACTAAGCGTTTCGACAAAGTAGATTCAGCTCCTGTATCATTATGCTCAGCAGTAGGCCACATATGGTAAGCAATTCTGGTGATGATGATTGCTGAATCCATGTAGCCAAAACGTCCATATGCGAGAATATTACTTCTTATACTATCTTGTTTCCCATCAGACCGAATTACGTCTCTTGAATTACACGGTAAAATAAAGATTAGTAATAAAAATCTCTTGAACATTGCAAAAACAAGCTAGCTCCAAATGTAGCAATTCATAAATCATAATGAAGTATTTAGCTAGAGTTCACAAAAGTAACCAAAGTTGCGACAGCTCCTCGCTTCATCTAGTAGCAGTTCTCGCAAACTATCTGACATTTCAGAAATCTAGGCAGTAAACTAAGAAGCAGCTTACTACGAAGTCTAACAAACATGCTCGGACGCACTTTCAGCAGCTTTCGGTCTAGTTTCAATTTTTATGGTAGTTCGTTTCGTTTTGCAATGATTTCATTTAGAACTTTTCAAGTTAATGAAATCATTATGCAATATTTAGAGATTACTGAAATTCTGGTCCAAAATTTTTGCCACAACATTTGAATTTGATAATATGATTTATAGTAACGGATCAAGTCTTGATGGTCAAGACCGAGACTTCAAAAGATTTTCGAGACCGAGATCGAGACTCGGTGACTTGATTTGACGCCTCGTGACTCAATTTTTTAGAAAGAAAACATGCTCGCATATCAACACACAACACTTTCATGTTCGTATATCAACACACAACACTTTCATGTTCGTATATCAACATACAACACTTTCATGTTCGTATATCAACGCACAACGCTTTCATGTTCGTATATCAACACACTACACTTTCATGTTCGTAAATCAACAGACAACGCTTTCATGTTCGTATATCAACACACAACGCCTTCATGTTCGCATATCAACACACAACACTTTCGTGTTCGTGTATCAACACACAACACTTTCATGTTCGTATATCAACACACAACGCTTTCATGTTCGCATATCAACACGCAACGCTTTCATGTTCGCATATCAACACGCAACGCTTTCATATAAACACACAACGCTTTCATGTTCGCATATCAACACACAACACTTTCATGTTCGTATATCAACACACAACACTTTCATGTTCGTATATCAACGCACAACGCTTTCATGTTCGTATATCAACACACAACGCTTTCATGTTCGTATATCAACACGCAACGCTTTCATGTTCGTATATCAACACACAACGCTTTCATGTTCGTATATCAACACGCAACGCTTTCATGTTCGTATATCAACACACTACACTTTCATGTTCGCATATCAACACACTACGCTTTCATATTTGTATATCAACACACAACGCTTTCATGTTCGTATATCAACACACAACGCTTTCATGTTTGTATATCAACAAACAACGCTTTCATGTTCGTATATCTACACACAACGCTTTCATGTTCGTATACCAACACACAACACTTTCATGTTCGTATATCAACACACAACGCTATCAACACACAACGCTTTCATGTTCGCATATCAACACGCAACGCTCTCATGTTCGCATATCAACACACAACGCTTTCATGTTCGCATATCAACACACAACACTTTCGTGTTCGTGTATCAACACACAACACTTTCATGTTCGTATATCAACACACAGCACTTTCATGGTCTTTGCTATTAAAAGCAAACGTGTAACCGCAATCGAATGATTGTATAAAATAAACGAGCTAAGACACAATTATTTGCTCACACAAATGCATAAATAGGTCGTGGCAAAGTTCAGTTAGTCGAGCGCTCAGGTTTGCAGATGAGAGGTTGCAGTTCAATGACTAAACTGAGCGATGCACTCCGTGTCTTGAAGTTAGGGTTAAGAAAAGAATTTGAATCGCATTTCTCGTTGAGGACAAGCTATCATGGTGGTCCAGCTGAACTAAAAATTAGTGCAGAATCACCAAAAATACATTGTATTGGTGTATAAACGGAGGAGCACGATAACAAAACTTCTCATCTTCAATGGTTTTTTATTACAATCACTAAGGGTTAACTATCGTTGATGCATTCCACCCTAGCACTGTCACTAATATTTCGCCTGATGCAAGCAGTTCGCAAAACCCGAACCCATGTGGAATAATGTAAAGGTAAACGATTATAAAGCCTGATCTACATATGTATATGTTGCGCACTTAAACTACAGGTATACAGTACAACAAACATCCAAGTTATCAACTTTATGAGTTATGTTTCTCCGATACTGCTAAATGCGAGATGGGTTTTTAACTTTTTACCTAAAGAGCGTCTCTCACTGTCTTTCTGAAAATCTTCTGGGGAGGTGCGCGTTCTCCACGATTTCATCGCCCATGTCTGCAGTATCACAGTATCCCCTGGTTTATACTTTAATAAACCATCACAATCTTCGCTGGCCCTCTTTGTTACTCTTAGATGTTTTAAAATAAACTTTTCATTTGCACAGAAAGCAATTTTATAAAGCAGATTTAAGTTCATTACTCTGAGTCTCCATTTTCAACTGCAGCTTATTACTACAGTAGATCTGTTCTCTAATATGAGACTAAAAACAATCACCTAGAGCCTGGCCTGATTAACTTCCCTAGACGAAAATTCATCGCATTGCCATGTTATCACGGAAAGTTTAGCCGAAGTGCAAGTTGGGGCCCTAAAGGGGAAACAATTAGAGCTTGGCTGACAGCAAAGTAAAAAACTAGACAGCTGCAATTAGCACCTCTAACGAAGATAAACATCAAATAACATCGCGGGTACGGCATCCTCCTCTCCACACTGCTTTACATTACAACTTTATGAGTGAGTCACAAAGTGAATAAATAACAGACAACCGAAACTTTGGAAAAAAATGTAACGCAGCTCTCTCCCATCACTCTACCTTCTTCGAACCTCAACCATCTCCCAGCAAAAAGCCAATTATCAGAGATTGACATTTTAATCAAAACCTTGTTTTTCACTATTCCAGTTTCATACGTGAGATTATGAAAAACAAAGTTTGTGGTTGTTTTATTGCATCTCTCATCCACTGCACTGAGAAAGCAAACACCAGATGTTGAGACTGAGAAACAAAACTTTGAATTGTTTTCAATTAAATCTTTGTTAGCGTTGCTGACATTGGTGAATTAAATTCAAAATTTTGCTAGTTCAATGCAAACCATAGTCTGCAAACGTCTCACATTTCGAAACAATGATTTTACGAGACCGAGACTTGAGATCAAGACTTGGAGTTCAAACGTCTCACATTTCAAAACGTCTCACATTTCAAAACCACGATTTTACGAGACCGAGACTTGAGATCGAGACTTGGAGTTCAAATCCAAGAAAGACTTTAAAAATTGTGTCTCGAAACCGGAGGCTTGTCTCGAGAACTCCATCACTAAAGCTGCGATCTATGGGTGCCATTCGTAAATCCTTACTTTCCTATGTACTATAGCCTTATTGACGATTCCATGTGCTATATCACATAAGTATGAACTAACTTTTCATTCCTATGTGCTATATCACACAGATATGAACTGACTTTTTATTCCTGTGTGCTATATCACATAGGTATGAAATAAGTCTCGTTCCTATGTGCTATATCACATTGGTATGAACTAACTTTTTATTCCTATGCAGTGCCGGCGCTAGGCCAACTGACCCCCCCTCCTCGAAAGCTTTACGTGGGGCCCCTTTATCCGCAAGCAAAATGGAAAGTAAAGGTGGTTTTACACAGAATGCAATTTTCATCCGATTTTGCGTTCCATGCATATTCGTACGATTTTTGATGAACGAACTTGACAGACTTGTCTTACACAAAATGCGATTGCGTCCAATTTTGCATCTACGTAACCGAGTTTGAAATCTACGCACATATTTTGATACACTTTTGTACGTAGTTTACTTACGTAAATTGCATCCTATTCTGTGTAAAGCCTCCTTAATGCAATTACTGGTCGATAAAGAAACTGAGTCTTCTTAATGCAAACAAATTTCTATGCAATTCCTTCTTAACAGTAATCCACCAAACAAAGAAACGATCAATTATATTTAACACAGGTTTCAAAATGTTTTCCAGCGAGCCTTTTCCGCAGCAACCACATCGATTGTGCGGTCGAGATCTAAATCTCGTGCGCCACTAACGCAAGAGCTTACTATTGAGATTGTTGCTAGGGATGCTAGTCTTGCGTGCATCATAGTAGATCGATGAAATGTCAGTAGGCCTATGTTACTAAGTTGTAGCGGCAGCACCATAACTCATAAAAACTTAGTTAAGTTGGCTTCTAAAACTAGTTGATTCTCTGACGTATAACCAAGGATTCCATCGATCTGGAACCCAAAATAACGACGACTGTAAAAATAATTAAACTGCCTGGGTATTATTGAGCTAAAGATACAACACCTTCCCGTCTAACCTAGACAGCCTGAAGTGCTAACAATGCTTCATGCCTATCTATGCCTTGCTTCTTAGTGTTCCAAAAAAGATTGTGTTGCTTTTATGATGTCACAATAAAGCTTTGACGGTAAAACAAAAAATAAGGCAAGACAAATAACACAAAGCTTGGTTTATGAAGTCAAATAAGACAAAATAAAAGACGCAAGCCAAAAATAAGGACATTTCTTAAAAATAATGACAATAATATTTTTACTCTCAAAATAAGGACAAATCTTTGATATAAGGACGGCATGGAATCCCTGCGTATAACTGGTGCGTGAAGAATACTCATTTTTATGAAATTTTAATTCTTAAGAACACTCTCTTCTTCCACAGAGCAAGCGTTTACCGGACTACCGGCAGATGTTTTACCTAAAATCGTTTTAACACTATAACTGCTGGCTGTTTTTTGTGCGTTATTAAACGTCAAAATAATAAACTAAAATTAATGACAAACGGCCCAGCACAGTGTGACATGACATGGGAAAAAGCAGAAAAATTAAAGTATCCAAGAAAATCATCAATCCATTTGGCAATACCCGGTACTTAAAAGAACAATTGAAGTTTAAGTAGGCCTCACTTGAAGTTATAATATGTCTCATGAATTTAAACTTTTAGCAATCCGTTTGACGAACCAATTTTGATCCACTTTGCTTGCGGAGTCGCACACCCCTTGCGCTTTTGTGCAAAAACCATGTTAAACCTACAATCTTCTAAACACCTACCAATCTTACCATGTACGACCTCATTCGAAGCAAGTCGCATCAAATAGGAAGTCAATATTTTTGCTATAACTTGTGTTTCATAAAATGTGTATTTTTAACAGAAGAAAATTATGCTTTCGTTCATTCAACAGATCAAAAAAATCGTTTACACACAAGCGATTTTTCCTACAGTAGCCTACATTTCAAACAAGAGCGGCGCAATTGGAGTTCAACATTCTTCAACCCCTCCCACCCCGTCAGCATCTTTCTACACACACGCACACAAACAAAATAATGTCGCGTCGTAAGACGTATTAAAATCATTTCCAAGTAGAAAAAACACCGCGATGTTCAAGGCGGGCCCCCTGACCAGGCCTGCCCCCCCCCGACCGGGGGGTTCGGGGGACGGTTCCGCCAGCCCTGTTTCTATGTACTACAGCGATCATGCGTGACGAAAGCACGATTGGCGGGAATTACTCAGCATTTTTACCCCGAAGTTGTACCAGGGATTGCTGGTACTGCTCAGTTCCCGTAAGCGAAAAGTTGGGAAATGCTTAAGTTGTAGACCTAGTCTAGGTGTGTTTTCATAGGCAAAGCAGAGATTGGTGAAGGTTAAAGTACATTTTAGTTTTAAATTCTATACTAAAGTGTTGACATGACAGCCGCTGAATTCAATTAAGCTTTCTTGTTATCTAAGTCTGCAGACCAATTACCGGTTCCCTTTTCCCACAACCTACCAATTACCAGAGGCTCCAGTCACAACCTTGACATGTTTTTCCACGGCCTGGTTGTGGCTTGGATGACCAAGTTTTAATGGGCTATTATCCATGAAATCTCAGAAAACAGTTCTTCGATCGCGGGTGGTTGCTTGACAGGAGTATTCTAAGTTGACCATTCTATAAAAAGGTTGTAGAAAGTAGACCATTTTGTAGAAAGGCGCAAGTGAACAATTGGTCCAATTTCGAGATATTGAAGGTCACTTTCTGCTGAGCTTGTCAACACTGCTTTGCATATCCTGGTATAGATTAGTAATGCTGATCCTGACCACCCTATTGATCAGATTCTTTCCCTTTGTATGGGCGAAATAGCGTAGCAAAAACGCTCGTTTGTATGGGCTCAGGTGCGCAATCTTCGGACAAATTGTCGAACCTGCAGTTCCTTTCTATGGGCTCAGATTCCGAATTTTCAAATCCGAATTTTCGAATCCGACCGAACCCGAAGTCAGATTCCGACATTTTGCCCATACAATGGAAAGCATGCTGATCAATAAGGTGTCCTGACTCATATCATCGATCACTCTAGGGTAAACTTCTGGAAAGCATGGGATTGGAATGCTCTTAAACTGTGAGATTTGGTAGTCTGAAACAACTCCACCTTATTGTTTTTGCGATAGGTTGTGCGAATGCTGTTAAACTATTTGTTGTATCCATCAAGATGAATAAAAATATGGCGAAGAGGAAAGTTGGAAAAATAAGCCACTAAAACTTGATCATCCAAGCCACAACCAGGCCGTGGAAAAACATGTCAAGGTTGTGACTGGAGCCTCTGGTAATTGGTAGGTTGTGGGAAAAGGGATGAACTGTTTCGTCAAAAACCGAAATGGCGCATGTTCATAAAGAAGTGCAATGCTTTAGCAACAATTTGTGGTTATACCAATGAATACCGACCAAGCATGACGTGAATAAAAATTGTATTGTTTGATTTGGCTGCTTTTATTTTTGTGTATGCTTGTGTAACAGTTTCATTTAAGGCAAAATTAATGTCTATTGCCAGATAATTTCTCGGTGATATTTGCAATGGCATGGTTTTTGAAAAATTGTAGTTGAAATTTTGGCCAAAAATTGCACTCCTCAAAAATTTAACTTTTTTGGTGTCAAGAAAGGATCGTCAATAGCTTCAAATTTATATCAAAGTGTATAATTCCACAAATTTTAAGCCCTAACTCGACCTTCTAGCATGAGCGGTTAGGAAGTTATGGCAATTTTTAATTTAGGGGGTATTTGGCCCGGTTGCTAGACCATCTGGGGGGGCAACAGCTCAAAACCATTTTCAGTGTCATTTTTGGCCCATTTGCCGCAAATGAGGAAACCACTTTTTTGAAATTCTGAAAAAAGTTTTTTTCACTACACCCTATTGCTTATAATTATGTAAAAGCCAGCGAGCCTCGCGTGTTTTGTTTTTTTCGTTCAAGTTTTAATGCATAGCGGATGAGCAAAGCGTTTTAAATTTAATTTCATTTTCAGAAGTGTTTCCATTTAATTTTCGTTTTGAATTTGAAGTTTATTTCATTTTAAAAAAGGTTTTCTTTGATTTTGAATTTAATTTTATTCTTGAACCTAAGTAAACAGTAGAAATAAATCTATGTGGCACCAATCGGCCAGCATGCAGATTGCAGAGAGTGATACCAAACGTGCTTTTCAAGATACTGTAGTGATTTATATTTCAATCTTGACAAATATTTGATTTTTCGTTACATTGTACGAAAAAAACTGCGTTCTTTAACTGCACCCGTGTACTTGACATTTTGAGTGCATAGTGGACCTGCGCTTTCTTCAAAATTGCATTACTTCGGTTAAAGCTGCTATTATTACTTGCAATCGAAACCAGTTCTGCCTGTTTCTCGTTACGAGAGAACGCAAGTCTGTTAAAAGCATCGTTTGTTACCATCGTAACATCAAACAATTCGGAACAGTGCGAAATCGGTCGAACTTTACTAAAAAACTTAACATTTGAAAAGTACTTTGCAGATAACACTCGTGATATAATTTTCTGCTTATATTCTGTCTTGTATCATTGAGCTTCGTTCAGGGCAGGTCTAATTGATTGAGTTCCAACCTATTCATTACGCGTCTGAAATAATAAGTGGAAAGAATTTTAATCATACTGTATTTGCATCTGACTGTCAATGTTAACTTTTGATAGCTATTGAAACCATTGGAGGAAGCCTTCACTAAACTAGACTTATCGGTCATAGATAGATTTTATGCTTACCGCTTTAAAACAAAGACAGTTAAATAATCTTATAAACAAGATTGTTTTCGGAATGTGAAAACATGCAAATTATAAAATATCATAATCAGGCTTGTATCTCTTCGAGAAAAATTTGACTTGCAACTAGAATTTTATGCCTATTTCAGCAGTGTGATAAGATAAACAGACAAAGCGCGGTCAAAGCGAATATTGCTGCATCGATATTGAGTCGCTTTGAACCGTTACGCCTACCAGCTGGTTTCAATCCAACCATTTGATTGCCGGTAAGTAATAAGTATGCTGACCTCAGCTGAGACCAATTTTCTCAAGGAAACAGTTTTAGTGGATTTAAGACAACGTTGCTATGGAAAGAGAAATTGTGCTCTTGTAGCTCCTATTCAATACAGTGGAGAAAATAACACGATGTTTACACAGTGGCGTAACTAGGGTACCCTGCGCCCGGGGGCAAAAAGGAATTCTGCGCCCCTGCTTTCACTCCGAATTTTGCTCAAATTATAAAAATGACAGCGAAATTTGGTGTTTCATTCGAGTTGCTAATGAATCGCGGTTTGGAAAAGAACAACGAAGGAGAAAGATTAACAAAGAAAAAACGAAGAAGAGTGGAGAGATCAGTGACGCATTCAGGATTTGGCAAAGGGAAGTCACAAGCGAGGATCACAAGTCACTAGCAAAGGGAAGTCACAACAGTCGCAAGCGAAGTCACAGCCGCCGGAGGCTAAGAGGGTCTGGGGCACAGCCCCCAGCCTTCAAGAGATTTTTAGGGTTTTTAGGAGAAAAACACTCATTTTAGCCAAGTTTTTTGTCGAAAAAAACACACCGGTGTCTGAAATTTTAACAACACGTATCGCTATCCACAACAACGCCAGGGCCAAAGGTGGGGCCATGGCACCGTACTGGCCCCTCCCCTGCGTGCGCCTATATATATGGTCCATCCATTTTTTTAATAAAAAAAAATTGAAAAGTAGCCATGGGCGCACCCCCCTCGCCCCCCCCTCCTTTGTTACGCCACTATGCATACAGCAAAAACGCTTAACAGTGGGTTGCTGCCATTGTTTCCGAGTGTAACGGTTAATTTTGCCTCTTCAACATGTTACATGTAAAAATCTGCGAAGCAAAAAACTGTTCTTCGCATAGGGTTCCCGACCGGGTCACATTCATACATTCGTGTATTAAAAGGCGTTCTTTGAATGAAAAAAGGTCAGTAATACATTGTCTTCAAATTCACAGTTGTTCATTTATCATGATACGCATCTGGTCGGAAAATAAATTCACCGTTTTGTTAATGGTATGTTGTATATCCAGGCAGTACACTCTGTAATAGTGATACACCCTTCAAAAAATTTGATACACCCATGAGTGTACATTGTACAGTACACCCGGTTGAAAAGTACTCATCTAGACAACGTTAAGAAATTAGCATACCCAAGCAACAGGACTTCTCACAATTATTGAGCCCTGAGCTTGGATTTACTATAAGTGGCTACTGTTCAGCGTGAATTGAATACTCACATTGATTTTTTTGCGCCGACAGGATGTGTCAGGCCTAGATCTATGGTGTTAGTTGTACCAGTTTAAAAAGAGAATCGAACGTGGTATCTACGCCGCTAATACAAACGTGCGAGGTACGATCATAGCAGCTGTTGAAACAATACTGCAACGAATTGCGTCATTCATAAAAAACTTGGTAGAGTAGCGTGAAATTCTTGAAACTTTATTGATGGTTTGAAGAGTCAAATACCTTTACTTTTTACACTAAAAAAATCAAAAACAACGATTGTATGGTGCTGTCAATGCTTGATAAACGAAGCAAAGAAAAAATGAAGCAACCATACAACATTCAAATAATAATCTGAATTCCAAATTCTTGTAAAAGTGCGGGCCAAGATGCATAAGACACACTGCCCATTGAACAATTGGGATGTGTCATCACATTTGATCTTTTCATTTCAGTTTTGAGCGTGAAAACAGTTGTTTATTTTCGCAAAATGTTACTAAATTGTAAACCAGCCAGTGTGGCCTGCATAATTTTTGATAAGAGAAAATGGCACTTAATGAATACTTTTTTGTAACAAAAAAATACGAATTCTCAATTATCACGTTTCATTGAATGGAGTAAGAACTTTTTTTGCAGAATAGTCCTTTCCTTTTACACAACTTCTCTACTTCAAAAAAAGGTAAACTGATGATATTATTTGTAGAACCAAGTGGTAGATCAATATTTTGCGTGACTGTTATTGCAGAGGAGATTGATTACATAAGAGAAATTTTAAATTAACAAATCGACTTCATCGAAAAAACGAGGTTGTTGTTTTTGACCTGGATCGGCCGGAAACCTTTTACGGCGCGGCTTAAACCTGGTGCTCAGTGGGAAGCAGCTGACTGTCTAAGTCATGTCTATTCGGTGACATCAATCAATGAAACAGTTCATTGCGATCGCGTCATAATTCTCACGCAACAATTGCACGCAATGCTACGTCACTCTTTCGATCAAGTTGGAAATTTGAATTTAAAGTAAACTTGATGAAGCGTTCTTCATTGCATTTCGCGCACTGTTGTTATGCTTAACGCTGTTGTCGTTGCTGTGGATGAGGTTGGAGAGAATTGGGCGAGTTGCGCGGCTGCATCAGCACGGTTTCCTGGCAGTGAATATTTCGCAAGCCATTAAATCAAATAAATACCTGTGAGATAGTTAATGAAACGTTGTCAGTAAATACCATATTTTGCCTAATAAAGGACAAAGCTAAATTCAAATTTTTATTGGGGAAGTTTGCGTATGCGGTATTGTACATGTTTTTAACAAAGTTTGTGCTCAAGAGAGCGCGGCGCCTTTTATTCTTTTCACGGCTTAACACTGAAGCAATTTTACTCTATAGATTCATATTTTATAAAAACTTTAACTTTCCTAGAACCAAAGACTTGCTGAACCTGCATCGCTTTTTGCACCACAGGAAATAGGAGCTCTCTAATTCTTAACCCTTCAATCTTATATAATTTGTCCACATGTTTGAATTCTTATACAGTTTCGTAAATTTTTTTAGCATGCTGCTCGATAACCTGCGGCTTGCTGCTATGACACATTCTTTCGCGTATTCTATGAAAGAAGCATTTAAAAAAAAATATGATATATTGTGACGATGCTGCGTTTGATCAATTTATCACTTTGATTATAACTAACAGCTTAAATTATGAGTTACCGTAGACGATACGTCATCGATGGTTCAATGAATGACTTGTATAGATAAGCCTATAACAAAGTCAAGCAACGTGAGCGGATATGATTGGTCATCTTTCGAATTTTTTCAACCTTTTGAGTTTTAGCTTATAAAGCATGAAAAAAATCAGACTTGCCAGCAAGAACAGAGAGCGCCGAGATCCATGTCTACACTTCGTAGTCACGACAATGTTTCTTCGTTTTCGAAGTCTCTGCCGTTGCATGTTATTGAGTCGAGACGAGAACTGAACCCAAACGTATTGCATTACGATGCGGTCCTGTCACAGACTTTCTTCGGTTTCCATCAGTTGGATTTGCAAATCATGCAAAGTGCACGCAACGTATCAATAGGCTTGTTTAATTATCAACACGAAACAAACTAATCTTGTCTACTACGCTAAAGCATCAAAAAAGCAAGCCTGCATAAGAAAAACGCAAACTTTAATGCAAGTACCAAACTCTAACGCTGAAAACATTGAGTAGGGCTTACAGTAGAGTAACGGCACTAGAGCTTCTCTTCCGCAAGGTTGTTCAACTTCCCGGAAAACGGTAAATTAAAAACACTCTTCCCAGAAATCCCGAAAAATTTAAAAGAATCTTTGGGGTCCTTAAATTCTAAGGATTCGGGAAATTCCCGGAAAAATTTCCCGAGGGTGGTTATAATGACATTTTTTCTAATTTTTTGCATTATTATTATTATGATTAATCCGAGGTTTTTAGATGTTTAAGAATTTAGAACGAAATCCTTCCGGTCTCAGTAGCTGTTTGAAATGCTAGAATGTCCAAGTTTTTAGTTAATACTGTAATTGTTTCGAGAAAAGTGAGCAAAAAAATTGAACGAGAATGCGGAGGGTGATGAATCAAGAATTATTTGATGTTAAATATGTTAAAAGTCTCTCAAGAAGTACTTCATGATGAGATCATTTTCAGTCTAACAAAGCAAGAACTTACCTGATTAAAGCAAAATTCGACGAATTGCAATAAATTATCTGATTGAAAATGAAAGATTTTGCTGGGAATGAAAAATTTAAAGATGGCCTTAGAAAATCTATTGCGTCGAAGATCAGAACCAAATTTGTAACACACTCTTAATCAGTGCTTGAACTGATGAAACTTGACCACATCATGTCGTGTGTGTGCTGCACTGTCGCTGTTGGTAAAATGCTGACATTAACTGGGAGTGTTATGCATTAATTCAACGTGGTATTTCTGACACAAGCTTCTGAACGGAGAAACTTTTTGCCACGAGTAGCTAAGTAGAGCAGGTGAAAAACAAAACTCTATTTAGGTTTGGGAGAAAAAAATTTCTTAAAAAGTGTGCGTGATTGCAGATAGGTCGAATCAGCGTGTTGAACACTACCAGAGTTGTTCACTTAATATACCACCCCAGTGTATTAACCTGGACTGGACCTTGGCTGCAAATTTCGCATTTTTCTGTTAGTATACCTAATTTAATAAGTGGATTAGGCTACTCCGGTGTTATATGACACTCACCTTTGAGTTCCCAATTCTTTGCAGGGGCGTACCCCGGAATTTGAAAGAGGGGGGGGGGCGAAGGGCGCAATTTAAAGTCATGCCACTAAACTTTCTCTGAAACACCAGCTTTTGTGCTTGCTTCAATTTCTGCCGGACTTATCCTTTTAAAACCTCCAGGCGACTGTGGTTTCCTTGCCATCGAACGTGTTAAACCTAACTCCATAATATTGTCATAGATAAAATCTTTTAATACCGGTCTGGATAGTTTTCTGAGACTAACGTAATTTGGCGTTCTAATATCTTTATATACCTGTGAAATTACTTCCCCCACAGAACTAGCTTTCACATACTATTAATGCCGGAGTAATGCTGGCTAGACATTTAACAATTACATATATCAGCTTTACACCATGAAAGTTTTGTACATTTGTCTGCATCCCCCCCTCTGGGTACGCCCCTGCTTTGGCTTTGATTGATGGTAAAAAACGTACCAGTAAGTCGTTTAGATTTACTAACTTTTGGTTTCGTATAATGCCTTCAGGCAACTCTCACGTGGTTTTCAATTTCCAATAAGTGTAGCCTACTTCAGCGTAGACGCGACTGCAGAAATTGTAAATTTTATTTGTACTGCTGAAAATACTGTGAACGTTGGGGTCGTGCATACAAAGGTATTGCATTATTTGGTAGAAGGTTTAAGTTATTATTTTGAAACTAAAAGGAATTGCGACGCCATCAGTTTAATGTGCGTGAAATGGGACAATGGATATAGATTCAAGGCAATTGAATCTATTATGTAATTTCTAGACAAGATAAGACCAGCAGTTAGCAGGGTTGGATAGGGCTGTGCAGGAGCTCCGAGAGCTGGTTGTGAGCCCGGAATTGTGGTTGAAATGGGCCATCCTCCTGAGAAGAGTTTTTCTTCATCTTTTTTGAACAATTTTAAGGCAGAGATGCGAATACAGGTATACATAAGCTGAAAGTCGAATCCGGTATTGTAGGGTTACGGTATCAGCATGAGCTTGCAGTAAGCGTGTACAGAGTCGTAAACGGGCCGACTTGTGCAGGACGTGCTGGCCTGAACTCGAAAATAGAAGCCGAATTCGAATTTGATTCGTAGCCTTAAGAATGCCCGAAAAAATTTCGAAAGTAACTTTGGCCTAAAACAGTGCGTTGAATCTTGTCTGCAGAAACACACTTCTATTCAAATAAGTTTCAGATGTTAGGCTAAACTACTGAAAAAATTGTATTATGATATTTTAGCCGGTCACAAGCATTAGGCTATTATTAACTGTGAGGAAATTTAAGCCGAGTTAAATTGCTAATACCTCGAAAATAGTGTGAAGAATTTCGCTGCTGTTGCCTCTACCTTGTCTGTTCTTAGAAAGGAATTAAATTCGATCGCAGAGAACCAGAAAAGGTATGAAAAGCAGCATCACCAAAATAATGTTGTGTCTGCTGTTGCTGCTTCTGTTGTTGCAGGTGATGATGCTTCTGCTCAAGCAATGCAACTTCAGGAGATGAGCCATGTAATTTAAAATTTGGAGTAGGCCTACGTGGTTGATAAATTTGATCTGGCTCTCCATTCTGCTGAGAAAAAGTTAGAGGATCTGGAGCAGTGTGGGCTACGAAATTGTTTAATTTTACTTGGATGCAAAACATCATCCATAAAAAAGGCCAGCGGTTTTGAGTTTGAAGATTTTGTGCTTACCTTAATGAATACCGGCATTAGACTTTAAGTAGATTTTCAGATTTAGTCAGAAGACATTGATAGTTGTTATATCTTTCCTTCCAGGCGAAGGGACACACATCCCATTATTATTAAGTTCGTACGTCGATCAATTAGTCAGGCTGTCTACCTGAACCTTACAGTAGTACGGAAAATCCTGAAAAGCTTGCTCTAACGGAATCTCTCGTCCAACGACGCTTTGCTTTCTTGTCTCATGCTAGATGTATTAGGCTTCAAGAATGTGTGGACTCTAGATGGTATGATATATAATGTCTTGACTCTAGACTCTAGATATATAATGTCTATGACTCTAGACTCTAGATATATAATGTGTTTTGTTCTTTTCAGGATAAACGCTTTGGTATGGTCAATTTCAAAGACATAAGAGAAAGTTCATTTTTTTGCCTGTAGCCCTCTAAACCAATTACGCAGAATAAAGGCGCATTTCAGTAACACAATAACATGCGCGCAATGGCAGGAAGCACCGTAAAACCGTTTAAGTCATCCAATCCAGATGCTCCCTGTCATGAATGCAGTTAAACAGAAGGCCTAATAAAAATGAAATGTGCATTATGCAAGTGATTGGTAGTACAAGTGCAAAAAACTCTAACATTACAACAAAAGAAAGCAGCAGCGATCAAAACAAGAATAAGCGAAATAAAAATAGAAATTGCAAGTAAACGCTAGCTGCAGGCCTATTTTGAAAAAAGTTAATAACGATCCAAGAGATACTTTTTTAATTTCGTTTTACCAGAAACCCAGTGCATGCTTTTTAAGTTGCTGTCCAATTTACTCCATGAATCAGTACCTCTGTAGGAATGTTGTTTTTTGCAGAAGCTCTTGTTAAACACAAGGTAAGAAATAGTACGTGGCAGATTGTTTGAATCTAGTACTGTAGGAGTCAATAGAGTCTAGAATAGTGAATGAGTTGTAAAATACTTCGGGAAATTTCTCGTGATGTAAAGGCCCTTTTACACTTTTGCGAATTTAATTGCGACGCTACGGCGAATCCATTGCAAAATAATTCGTAACGGGTTCGCCGTGAAGTCGCAATATTATGCCGACTCCACTGCGATACCGTTGCAAGTTACGACTCCATTACGACTCAAAAATTTGCAGCTTTTTTCAACATGCTGAAAATTTTGTAACCGTTGACGTATCCGTTGCGACTCCGTTACGAATGAGCGCGAACGCCCGCGAATTAAATGCAACTCCACTGCGACTTTACATTTTACAATTCGTAGAGGAGCCGCAATCGAATTCGCCAAAATGCAAAAAGGGCTTAACTGGTGCATGAATTTATGAAGTTCGAATTCATATATGTCATCAGTTTACAAAAATTCAAAGTTACTGTACAGTTTTTAGGTGGGGTTTCAATACCACATGACAATATCATCCTTAGTATCTTACTCAACCTTACCCGCAGACATTGTAAATGAGTTTGGATAGCTGTCCCCCACATAATAATGCAATATTACATTCTACTGTATACAAGGCTATGATAAAGCATGCAAAGAGTTTCTTTTTTAACATAATTGCGCAATCTGTAGAATATGCCAGAGAGACGAGCAAACTGACGAGACAACTACTGTACTGTATATGAGAAGACCAGTTTAAAGAGTCGTCAATAAACACAACTAAATATTTGACTGTGAAAGAACCATCCAGAAAATTATCGTTTAGGCAAATAAAAAAATTTTCATTCATCTTTTTTGGGGGGGTATTGGTTTATCACTATCAACAAATGATTAATAATTTGAGAACAATTTATGTTTGCGAAGCCAATAATCAACATGCTGAATTTGTTCATTTATCTTTTTTTCAAGTAGGCCTACATCTAAATTTTTGTCTGCAAGCATCAAAAGAGGATCCTCAGCTAATAGGGTTGCAAATACTGTGATGTACTGAGAAGATCGTTTATGTAAAACAGAAAGAGCAATTGGCCTAAACATGATTCCTGTAAAATCCCATTCCTAACTGGTCTTTCACTTGATACAGAATTTGCCACAACAGTGCATTGAAGTCTACCCGTTAAGTAGGTCCGTAGCGGTTTATGAGGGATGCCTCTAATGCCGAACGAATGGCACAGCTTTTCAAGCAAAATATTATGATTAACAGTATCGAAGGCTTTTGATAAGTCAAGAAACATTCAACAAGCGTAGAGATTTGATCCAGTTGCCTTTTTAGCTGAAAGAGAATCGCTTGGACTTGAAACTTTACTATCGCATGGAAAAGTAATTTCACCTCAAAGTCTTTCGTCTGACACTTATCAGAAGAAAATCGTCAGAAAGGGAGAAAAATGGAAATGCGACTCGTTATATATCGCAAAGAGAAGAAAGAGAGGGAAAGCGGAGAGCGCTTATTGGCTGGTATCGATGACGGAGTCGACTGGCCAATCTGTTTCGATGAAGATCTGTTTCGACGGGCCTCACTAATTTTGAGACTATTAACAAACTCTTCTTGCCTGCACAGGTCTGGAGTGGATCTTTTGATAAAAGTAGCTTCTGGAACAGAATGGTGGTAGCCGGAGCGATCTCTGGCGAGAATGCGGAATCGATTTTCGTGATAATGCTCGGCACAGGAAGAATTTCAACGATGGAGTCCGATTGCTGAATCACCTGCCGCTATAGGGATAGATGACTTGCATGCCCCTAGTGGAAGCGAGCGATTCTGAGTTGAGCTTGCGTTTCTGATTGACTTTGGAACATGTTGGTTGATTCTGTTTTGCAACTTTTGGGATGTACGACCCACATACCGACTATCGCAGTGGCATAAAAATTCGTAAATAACGTCGCTTTGTTGTTGGGCGGGTAGTACATTGTTTTTGGATGTCGGAAACAGTTCCTTGGTTTTAACGATGAAGCGTGGCTTCACACCATAAAACAGTTACAGTGGCTTTCACTTGCTTTTCAAACTTCATTGAAACGGGGCCTAACCACTGGAGACGCAAGTATACTTGTCAGGACCAGACATTATGGGTTTCTCAAACTGCTTCAGTTACGTGGCCATTGCAGTTTTGATGACGCCTACTGGATAGCCATTAGCCAAAAGAATGAATGTGATTTTATCAAGCTCAGGTGGCAATTTTGCCGAGGAACAAATCTTCTGAGCACGGTGGGTTAGGGTTATAATATGATTAAGTTTACGCTTTCGGGGGGAGAAAGAATTCCAACGGAGGTATTGGTCGGTGAAAGTATGTTTACGGTAAACAGAGGTAAAAGTTTCAGATTCAGTCTTTTCGACCAAGATATCAAGAAGGGATAGGGTATGGTTCGATTCCTTTTCATGGGTGAACTAGAGTGCGAGATAAAGAGAGTTTAGTTTGGAAAGAAAGAGGTCACCATGCTTTCCATCATGAAAAATGACAAAAATGTCGTCCATACAACGGTATTACATGGGTGGTTTGTTCGCGGTACGAAGCAGTTTAGATTCATAGCATCCCACGAAGATGTTTGCTAAACACGGCCCAAGTGGATATCCCATGGCAACGCCGTCGATCTTTCCGAGCATCACACTGTTGAAACTGAAATCAATAGAGCAGGTAGCAAGTTCTATAAGTTCCACAAATTCATTCCGTGGGAAAGGGGGAGGAGAAGGAAGAAGATTGTAGAGTGAGTCAGCACGAATTTGGATAGTCTCAGCTAGTGGGACGTTGGTGAAAAACTGAATATGTCAAACGAGCGCATAAAGATGGAGGAAATTTGCAAGTTAGAAGAGCGAATGGCATCGACAAAATAAAAATAATCTTGGATGCAGTGAGAAAAGTAATGAGAGAGGACAGATTGGAGAACAGAAGTGAGCCATTTGGCAAGCTGATGTTGAGCTGAGCCAGTCATAGCTAGGATAGGTCGAAAAGATGGGACCTTCTCGTGAATTTTTGGGGAAGCCATACATAGGCGGACGTTGGGAACCAGTAGGCCTGGTAATTTCATTAACTCCTGTAGGTAGAAACCCCTAAAGAGCACTTAGCGCGAAACAATCTGTAGGGTTATTTTGTCAATAGTTTATTGTTACGGTAATTTTTGTTCATTTTTTGCCTTCAATTCGGCTTCTTCATCAAATCTGAAGCATTTTTTTGTTGGCACATTTTCAATGCTTTAAGGCATATTTTAGGCCTATTTGAAGGAGTTCCAAATTTTGAAAAAATGCATTCGCAAATCGATTATTGCTTATTGAAATAACTTTCAAGATGTAACCATAATGCTTGTCTGAAATTTGTAATTGCCTAATTTGCCTTTCTTGATGTTAAAAGTAAAACAATAAAAGCTTCCACATTACCTAAAGATTGTTTTATAGCAAGCATTAAATGTCTATTTTTTTGGTTTGTGTGTATGTTTTTCTCAATAAAATATTAAACACCCAAGCATTTTACTACAAAGAATAGGGCGACCCGAAGTTCCTAGCACCGGCCCTGATGATAACCAAAACTTGGAAAATCTTGATAAGTCTTATCTATAAAATCTGTTTTGTAGGCGAAGAAAACCTTGACCCTGCATTTGGGCTTGCCCACTTTAAAAATGGTTCCACCATCGCTGCGAGAAAGCGATCAAAGCGCTCTACCGAGCTTGCTTAGGAGCAGCCGGCTATTTGTTTACCGCTTCAAGATGGAGAAATCCCGCTAAGTGCCTTTCCCTACGGCACAACAAGTAAACTTGCCGGCTTGTTCTCCACACTGTCCCTTTAATGCGAGCGTCCAGCAGGAAAGCTGTTGAAAAGAAATTTTAAAGTCATTGATTTGACCTGATTTGAAATCAAACCCGAATCTTCAGCTTCAGAGGCGAACGCTCTTACTACTCGACCATCAAGTTGCCAGTAAGCCTGACGCCTTTTTGATGTTTGGTCATACCGACGCAGCCAAAAATAAAAAGTGGGCAATTTTTTCATTGAATTCCCGGTAATGTTAAGGTTTTAGCAGCAAGACTAATCAGCAGTAGTGTAAAAAGTATTTTGAAACCGTACTTAAGTAAGAGTATTGTTACTGACGGCAAAACTACTTGAAGTAAAGGAGAAAGTATTGACTAATAAAAGCGCTCAAGTAAAAGTAAAAAAGTAGTCATTTAAAAACTACTCAAGTAAAAGTATAGCGTTCTCAAACGTAAAAGTGTCAACTGCTCACTTGTTGATGCGGCGATGATGGACTAACTTGCTTTAAAGGTGGCAAAATGGTGAACCAAAAAAAATGATTACCGCCCAGATGACCGACTGCAGTGGCGTAACCACGGGGGGTTGGGGGGCAATGGCGTACGGTGAGCATTTTTTTGAAGGTGCACTCCTCTACAATATTTGCTGCCGCATGCAGGCATTTATTAAACAAATGTTTGGAAGTGCTCGAAAGTTTAATGCGATTACGCAAACCTACATCAAGCGCTATTTCAAGCAGCCTAATTTGCTACTTAATCTATCTAATTTTGGTGTTGGCTTTTTAGCTTTTGCTATGTCCAATTTTTCGTCGTAATTTCTGCTACGAAACGGCTTTTTAATTATACTGTCGACACTTACTTACATGCCAATAATTTGACCTACAACTGGAATTTGACCGACAACGTTAAAATGTATATTGGTCGCCACACTTTCGAAAATCACAAGCAATTGCTCACAATCGCATGCTACAATCATGGCTTAAACTCGTGTGATATGGCATGATTGAGCATATTCAGTCGTAAAATAGGACATTTTTGGCATTTGAATCTTATGGAAAGAGAAAAAGTCACTCTCCGCTACATAATACGACATAGAAAACAATGGAAAAGGTCAGACTCGCTTGTGTTCAACGATATCTGTTGAACCTGACATAAGAGAGAACCATTGCATCATTCGTCTGCGATGAAAAAAGCAATTTGCTGTGGCGTGATTGGGCAATGAGCATGTATTGTAACTTTGCGTCTGGGTTCATCTTAAAATTGACATTTTTGGCATTTGAATCGAGTTGAAAGAGAAAATATCACTCTCCGTTATGCAATACGATTGAGAATACAATGGAAAAGGTCAGGTTTGCTTGTGTTCAACGATATCTGTTGCACCTCTCCTGTATTCTGGAAAAACCTAGTGAGTCAATTTGAAGCAATTTTGAGAAAAAGCAGAAAAACTGTTTTGCATCAGAACTAAGCTCCCAAAGAAAAAGTGAAGTTTTTTTTTATCTTTGATGATGATGCTAAAAAGCCTGTTCAGTGCATTACATTGTATAGTACTCATCGGCGTGATTTATTCATAAACCTACTTACTTGGTTTTTCATGATTAAACTAATTTTAAAACCTAAAGGTTTTCATCATTAAAAACCTAGTATGTCATAATATCAACGCATGGTTGATTTTAATTGGTTCAAAACAGAAAAAAAAAAATCAATAGTGCGGAGGAAAAATTATTCAAATTGTTCAACACGATCCGCATTACCATCATTGACAGGAATTTCTTGCCAAAAATTTTTTTAGCTGCAGAAAACTATAGTCTTTCAGTTAGAGAATGTTTTGGCGTTTCACGTTAAGGATACTTTTTGGTTGAGCTTTTTTCATCCGAGTAGTGTCAAGTCTGAACTTCAATTTTAAAAACTCAATATCTTAATAGTCTTCTTCAAAATGTAGCTTAAACTTCGTCGTTCCTATTTACTGACGCTGTCCGATCGCCTTGTTTCTGCCTCATCTTTTTTAATACCAACTCCACCATTGTTTTTCCTCGATAAGCCATTTTTAAACATAAATCATGTAAAATTTTCCAACAGCCTCTTGACTAAAAGAACCAAGTAACTCACAAAATTTACCTTGTAAATTGTCAATTGTGATCTCCCATGAACAGAATCAAAGGATTGGATTTAATCAACTGTTACCAGGGCAGGATTTACCAACAGGCTAGGCAGGCTGAAGCCTCGGAGAAATAAGGGGCCTCGTCACGAACAACGAAGACCTTCTTTTTATCAAGACCATTTTTTATAAATCGACCATCAAGACCTTTATAGGCCGAAACGTGGAGGCAAGAGCGTATTTGGGGGAGGGCATTGTGCCATGCCCCCCCCTCTTTTGACTCTGCCCTTTAGTAAACAAGAACAAAATTAATGGTGCCAAGTGACTAAAATATGCCAGACTCTTTTGATGGTTTCTATAGCTTATGGCCAGGGGGTAGGATGTGGGGTATGCACCCTCCCACCAGCCACTTTCAAAATTGTTTTTGATGTTGTATACAATTTTTCCATAATTTCGAACCTCTTCCATAGCCATAAACCTTACGCCTTCAGCACGTACATCGAAAATGTGTGAACAAAATGCATCATATTTGGCGAAGCACTCAGAATTAGAGTCGAAAAATGTAAACAAAATTTGCGTGAAAATTATTAAAAAAGCACTAAATTAACCATTACAGCATGTCAATTTTCAAAAATTTCCAGGGAAGCATGCCCTCGGACCCCCCCTAGAGCTTTTTCTGTGTCTCAGTCAAATTCAAATTAGTTTTGCCGAAAAAAAAAAAACGTTTGAAAAAGTGTGGAAATTATGCCTCCCCCTTTCAAAATTTCTCGCTACGCCAATGCGTAGAGATGAAGTCTGATCGTTGCTCACTACAGGGCCTCATTGATCAAATAGCCTAGGGCCTCTCATTGTCTAAATCCGGCCCTGACTGTTACCATGATAGAAATCAAAAAAACTTGATTGGTTGATTATATAACGACGTGCAGTCACGTCACCGATTGTCATTGAACAGTGGAAAAGAAAATCATGCACACAAATTGACCAATGGAAACCAAGCAAATCAAACTGAAGAACCACAGTAATGACGAAAAACAAGCGCCTCAACTTGTTAGCTTTTTCAAAGATTTTTTAAACGTGTGAGCATTGGGAATGGTCTTCAAAAACATATTAACTTAACTTACTATGTCTATCCAGATATGTTTCGCTTGTACGTACAGAAATATTATCTGAAAAAACCTTGCAACTTGACTTACCATGTTTTTTCAGATCTTTATCGAAAAAGTTTTCAAAACGTCTCGACTTAGCCTACTAGGTTTGTCCAGATCGAAACTGCCAACTGGAAATATATTTTCACAATTTTTCTTCACAAAACGGTGGAGAAAAACATAGTAACTTCAAATTTGGGTTTAACTCAATTTTCGAAAAAATTGTAGTTACTAGGTTTTTCCAGATTACAGGAGACCTATCATACTAGAGAATGTTGCGTCATCGGTCAGCGTTGAAAAAAAAGCAATAATTTGTTTTTCATCGAAAAAAAAAAACTCAGATTGCGCTGATATTACGAAGATTAACGACGAGAAAATCCAAATATTTTAGTTAAATGTAATTATCGTGTGTGCATGTGATATCGCAGGGTGTGCGCTGAACGCCTTGAACCTCTAGAGAATACGCCCCTGTTTGGAGGTTACAACGCCCATCATTGAGCCTAAGTGGCGTCATACTTACGTCTCTTTCTGACTTTCTTTTTGAAGCGTTAGATACTTTTGCTACTCTTTGGCAAGTAACTGTAGTCTTCCTTAGCAAGTAAATATAGGCTTGAGTCGGTTATTTTATGTTAATTGAACGCGTAGTCAGAACGGATCTTAAGAACTCGATTTAACTTGATAAACGGCGCACGAAAACAGGTACCAAATTTATTAAAAATATGAGCAAAAAGCTGTTCATCGTTATAGTTGAAAATTAACCAAAATTTTCAGAAAAATTAGAGAAATGCTGACATTTTAAAGGAAGAGGGTGATCGCTCTCACCTTCCAACTCTGGATCCGATACTGCACGCAGCAGTGCCAGAGTAGCGCTGTTTTCTGAGTGATGTTATAGATCAATTGGTGTGTCCGACCTTCCGTAGAAAAAATGCTGAACGATTTCAAGCGAAAATTATGTACGTAGCGCAACAAAGAACTAAATCGCTGACATTCGAATATCGTTTAACCACTGTCACCAGAACGATATTTCTGTGACTTCCTAACTATAATTGTGCTTTAACTACTTTGGGTATTTTTAGTTTAAAACATCTTTCTTAAATTTGAGGCCATCTCTTGTTATTATACAACGTACAGTATAGTCAAATGTGACGTCATTCTCAACCTCTACCATTGCAAAATCCTGGCTACGCTACTGGCCGATTGGATAGAACGTCTGCTTCTTGTAAGGTAGACCCCGGGTTCAATTCAGAGTTAGGTAAATTAGCTCAGTTGCTTAGCGCACACGCTATCGGTGCGGGAGGTCTAGGGTTCAAATCCCGGACCGGTCAAATTGAACACAGTGTCGCCAACGGCTCGTCACCGCTGCGACGTTTCTTCGGAGCTGTGTAGCCCAGGCGCTAAACCGCGGAGATGAGTCCCGCCGAGTATACTGAAGATTTGGGGTATACCAATGAGTGAAAAATTGGTAGGCTAGTTATAGCTTCCCTGCATGACGTTTAGCAAGGCAACAGCGTAATTCGCACCGCATGGAGTGAAGTTTCCATGGCGATGACGAGACTGAGTGTTATGGAGTTGAATAATAGAGAATTGGAGTGTAAATACAGATTTTAGGCGCAACGAGGAATTTCAAGGCGTGACTTTGACTTTTCAAGGAATTTCAAGGCGTAACTCAAGTACCACAATAGTAAACTGCTCTTGTACTTTTCTAAAATAAAAACTACCCAAATAGTATTACTTTGCACTAAAAGTATTTAAGTAAACGCAAAAGTAGCCAAAAGAAAACTGCTCATAAAAGTACTTATTACCGAAAAAAACTACTCGATAATTTACTCAAGTAAAAGTATTTCGTTATTTTACACCACTGCTAATCAGTTTACATTGAAGAATGAGTGACTTGATTTCACTGATGCGCTATAGTAATTTAAAAGTTTTTTTTACTTGTGATCATGACGTCATGCAGGTCTGTACTTTCCGCACTACTGCACGCACGCAACTACGCAAACCTTACCGCTGTCTGTAATCCACGCGTTTTTCAATGACGTCACAGACCTCCATGACGTCATCATCACAAGTTTAACGTTTAATTTCTGGTTAATTAAAAATGATTGAAAATTTCTGCAGTCAGTATAGAACTCAGCGTAATTTTTAACGCCATTTCCGAAAAAACAGTTTGCTCTTCAGTTCCTCTTTAAGGTATACTTTTTATAATCACTGCACACTGACCGTCATACTGTTCATTGCCCTTAATTAGGGTTCAAAACTGTTTGACTATCGATAAATTAACTTGCAATTATACTCATACCAACTTGCCCGAAAGTTCCTAATTTTCCTAAGTATATACATTTTAAAATTTTGCGTTTGTCTCTTTTAATTGTCTTTTCCGAGATCTGAGTAAGAATTTGTATGAAAATGACCTTGGTAAGTTAATCATCGAATATGTTGGGGCTGTAAAAGTAGTTAGTTAGTAAAAAGTTAACGCAAACACATATACAGACAAAATAATAATAAACGGTTGAGCAGGTTGTCAGTGACGGCATAACTTTACGACAATCAGAAAGGGGCGTTTAGCTTGGGATTCAAAGCTAATATAAAGCAGTGTTTAAAAAACAGGGTGAAAAAATAATAACTAAAATACCAACATCCTACAATACTTTAGAAAACACAATTTACAACTTCAGAAAACAATATGTACACAAAGCACAAGAAAACAGAGACTTTGGTTTTGGAGAGGGTAAGAATACAATTAAAGGGATACAGATATCAACTATTTAGTTACAGTATCAATTTGAGTGGTGACATATGTATAAGATTGATTATTTGCTGAAGGTAAAATGAAATACTGTGTGAGAAGGTGATTTTATACATATTTGGAGATGACAGAAGATTTAACGTATTTTTTGAAAGAAGAAAAGGAGCAGTGCTTAAATTCTTCGGGAATGTTTTTCCATATTTTCAGGCCAATGTGTTGAAGTGATTTTTTTGCCAGTTTCCGAAGCTATAAAAGGTTGAAAAAATTCAGAAATTCCTTTTTTTCTGGTGTTATAATGATGTATTACATCACGTTTCGTGAAATAATTGTTGAAAGAGGGTGGTAACAGGCGGTTATTATATTTAAACATAAATTTAGCGAACTCTATTTTAATCATGTCAGTAAGCATAAGTGTATTAAACTTAGAATAAAGAAAGTTTATCGGCTTTTCTTTCCCACAAAAAAGACTTGCTCGTATGAACTTGTTTTGGAGAATTATTGATTTCTGTGAGTGAGAAGAGGCGGCTCTACCTCAGTTTAATAAGGAATATTGAAGATGAGAGTGAAAAAGACCGTAATAGACTAACTTGAGTGAGGATAGGGGAACGTAGTGTCTTAGTTTGTATACCATACCGCAAGCTCTGGAAATTTTTTTTGATAGTTTATCAATATGTATTTTCCATGACTGACGATCGTCTAAAAATACTATAAGATACTTGACATAGTCGGATTTTACAATGAGATTGCCACTAACACTCACGTTAAAGTTGTTTGTGTCAATTTTCTTTTTATTACCCGAGATTATCATGTAGCAGCTTTTATTGTAATTGATAGTTAATTTGTTGCTGGTAACCCAATTTTCAATTTTATCAATTTCCTCCTTCACTTGTTGCTGAAGTATCTTGAAATCATGATGTGCTAAATGCAAAGTTGAATCATCGACAAATAGCGTCGTTTCGTATTTGGACACATTGGGAAGGTCATTTACGTATAGAAGAAAGAGTAAAGGCCCCAAAGTGAACCATGAGGAACCCCATATTTAACTGGACGTAGGGAAGATAATTTGCCATCAATTTTCGCGCAAATTTGGCGCTCAGAAAGATATGATGATAATAGATTGAACATTTTACCACCAAAACCGTAATGATAGTTTTTTGAGCAAAATTTCATGACTTACAGAATCATACGCTTTTCTCAAGTTGAGAAAAATGGAACATGTTATCAATTTTCCGTTTACGTTGTTTAATAATTTGTCATAGAAAGTGGTGATAGCAAATTCGGTGGAGTTGTTTTCTGTAAAGCCAAATTGCGAAGGAGTTAGGATGCAGTTTTTGGTAATAAATTTAATTATTTTACTTTCAAGAATTTTTTCAAATAATTTTGAAAATACTTATAGCAGAGAGATTGGTCGAAATTCATCTAGTGAATTCGAAGATGTTTTTTTCGGGATAGGAATGACACTAGCTATTTTCAAATCATTTGCAAAGGTTTCTAATTATTGAATAATCTGGTAAGAAGTGGAGCTAACATACACTTGGAAAGCTTTACAAATTTAGGAGAAATTTGGTCAAGGCCAGGAGCTGTGTGGGGTTTTAGTTTGTCCATACAATCACTCTCGTCTTCCGACAATATTTCCTCAAGCATGAAAGATTGAACACAGGACGAGCGGTGGATTTTAAAGGAGGAATTTTGGAAAAAGGCAGATTTTGGAACATAATTGTACCGATGTTTGCTAAGTATTCGCATAAGTTTTCGCGAAATTTAGGGGACTCCGTTTTAACACGCTCGCTCTCAATCACTATTGAATGTTGCAATTTAGATTTGTTGGAAGAGTTTTTGAAGTCAATGATTTCATTAATTGTCAACCATGTTTTTAAAGAACTTTTGCAGTTGCTAAGTAAATTTTAATAGTAATTTTTCTTGGAAACATGTTTGATATGAGTAAATTTGTTCAAATATTTCTTATAGTGCTCTTTTTCAGAATTAGTGGAATTTTTTGAAAACCTTTTTAGAAAGCTTATTTTTTGTTTTAATCGATGCGAGAGTACCAGGGGTTATCCATGGCTTCTTTTTTAGACGTTTTTCTTTTTTTGTCAAAGCGGTTAATGGGGCGTGTTTGTCTGACACAGAGTTGAATGTAGAAGGAAAACCTGAGACGCCTTGGCTAATGTTTGATTTGTTTAAATCAGTTATATTAATAGATGAAAATGCCGAGTCTAAATCAAGAAGATAATCTTCAATTTTGAAATTTTTCATAGAACGTTTAAACATAGTTATATGGAGGTACGAACATTTAGTGTTTTTAGCAGCAAAAAATGTTGGTAAATGATCGGAAATCTCAAATACGCAAACACCACTTGCGGTATCTTTTTTAAGAATATCTGAGTAGATATGGTCAAGCAAAGAAGATTTGCAGTTGTCAGCAAATCTAATGGGGACATTAATCCTTGAACTACAACCGATAGAAGTTAAATCATTAACATAAGATCCTACCGATGGGTTATCCTTAGCTAGAATATTAGTATTAAAGTCACCAGAAACAACATTATTTATTTTTTTGTTTTCTAGATCCTTTAATTGGTTATAGAATTTGTTATGAAATGAAGTCAAATCTTGGTTAGGGTGACGGTAAATAACAGCTAGAATAAATGTTGCAACTTTGCATTCAATTTCAAGCCATAAATCTTCGCATTTATCTAAGTTAAGAAATAAGTCATTTCGTAAATGACACTTAATTGCTTCATTAATATAGAGACCGACCCCGCCAGCATTAGTTGGGGAGTCATTTCGAAAGAATTTGTAATTTGAAAGGTTTACATTTGAAACGCTATTAGGATTAAGTTTGATTTCTGAAATGGCAATAACATTGGGTTTTGTTACCATAAGATTGATAAGTTTATGCATTTTGGTTTTATTTTTAGAAAGGCTTCTCACATTAAAGTGGGTGAGAAAAAGGTCGTTTTTTGTTAGATTGGCAGTTAAACTTGATAAGTTTGAAGGGGAAAAATATTTATCGCTTCTATTGACTATGGAAGAAAAATCTATATTTAATAGTGATTTTAGCTCAAGGTCACCTAAAAAGAAAAAAGGAAACATAGCTGCTCAACATTTGGAACATACACAAATATTCGACTTCGTACAAGGCTCCATCATTTACAATGTGGATATTATTATTAATAGCTAGAAAAATAAGAAAAAACCAATAGATTAGTCTTAAAAAAAAAAGTTTACTACAATACAAAGAATCAAAATGGAATCATAACCGTTATATTTTAGGCTGCAGATACTAAGCTTTAATGCTTTGAAAAAAATGAAATGAAATAAAAAGTGAGGATTGTGGATCTGGACACAATAAATACAGTTAATATCGTGGTTGCAATACTTTATTTTTACGGTTGAATAAAATAACTTTTTTACCGGTATAGTAAATCGCCATATGATAAAATGAATTACACTAATACACCACCAAAAACCTAGATATTTTTTCACCAGCACCAAAATAACCCAGCTTGGCTAAGTCATGAAACGACGAAATTTTATAAACCTTGGTGACAAAGTTTGAGCTAGTGACAAAGTTAGTATAAACTACAGTTTGTCATTAGGTAGCTTCTATTGAACGCTGAACATGAACCTTCAGTAAAAAGAAACGGTCGACCGGACCGGTCAACCGGCCGGTCATCTACCGGCGTAGATTTTGAGTTTTACCTTTCGAGTCGGGTCGATAAAATACTGACCGGTTCCATCTCTGATCTGGCAGGTTATCGACACAGCGGCATTTTTTTATTAAAACCTATGGTTATTTTGCGAAAGTTAAAATCACTACGATTAAATTAATCATTCAACAAATTATTCCCCAACCCCCCGATTTTCTGGTGATTTAATAAATGATCATCCTAAATGGTTAAAGGGGCAATGAAGTAAAAATCGTTGTTTGTTTTGGGAAAAAAATCTCTAGTGATAATTTTTTTGAAGTTTTTCGCGTTGTTCTGGTGCATTTTTATTGGCTAATTCGAAAGATATCGAGCTTCTAAAAATAGCTGGTCCTCCAAGAAAATTACGTCATTCACTTGACATGAGTCAGGTGATGTTAACCCAGCACAAATCAAGTTTATTTTGTTGTTAGCGAGAACAAAACAGAATACGACATTGCAAAGTAAGAGGTAGAGCCTATATATGCCCAAGTTTTCGACGATCTAGACTACTTCTTTTTCTTCTTTCGGCTTTTCGCTATTCGGGGTCGCCACAGCGCGAAAATCTTTTCCATAAGACTCGGTCAACCTCGTCTCCTTCCCTTGCTCCAACCATCTCCATGTCAACTTCGTCTCCCTCCCTAGCTCCAACCATCTCCATGTTTTCTCTCACCAAATCCACACATTTTCCCTGTGACCTTCCTCTCTTTCTTTTAGCAGACTTCGTTCCTTAAATTTGTTATATTGGATCTAAGTAAGGTGCTTTTATTGCTGCTGTAGAACCAGTGCTGAAAGCCGCAATATTTTCGAGTTCGTCAGTTGGCAGCCCATCAGTAGACCACTGAATTATCGGTAGGCTACTCTGCTACTGCAGATGTTCACAAAATAAATATGAATTTTTGTGGTTGATGAAACAAATTATGTAGGCCGGTGTCCGATAAGCTGTCAGTTTGACGTAAGGTACTGGTAGTTTAGCAGGGTGCTGACTGGCTGATATCTGTTATCAGTAAGCCTAATACCTTTTAGTTCATATTTGTTAAATACCGGTACCACTAGTTCACTATTACCTGCACGTCCAGCCAACTGCTGTTTCGCCATAACAATTCCCCAAGAAGACCAGTTACCCCTATTTTGCAGAGAACAAAATGACGTCAAAGTACACACTGACGAATTGAATCCGTAAAAAAAGTTTGCCTAGAAAATGCGATAGTGTGCATCTCCATTCCAAGGTGGTCAAAAAGCTGCAATAACTCTTAAGCGAAGGCGTTTTAGGATGTAAGTCCAACGTCATCAGAAAACAAGGTTCTTTTTGCTATTTTTTAAGCCAAAGTGAAAAGGTAGAGCTTATTGTTCCTTTAAAACTATTTTTATTATTTTTTTTATGTTTTTTTAACGATACTGTTGGGTTATAACAAACCTACTGGCGAAGTTCATTTCGCAAAGGACACTGTGGCAGTAAAAATGTAAAGCCGCAGTAAATCCGTTAGCTGCCGCAGTAAATCCGTTAGTGTGCGCTCTGCTCCTAGGTGGTCAAAAAGCTGCAAAACTCATAAAAATGAATTTTATGGTGTAAATCCAACACTATCGGAAAACATGATTTTTTTAAAATCTTTTCAAGCCAAGATGAAAAGTTAGGGTTTAATTCTCTTTATAACCACAACTTTACTGCATTAAACCTCAACATTAGATCTAAAATACAAAACTTTTTTAAGCTAGAAGATCTGCTTTCATCTTTTAAATTCTCTGCTACCATAATCGGTTTCTGAAACTTGGTTCCAACAATCCCAATCTTGTTACCAACTATACTCCCTGGTTATACTTTTGTTGTTAATTCCAGATCATGGCATAGAGGTGGAAGTGCACGATTCTTTGTTCAGAGCAACTTGAAACTCACGATTCGAACAGATTTAAACATAATGCTTGAAAAAGTTTTTGAGCCATTATTTATCGATATTCAAATTGGCTCTAAAACCTTGACTTGTGGAGAAAGTCATCGATTCCCAAGTAGAAGCCCTGACTCACATTTTACCTACACAAATTCATTAGTTCGTGTGTTGGCCGAAGTTGAACAGAATAGCGAGTGTTTTATATTTAGTGATTTCAAGTGTAATACATCAGATCAGTTCAAGCTCAACCTTACTACGATGCGGACCGGCAAATTTTCAAAATAAATTTTGTGAACCGGTGGACCTTAAAAATCAACCAAAAACGTCGTGTTAAAACCAAGTGTGAAAATTAACAACTTGATTTTCAATGATGGTGTTTTCGAAAGAAATGGAAAATACTTGACCGTTTGTTTTTTTTCATTTTATCTTTGAATTCCAGTAATCATAGTGCTGAAATCCAGTTTAACATATCTTTATATTTCGTACACTACTACTGTACAACAGCTTGTCGTGATTGAGTGCATCATTTTCATCTCACCTCTAATGTTTGATTTTTTTAACGAGAAAAGCGATACTAAATAAATCGGCAGTGAAAATTGCATGAACTTGTCTGTTGGCTAACGAAAAAAGTATTGTGCGCCCGAAGCCAACTGAGTTGTAATAAAAAGCCCAATTTTGAAATGAGGTATAATATTGGAATGTATTTTGGCGGACCGGTAGAAAAGCACGCACGGACCGCTGCTGGTCGAGAAACCGTCGGTTGAGAAACACCATGTTATATGTTGATGATAATCATATTTCAGAATTTGTTGACTAAATGTTTGAATATGCTTATTTTCCTATAATTAATAAACCAACTAGAATTACTACCACCAGTAATTGCTTCTCTACTTGATCACATTTGGATTGTTGGACTAGCTGTTAAGCAGGGCCGGATTAATGGTTTCTGAGGCCTGGGCCTATCTGGTAGTCAGGGGCCTATTTTGTGCCCGTCAGTCGAAAACCTGCTGAAATATGTAGCCTGCATACCAGTATTAAACACATTTAAAAAACATATTTTTTGAATTCAAACAGAACGCCCTATTTTGCAGGCACAAAGTTTTAGAAGATGTCATACCAAAGAGCCCCAATTCCTGCAAATATGCTTTCTATTCGTTGTTTTGTAAATGATTCTACGATTAGTTTCCCCCAAGCCATGCAAAGTTTACGTTAACCTCCTTCATAGCCTCTATTTCATATCCTATGGTCCCTTTGCGTACCTATAAGTTACGAAAAATCGTACGGCATTTTGTGAGAAACTATCTTTGATAACCGCTACTGTCTTTGAATTATTACAACAAAATCATCATAAATTTCAATGACTCGCTAAAACGGCGACCTTTGTTCGGAGCTGTGTTGCCCAGCAGGCGCTATGCCACGGAGATGGATCCGCCACATGTAGCATGCTTTAGCGCAATCTTGAGTTAATAACGATTTGGATTGATATTCTTTCAGTCTCAGAACACTATATACGTTACACAACACACTGTAACCGATGCTAAGCTATTGATAGTACCTGATTGTGATTTATTGCAAAATTTACACAGCAATGAACATTCATATCAATAATCATTTTATTTATCCAGTTTGAAATCTGTTTTGAAAACCGTCAAAATCGTTGTACGATATAAGTTACTGTATAAAACAATCATATTGAGTCAGAATGTTTTCATGAATATGTTTTGGCATTTTTTCGCTTTCTGCAATTTTGACCCAAAACATAGAGAGATTTGATAGGTTTAGAGGGGCTCAAATAATTTCAAAGCTAGCTTCTGAACCCTGTTTTCTGCTTCTATGAATGCCTCAGCCATTGGGCTGGTGGCGCTGTGCTGGTCCGAACTGGTCGCGCTGCGCTGGTCCGAACTGGTGGCGCTGTGCTGGTCCGAACTGGTCGCGCTGTGCTGGTCCGAACTGGTCGCGCTGCGCTGGTCCGAACTGGTCGATGCTATCCCAGTTTTTTCTGTCCATGAGGAAAGGGCTGAAAGCAAACAAATATCCTGGTTGTCCGAATGAAAACAGTTGAGCAAGTTCGTGTGACAAGAAAACATTGAAGATAGAAAGGCAGGCAATGCAACATCCTTTGCAGATCTTATACCAAGCCCTCCAAACTTAACTGGGAGAGAACATTGTTTCCACAAGCGGGTGGTCAGCTGGACATTTAAAATTTTCTTCAATGTGTTTTGAATCTCTAAGTCATACTGCTCTAAAACGGGTGATGTGAAAGAAGCTGCTGCTCTAAGCACATATGTGAGCATTGGAATTGCAAAGCAGTTCCGAAGAAGGAAAAGAGCTTCATGTGCATCTAGTGGCGCTGCGCTGGTCCGAACAACAAGGCCACTATAAAACAACCACAACAATAAAACAATAACAAAACAACGAACAACAATAAAACAACAAGGCCACCAGTAGCGCTGCGCTGGTCCGAACTGGTCGCGCTGCGCTGGTCCGAACTGGTGGCGCTGCGCTGGTCCGAACTGGTCGCGCTGCGCTGGTCCGAACTGGTCGCGCTGCGCTGGTCCGAATCTCACAAACTCGTAGTTGGTCTTTTTTGACTTTGTTTAATTGGCACAGATCTCGTGATGTAAATTTAAGAGCAAATTCGTTGAAATTTTTAGCATTGATACAATCTTGAATCACTCTCTTAGCCCTAACCTTAACTGGATAGATTAAGCCTACTTAACAGAGGTTGGTAATTTGTATTCAACTTTAAAATAAAATAGTTGATTGATGAAAAAATCACTTAGTTGTTCATAATACGTTGTAATCGAGGGGTATATTTTTTCGATGGACCTGGGGCTGCAGCCCCATCAGGTCCCGCCTTAATCCGGCCCTGCGGTTAAGTTAAACTTCTACATTTCAAAAACTAACTTTGTATTACTTCGGCCTCCGAAATGTAAAGAATTACAAATGAAGCCAATGGTATCATCAAGAGGCAAGCAAATCGAAAGAGTGCCATCAACAAAATTTTTGGGCCTTTATGTGGGCCAACATTTATCTTGGAAAACCCACATGAGAAACTTGGAAAATAAATTGAAATGTGGCTCGGAAGCCGAATATAAAGTGGAAACCGTGTTAAATTGAGATACTTTACTACAGTTGTATCATTCTGTAATAAATAGCCTAGTTTTTTTTTCATAGTGTGTACAAAACTGGTGTAATGAAAACAAAACGTTGTGTCAAAAATTGCAACGAGTTAACAAACTATTTTTAAGAATGGCGTTTGGCTTGGGTGAAAGAGATAGCGTTAAGGACGAAATGATAGAACATAAATCTTTAAATTTAAATCAGATGACCGTCAGAGCCACCGCAATATTTGGTTTAAATCCTGCCGCCTTCAATGACTTATTCCTTACAAATTCATGCCAATACAATACTAAAAATAAATCGCAAGTTATCCCTCGGTGTTATACAACCAATTTGGATCAACAATCAATTTGTTTTGGCGATTTATCTATTTGCTCTGTGCCCGTCAGCATCAATGGTAAAAAAAAAAAAGTATTAAGACGTTTGCCAAAAACCTTACTAACTACTTAGCATGCAATTCAAGTAGGTATTAAAGAAGTAATTTTGCGTTTATTTTTGCTGCTCTCTTTTCAAGTTCATAAGGGACATTCAAGCAACGCCCTTCATTGCCAACGCCGTCTTCATGGTTAACATTTTGATTCCCGTGTTACTGGTGTTAAGTTGTGTGTTTTTAAAATGCTTGCATTTGCTTCCAAAGTAAACAAAACAACAGGCGGTTTTATTTCTTTTACGTCTTTGAATGCTTCTAAACTAAATTTTCTCATTAGCCTCATATCATATTTCGTATGACACTCAGTTTTTATTGACAGCCAGTGCCGGCGCTGGGCCAACTGACCCCAACCGAAAACTTCACGTGGGACCCGTTTATCCGCAAGCAAAATGGAAGGTAAAGGTGGTTTTACACAGAATGCAATTTTCATCCGATTTTACATTTCATGCATGTTCGTTTCATACATTAACTTTAAATTTATCAAAATCAAACATCATTATTGTTAATTCTACTTGTGACGAGAAAGATCGAAATTTATACCACTATTTAAATGCCAATATTTCTGGCATTGCTGTAGCTGATGATGTCAAATATCTAGGTGTAACATTTGACAAAAATCATGGTTTTAACTGTCATATTCACAACTTAGAAAAGAAGTTATCGAGGTCAGCAGGGATTTTAGCAAAAGTGAAACCATTTTGAAACAGTAAAACCTTGTTACAGTTGTATTACGCCATATTTCACTCTCACTTAAAATATGGAATACTAGCTTGGAGTTCTACTTACAAAACTTTTTTTTTAAATTAAGTATTTTACAAAACAAATCTGTTAAAATAATTGGAAGTGGAAGTTATTATGACCGAGCAACACCACTCTACACCAAGCTTGGCATTTTGAAATTGTCTGATCTTGTGAAATTCGAAAAAGCGTTATTTGTTTCCAAATTCAAAATTAATACTCTTCCTGCACAGTTTAGCAAATATTTTTGTGAAGTCAGCAGTGTACATATAAGGTCTACCCCGGCAAGTACGTAGAATGATTATTTTAAGCCTTTCTTGAAAAAATCAAAGCTTCAAAATTCTATCAGGTACCAAAGTCCTCTTATTTGGAATTCATTAGATTCAAAAATTAAAAACTCCAAGTCGTTAAAATTGTTTAAATCTAACCTCAAAAGCACTTTACTAAAAAAATACAGTCTTGTCTAATTCAGTAGTGTAAAAGCCAGCATCCCATACATTCGTTAAAAGCGTGTTTTATTGCTTGCTTGTTTTTTTTGGTTTGCTTTTTCGTTTGCTTTTTGCTTTTCGTTTTCACTAATTTGTACTATACAGTACTACGACGAC
The DNA here is from genome assembly GCA_964006365.1 of Trididemnum miniatum. Classification (NCBI taxonomy): domain Eukaryota; kingdom Metazoa; phylum Chordata; class Ascidiacea; order Aplousobranchia; family Didemnidae; genus Trididemnum; species Trididemnum miniatum. Next base: position 1,801,416 of record OZ023242.1, read on the forward strand.
CAATTTTGCAAAGGTGGCTGCAGTTTCCTTGATGTCTGTTATCATTTTACTGTTAGTTATGTTTATTTCCTTGCTGTGTATTTGACATCGAATAATAATAAATCAGTTCAGTTCAGTTTGTGCGATTTTTGATGAACAAACCTGACGGATCTGTCTTTATACAAAATGAGATTGCGTCCGATTTTGCATTCTACGTACTCAGGTTTGAAATCTACGCACGTATTTTGATACATTTTCGTACGTAGTTTACTTACGTAAATTGCATTGCATCTGTGTAAAGCCGATTTTGCATTTCATGCATATTCGAGCGATTTTTGATGAACGAACCTGAAGGATATATCTTTACACAAAAAGCGATTGCATCCGATTTTGCATCTACGTACCTACTTAAACTTATTTATTTAAGTTGGCAAAACTTATTCAAGTTGCAAAACTTATTTAAGTTGGCTTCTAAAACTAGCTAACCGTCTGACGTAGGCCTATACCAAGGATTCCATCGATCTGGAACCCAAAATAACGACGACTGTAAAAATAATTAAACTGCCTGGGTATTATTGAGCTAAAGATACAACACCTTCCCGTCTAACCTAAACAGCCTGAAGTGTTAACAATCACGGACTTCTTAATAGTTAGAAGTATGTTGGACTCCAATCGCGCCGCTCTTGTGTGAAATGTTGGCTATAGACAAAATCTCTTGTATGTAAACGATTTTTTTGATCTATTGAATGAACAAAAGCATAATTTTCTTCAGTCAAAAATACACATTGTATAAAATATATGCTATAGCAACAATGTTGACTTCCTATTTGATGCGCCTTGCTTCGAATTAGGTCGAACGTGGTAGATGTTTAGAAAATTGTAGGATTACCATGGTTTTTGCACAAAAACATCAGGGGTGTGCGACTTCGCAAGCTAAGTGGATCAACAACTCAGACGGCCGAGTGGTGTAGAGCGTCCGTCTTTTGAGCTGTAGACTCGGGTTTGATTCCGAGTCGGGTCAAATCAATGACTTTAAATTTGGTTTTCACAGCTTCCCTGCTTGACGCTCAGCATTGAAGGGACAGTGTGGAGAACAAGCCGGCAAGTTTACTTGTGCCATTGGGAAAGACACTTAGCGGGATTTGGTGTGGTAGACAGATGGCTGGCAACTCCTAAGCGAGCTCGTATAGCGCATTGATCGCTTTCTCGTGATAGGAGGATAAATATGCAACTAAAAAGTAAATTCTTAAAAAAAAAATTGGTTCGACAAGCGGATCGCTAAAAGTTCAAATCAGAGCCGGCGGCAGAGCAGTCGTCTTAGGGGGCAAAGTTTGAAATTAATCGCAAAAACAGCTGCCTTCAAAAGATTAGGCTGAGCTTGTTGATTTGGGGGGCAAGCATCTCGATTGGGGGGCTAGACCCTCCTGGATGTTGCTTCAAATTTGTGACATATTACAGTATAATTGTAAGTAAGGCTTACTTTAAACTTCAATACTTCAATATTGTTGTTCTTTTAAGTACCGGTTATTGCCAAATGGGTTCAAATTTATGACCTATTATAACGGTAAGTAAGGCCTACTTTAAACTTCAATATTATTGTTTTTTTAAGTAGCGGTTATTGCCAAATGAATATATGATTTTTTGGATATTATTTTCCTGCTTTTTTCCATGTCATGTCACACTGTGCTGGGCCGTTTGTCATTAATTTTGCTATATTATTGTGATGTTTAATAACGCACAAAAAACAGCCAGTCGTTTAAGTGTTAAACCGATTTTAGGTAAAACACTTGCCGGTAGTCCGGTAAACGCTTGCTCTGTGGAAGCAGAGAGTGTTCTTAAGAATTAGAATTTAATAAAAATGAGTATTATTCACGCACCAGTTATACGCAGGGATTCCATGCCGTCCTTATTTCAAAGATTTGTCCTTATTTTGAGAGTCTACATCTTGGAAAATATTACTGTCCGTATTTTCAAGAAATGTTCTTATTTTTGGCTCGCGTCCTTATTTCGTCTTATTTGTATTTGATGAACCAAGCTTTTGCAACACAATCTTATTTAGAACTCGAAGAAGCAAGGCATAGATAGACAATAGGCATGGAGCATTGTCGGCTGCACTTCAGGATGTCTAGGTTAGATGAGAAGGTGTTGTATCTTTAGCTCAATAGATTCCGGGCAGTTTACGGTAATTATTTTTCCAGCCGTCCTTATTTTGTGTTCCTGATCGATGAAATCGTTGGTTATCCGTCAGACGGTTAGCTAGTTTTAGAAGCCAACTTAAATAAATTTTTATGAGTGATGGTGCTGCCGCTACAACTTAGTAACATACTAATATTTCATCGATCCCTTTTTATGATGGACGCGAGACTAACATCTTTGGCAACAATCTCAATGGAAAGCTCTTGTGTACGAGATTTAGATCTCGACCGCATAATCAATGTGTTTGCTGTGGAAAAGGCACGCCTGAAAACATTTGGTAACCTTTGTTAAATACTATAATTGATCGTTTCTTTGTCTTGTGGATAGCTGTTAAGAATCAATTGCACAGAAATTTGCTTGCATTAAGAGGACTCAGTTTCTTCATCGACTAGTAATTGCTTTAACAGAACAAAGTGAACTACGTACGAAAAATGTATCAAAATACGTGCGTAGATTTCAAACTAGGGTACCTAGATGCAAAATCGGACGCAATCGCATTTAGTGTAAAGACACAGGCGTATCCGTCGAGTTCGTTCATCAAAAATCGCTCGAATATACATGAAATGCAAAATCGGATGAAAATCGCATTCTGTGTAAAACCACCTTTACCTTCCATTTTGCTTGCGGATAAAGGTCTGTTTGCACTAAATGCGATTTTAGTCCGATTTATTGTCGCACGAAACTTTATAAGATTTTTGACGTAATCACTTGACAAAAATATCTTCCACACAATTCGAACCCAAAAAGTTTTGCTTTCTACCGGTTGTTTTCCGAAGCACCTTGCGAGTGTATCCTAAAATGCCGCGCAAAGTGACGTAGCTTTACGTCATAACCTCTAACTGTTTCGTAAGCCTACGTCACTGTACGTACGAAAAATTATAACGTACTCTGTGTAAAAACACTTTAACGGGGGCCCCACGCGAAGTTTTCGGGGGGGAGGGGGGGCTCAGTTGGGCTAGCGTTCGCACTGCACGGACTTCTTTATAGTTAGAAGTCCGTGTATCAATTCTTCATGCCTATTATCTATTTATGCCTTGCTTCTTTGTGTTCCAAATGAGATTGTGTTCAGTAGCGTATTTTTTTTTTGGGGGGGGGGGTATTGGGCCATGAATCCGCTTTTGAATCCGCCTTTTAGTAAGAAAGAACAAAATTAATGGTGCCAAGTGACTGAAATATGCCTGACTTTTTTGATGGTTTCTGTAGCTCATGGCCAGGGGCGGATCTAGGGGGGTAGGATGAGGAGTGTGCTTCCTCCACTAGCCATATTCAAAAATGTTTTTGGTGTATACAATTTTTCCATAATTTCCAACCTCTTCGATAGCGATAAGCCTTACGCCTTAAGCACGCATAATTGAAAATGTGCGAACAAAATGCATCATATTTGGCGAAGAGCACAGAATTAGGGTCAAAAAATTTAAACAAAATTTGCCTGAAAATTATTCAAAACGCACTAAAATAGCCACTACAGCATGTAAATTTTCCAAAATTTTCCGGGGTAGCATGACGGACCCCCCTAGAGCCTTTCTTGCTTCTCAATCAGCTTCAAATTAGCTCTGCCGAAAAAAGACACGCTTGAAAAAAAATGGAGAAATTATGCCCCCCTCCCCTTTTTAAAATTTCTCGCTACGCCACTGATTGTGTTGCTTTTGGATGTCACAATAAAGCTTGGACGGTAAGACAAAAAATAAGGCAAAACAAATACACACCAAGCTTGGTTCATCAAATACAAATAAGACGAAATAAGGACGCGAGCCAAAAATAAGAACATTTCTTGAAAATACGAACAGTAATATTTTCTAAGATGTAGACTCTCAAAATAAGGACAAATCTTTGAAATAAGGACGGCATGGAATCCCTGCGTATAACTGGTGCGTGAATAATACTCATTTTTATTAAATTCTAATTCTTCAGAACACTCTCTGCTTCCACAGAGCAAGCGTTTACCGGACTACCGGCAAACGTTTTACCTAAAATCGTTTTTTTTTTTTTTTTAACACTGCAACTACTGGCTGTTTTTTGTGCGTTATTAAGCGTCACAATAATGAATTAAAATTAATGACAAACAGCCCAGCACAGTGTGATGTTGACTAGGGAAAAAGCAGAAGAAAAGTATTCAAGAAAATCATCAATCCATTTGGCAATAACCGGTACTAAAGAATAACTCAAGTTTAAAGTGGGCCTTACTTAATTTAAAGTTATAACATGCCATAAATTTAAACTTTTAGCAATCCGTTTGACGTACCAATTTTGATTCCCTTTGCTTGTGAAGTCCAGGGATATCTAGTTCTAGATATCCCTGGTGGAGTCGCACCACACCCCTGATGCTTTTGTGCAAATACCATGCTAAATCTTAAAATCTTCTAAACACCTACCATCACTAGCGTAGCCAGGATTTTGCAATGGAGGGGGTTGAGAATGACGGCACATTTAACCATACATTGTTCACAGGAGCAGATCCAGAATGTTTTAGTGGGGAGATGCAATTTTGAATTAGGTTGAATATTAATTAAATGCAAAGACGTTTAGACCCGGAAACGGGCGTAAATAAGCCTTTTGAAAATGTTTCATGTCAGGGGCGTATTCAGAATTTTTTTCACGGAAGGGGCGCCAATTTTCGTCACTTTTTCAAGCGTAGTGTTTTTCGGCAGAATTAATTTTAAGCAACTTAAGTACCAAAAACAGCTCAAGTACCAAAAACAGCTCCGGGGGCATGCTCTCCCGGAAAAATTTTGAAAATTTGCATACTGTAATGGCCATTTTAGTGCTTTTTGAATAATTTTTGAGGAAAGTTGTCATATTTTTGGCCCCTAACTTTGAGTGCTTCATCAATGATCCATTTTTTCGCACGGTTTCGATTATGCGTGCTTAAGGCGACTAAGGCATATTGCTATGAAGAGGTTCAAAATTATGGAAAAATTTTATTCATCCAAAACATTGTTAAAATGGCTGGTGGGGGGTTGCATACGCAGCATACCCCACATCCTCCCCTCGTTGTATAAAAACAAAACATGGCCTCAAATTTAAGAGAGATGTTTTGAACTAAAAATACCAAAGGCAGTTAAGGTACGATCGTTGTGAGGAAGTCTAAGGAATGCTTTCTGGTGAAACTGATAAAACGATATTCAAATGTTAGCGATTAATTTGTTCTTTTTTGAGCTACAGCACGTACATCAATTTTGCTTGAAATTATTCGGCCTTTTTTCTACGGAAGGTCTGAGGAGCCGAGAGCAGTTGCATGCCCAAGAGAGGCACTGTCCCGCTAATAAAATTGCGTCATTGCTTCATTCAGCATAACGGCAAAAAACAAGATTTAGGAAACAACGCTACGTAATTCTTGTTATTACGACAATTACAAAACCAGATTATCAGTGACAAAGTATCAAGCACTTCAAAATAATTATCAGAAAAAGATGTAAGTATGACGTCATTTGAGGCTCAGTGGGGGGGGGGTTGTAACCCCCAACCTCCCCCCCCCCGGTAGCTACGCCACTGCCTACCATGTACGACCTCATTCAAAGCAAGGCGCATGAAATAGGAAGTTAACATTGTTGCTTCGACTCATATTTCATAACATGTGTATTTTTGACAGAAGAAAATTATGCTTTTGTTCGTTCAACAGATCAAACAAATTGTTTACGTACAAGCGATTTTGCCTACAGTAGTCTACATTTCAAACACGAGCGGCTCAATTGAAGTTCAACATTCTTCAACCCCCCTCTCCCCGTCCGCATCTTTCCACGCACAAACAAATTGATGTTGTGTCGTAACACGTATTAAAATCATTTCCAAGTAAAAAAAACCTGCGGTGTTCAGGGCGGGGCCCCTGACCAGGCCTGCCCTCTCCCCCCGGCCCGGGGGTTCGGGGGCGGTTCCGCCGGCACTGTTAACAGCATTTGAGCACTTTCTTTTTGTTTTGTTTTTTAAATTGAAAAAAACTCATAAAAAACTCACATAAATTGAAAAAAACTCACATATGCTTAGATGTGCATTTCAATATTTTTGAGCAGCAAACAAGGGTGGAAACTCAAACCTAAACCGAAACCTGAAAACCCGGTTTTAAAGGAAATTTTTGAAACCCAAACTGAAACTGACACCTACTTAGCCAAAATTTTGAAAACCTAAACTTGAACCAAAACCATTTTTTCTTGAAACGTCAAAACCGAAACTGAAACCAAAACCTGTTCAAAATTTTCTCAGGTTTTAGGTTTTAAAAATTGTCATCACCATCCTTACCAGCACAGTTCCTTTAACGCTGAGCGTCGTATAGAGAAGCTGTGAATACTAATTTTTGAGTCTTTGGTTTTACCGGACTCGGAATCATATCCAAGTCGACAACTTCTGAAGCAATTGCTCTCCTCACTCGGCCATCTGAGCTGCTACTTATCATCGTAATAAAACAAAAACGCCTATAAGTAGAGCATTTAAATAATTTGTATTCACAGTAACATAACTTTCGTGGATGAAACTTAAACCGAAACTGAAACCCAGAAACCAAAGCTGCGCGTAAGCAAAACTGTAACCGATTTTTCAACAGCCGTGAAACCAAACCAAAACTGAAACCTGCCATCTGGGTTTCAACACACCGAAACTGACACCCTAACGCTAAGTAGCCAGGTTTCCACCCTTGGCTGCAAATCTACTCACCGTCCTTCGCATTTAGTAGCCACACACTTTCATCAGCTCTACGTTCTTCGGGACAGGGTCGAGCAATCTCATTGTTCTTGCTTGCTAGCGTAAATAATGCTTTCTACATTTTCGTTACTCGCATTCATCGACCAGGTGCACGTGAAGCGTGGTACAAAATTATTGCCAAACGCTATGCAGAAACGTACCGTAATAATACCGTAATAGTGTCGATTATTCCTGCGTAACGTATCGCAATTATGTCGAAGCATTTTTTATTCCTGCGTAACGTACAGTAATGCTGACGTCACGTGTTTTTTTTGTTTTTTTTTATCCCTATTCTGACCCCCTGTAGGTTTATGCTCTGACGGTCTTTTTGTCTTTTTTGTTTTGTTTAGTTTTAACACTACTAAAGCAGTTTTCAGTTTCATCTAATCCGTTCTTCTGCTTGAAAATATTGCTGCGAATTTTAGATTTATTAACTCTCAGCTTCGCTGCCTGTGTCGTTCATAAAGTGACAACATTGTTGCTTAGGGCCAAAGTTGGTTTGCTTATTCTGTTGTTGTTTTTTTTTTCAGTTGTTATTGTCACGCGCATGTTGCCTTTTTTTAAGTGTCACGGCCGTTCGCACGATGTTTTTTCTCTCTTGTTTTTTTTTCGTATGTTTTAATGTTTTTTTGCTAATAGGAATTTTTAGTTGAAGCGTAGGTGCCGTCGATTGGTATGAAATCTTTAACTAGGCATTTAACAAATGTTTAACTAGATATTTAACAAATGTAATCATTTTTGGCACTCCTCATCCTATTGCCCTGAATTACTTTTTGCAAAATGCTATTTTTTTTAGTAGCGCAAAAAAGAGCCTTATTATTGGCGTATTATTGAACACAAAATGTCTTTCTGTTATGTCTGATTGCTAGCAATGTTACAAATTTTACAACAGCTTAATGCCGAACATTATCTTGAGTCACAAATGGTATTGACTGTTCGGCAAATTATACAAAAATTCTTTTCGCTTTCACAAAGGTTTCTTGGTTTTGTTCGAAAAGAATGAGCGTGCATAACCATGCGAACGTTTGTGGACGATACGAATCCCGAACATTCATGTTCATACGAAGAGCATGTCATAACTCCCCTAGATGTCCAAGACAAAGACGGTCGGGGCTGGGTGCGAAAGCAGTAATCCAGTTTCGAGAACAAAGATAGATAGATTTATTTCGTTGCATTTGCATCACACAACACATATAACAATAACAAACTCAATACATATAATATAACAATAACAAAATTAACGCACATTTGGTAGAAACTCGGTATATTTTCTCGCCACAGTGAACTAGTTATGCATTTATTAGAAAAAGCCCCCAAGGAGCAGTGTTGACACGGAGCGGGAGGACGATGCCCGAACAACTTTTGTTATTTAACATAAAAAACTGCATTTGGTAAAAAACGCTGCCGGTACTTGGCTTCAGTTCGATCCTGGTCAAGGGACAATAGTGAAGCTTGAGCCCTAATATGTTGCAGAGTTAAAGCAAGCGTAATGTGTCACTTTGCGAAAATATTAATGGGTCCCTCCATCAGCATGGGCTATGGGATCATTTGCCACCCTCCTCTCATAAGCACTGGGTCGGTGGCATATCCAGGAGGGGGAGCTTGGGGTTCAGACTTTATAAAAACTACATACGCTTTAAGTTTTTTACGTAAATACTTTTTAAACTGGTAATAAGTAGCTTCGACCTCCGCGTACTAGCGTCCAAACGTGGGAGAGTATTAAAAAAAAAAAAAACAGCAGCCTCAATGTAATCCTAAAAAATCTACACTCAACAGGACACTGGCAGATACACCTCCGCTGTCCGTAGGTTGTACGACGGTATGTTTTCTTTATATAGACAATTTTAATGAATCAATTAAGGGGTTAGGTTCTTTGATAAAACTGTGCTATTTTACTGCTGTCGAATACCAATTTGAATTAATTAAATGAGTGATCTGTTTAAATAATCGAACAAACAAAACATAATATCGGTACATATGCAGCATACATGGTTTGTGATTACGGTATGGACTAGACTAGTTGCAAGCTTCAAATAGAGCTCGTATTGTATGAAACATCTTCTCTGTTGATCTCATTTTTCTCAAACACAATGTTTTCAAATGCTTCTTGCTCATAAAGGTTCTCAAGTTTTGTTATGTTGCGACGAATTAGTGTTCGGATAATCAATCGACGTTCTATAGTGCTATCCTAAGTTTTAAAAAATCAAATTAAATCTGGCCCATTTTCGGGGCTTAGCGCCTGGGCAACACAGCCCCGAAATAAAAACATCGCGCCCGATTTGACTAGCCCAAGAATCAAACCAGATATCTCGAGCACCGACATTAAAGTCTGGCACTGCGTCGACCGGCTTGTCCACATCAGTATTGTTGAAGAAAAGCAGACGGCTTCACGTACACACCCTGTACAACTTCCTTACAATGGATTTAGTATAAGTTAAATTAATTTATGTGTAAAACTATACGGCAAAACTAGTCGTAGAATTGGTTTTTACAGCGTTCATTTAATAAGATTTAAGGTCTTCTACGATGTCTCTTTGTACGGATTTATTATAGGGCAGCTTACTTTTCGTCCAAATCTTGTAGCGTGGGAACTTCATAATTTGTGCAGTTACTACTTGAAATATGTGTACTAAAAGTGAAGTTTAAGCGTCTCAATCACGACGTGCACAGCAGGGCACGAAATATTTATTTGGTAACAGCACAAACTGCACAATTAGGTGGGTCATTTTTCTTTAAAAAAAATCTGGCTCATTTTTACAACTCGCAATATCAAAAATTGGAAGGATTAGGCCTAATTGAAAGCGCTGGTGTACCGAACTTACGTAGGGTGACAACTAACTAACTTTTCTAGACCCGCTTATTCTCGGGGTGTCACGGGGCTCCTTCTCAAATTAGAGCCTCCAAACATCTCGATCCTCTGCTACAAAGGGTAGATGCTCTGTTAGAGTGCCAAGGCGAGACCAACTAAGATCTTCCACGTAATTTCGCCATCGAGTTCTGGGACGGCCTGTAGACCTTCGACCAACCGGTGTTGAACGCAGGAGTTTTTTGGCTGTTCTTTCCATGGACATTCTTGTCACATGCCCATACCAGCGCAGTAGCAATCTTTCTAGTTTCACAATTATCTGCACTTTTAACATTACCCAACAAGGTCAAACCGCCAATTCTTCGCAAGAATTCCGTTTTGGCTGCTTGATTCAAAGCTTCCGTTTCAGTACCACAGATCGGTAGAGCTGACGCATTACTGTACGAACATCCAATTCACTATTTTGTCCGCCATCACTTGAGAATAAAACCCCGAGGCATTGGAATTCCTCCGACTGTTGCAATGATACTCAACCTTCATGGAGAGAGCACTGTTTTGGTTGTCTGGAAAGATGCATTGTTTCTGTTTTCGTTGTTTTGATTTTCATTCCGGTAAAAGAGCATGCATCTGAAAACCTGTCAAGAGCTTTCTGGAGACCATTTCGGGAAGAATCGAGTAGCACAAGATCATTCGCAAATAACATACGTTGTACAGTGCAATCATGAATCTTTACTCCCTGTGCAATAATCATGCCTCCGGCTATTGTTGTTTACACCTGTTGAGCTCGCGGCAAAGACTAACAAATTTCAGACCAGCGTTTTGACAATATTTTGAAAGTTGTGACCGAAATTGCTGCATTTCGAATGCAAATTTTCCCAAAATTTCATAAAATAAAAATAAATAAATAAATAACTGAGGGTTATTTTCAAATTATATTGAACTGAAAATTCAACAGTAATTGAGGGAGACTGCGAAGTGAGCTTGCGCTCTTCGAGTCAGCAACCACCCGTTATATATGTCAAATGCGATCGGCTCCAGCCGCGAATCGAACCCGTCACGTAGGATCTGTCACCTGCGCGCGGTACCGCTAGGCCATGTCGCTGACATCCATTCGATAGTATGTCTTAAGCACCTACAAATAACAAATGCGTCTACAAAAACGTATTTTATTCAATGAAAATTTCAGAAAAATGGGCAAAACATTTAAACCTCTTTCATTACCCTAAGAAACAGACACTACAATCGCAATCAGTATCAAAATTTTTCAAAAAGTTTGCGGGAAGCATGTCCCCGGACCCCCTGAGCAATAATCATGCCTCCGGCACAAATGAAGCCACTGTTACTGCATCTGCGCATTTCGCAAATCTCTTCAAAAAACATGAATGGCGGGTAGGCTTTTGATGCTGAGATAAAGCTGGACGCAAAACTTTGCCAACACAAAAAATAATACCGGTACCCAATATTCTGACTGGTTGCAATACTTACAAAAAGTGATAAAGAAAGCAACACCGACCCTCTGAACCACTTTGCCACCTGCCGTCTAAAATTAATTTCTAAAAAGTTAGTTCCCTCACTGAAAAGATTCTCGATATTTCCCTGGTAAGGAAGCCAACAAAGGTCTCGAAACGACACATTTTTCCTCACAACGGCCCTGGCAGACAGGGCTGCGAACTCGATCGAATTTTATTCGAGTTCGAGTTCAAACTATTTCAGCAAGTCGGAGTTCGAGTTCGACAAAAATAAATTTTTTCGAGTTCAGGCACAGGAATATCCAAAATCGAGACAACTTTTTTTATCGCCCGTGCTCATGCAATTAAGAAAATTAAAATATAGGTCGCATTGGCGTGAACAAATAAACGACATGCAGCTTTTCTTTTGGTAAAATCATAACTTCAATTTACACGGATTGTGACTACTTGAACAACAAACTATATTTCGTAGTGATCTTTTATTTCTTTTCAACAATTTAAATGTCTTTCCAATGAACTCGAACTCGAACAGTTTTATTCGAGTTCAAGTTCGAGTGCAGCAAAAATATATTTTCAAGTTCGAGTTCGGCAAAATGATCGAGTTCTTTCGAATTCAAGATCGAGTTCGTAATCCTGCTGGCAGTGGCAGAGCAGATAACAGCTGACTATTCCCTGTACTCTTCATCTCATAGGGTAGTCGCATTGACCGGCCTGGTTGCGTGAATCTGGCCCAGACAGATAAAAGCGATCTGCTTATAGGAGCTAGCGAACGAACCAGCTCCACGGACTGTCCTCCGTACGGTTATTCCCAGCTTAAGGACAATCTTGCTCAGCTCTTATTCTTTGGAATCATTCTTTGCAACTCTTGATTTTAGAGGCCATTTCCCTCAACTTCTTTTCCAGGGTCAATCCTCATCCACCAGGGTTTTCAGTGACAATCATCCCCATTTTACAATCTCTCGACTAACACAGCATATTGATTTACGCGAAAGGTATAGAAAACGAAAGAGGTCGATAGTCTCTATAAACAAGCACTTTTTGCTTCGTTGCTTGTTCACATGCGAGTTATTTGGCTGTGGTCACTCGAAGCGAGTTCTCGCGTGAGTGTTTAACAGCGAGTTTCCACCTTCAGGGTTCTGGATCTACATTCAAAGGGTTCCGCAAGCTTGTATTCAAATCCGGAAATCTACATTTTCTGAATACAAGAAATATGGAACGAAATAACAATACCGCAGTAAATCTTAAAATTGGACGTTTCGTCAACATAGATTCAGATGTCATCGTCAGTAGTGTAAGCAAGACAAAACAAAATTGAAAGTTTTATGCACCTTCTCACACAGAGGGATTTGTACTGCTTTGCTTACACTGTTGATAATGACAACTTCAATCAACGTTATCCTAACGTGGCTTTATTTTTCCTTGTTATGTTATGATTATATGCACACTCTATTTTACTATCCAAACGGTAGCTACAGCTTATAAATAATCGCAGAACATTTAACATTATTTATAAAATAACACACAATTTCCGTATGTTTTTTTGTGAATAATGTAAATAAATAATGTTAAATGTTCTGCGATTATTAGCTGTTGCTACCATTTGGATATTGAAGATTTCCACTCTATTTTACTGTTCATGAAATGCATAGTTGTGCACCATCACGCATAGTCTAGAATTTGTGTTTTTGTTGTAAATAAATCTGAACATTAGTATTTTAATTTTATCAATTTAATGATGCTATTGCATACTGTAAGACAATTAAATTATTGCTCAGGGCTCCTTAGACTTTGAAATGTTTCATTGGGGATCCGGTCAAACAAAGACGTTCAAAACCAGTGTTCGCGACCAACTCGCGCCGTGTGACCGCCATCTCGCAGAGAAAAGCGAAAAATTACGCGAGTAGAGTTGAACATGTTCACCGTCACTCACGCGAGTAGCAAGGGAAATCCCCGTTTCCTTATTATGTTTTTATGACGTAACTAAGCATCACTGTTATGATGAAAGAGATATCTAGCATTGAAAATTGAACTTGAAACGGCGAAAACTCGGCCCGCCGGTAATCATGAAGTAGACCGGTAGCTTTTCGACTGCAATGTTTTTTGTTTTGTTTTTCGGCATCATACAATATTGCGGCTTAGGTTTCATATAAGGGAAGTGAATGCAGTAAGGCAGTTCACCTGGTTTAGCATTAAACAAGCGAAAACAGCACTGGAGCACAATGCATCGACCCCGTGTGCTATAATACTGCATGCGCTTCCAGACGCGCAGCTAATCACTCGCGCAACTCCCTCTTGCGGCCGGGCTTTTCGTACATTGCAAACTTGTTATGACCTCAAAATCACTATCAGCCAGCGATAAGAAGCGCATTTATTGCGCAAGCGCGAGAGCAAGAAGGAGATCGATAGTGGGTTGTCATTGCCATTGCGTGCTAATTCGAACAACACTGCTCTGATGTCACAATAATACACGCACTCACTGTTGCCAATCAAAGCCTGGGCGAATTGGCTCGCACGCAATAGCAGAGAGAAGCGAAGCGATGGCACGAAAATCGAAAGAAGCGGCACGCGACCCCATTCCCATTCGCATGCTTGTTGCCGCGTTCTGATTGGTCTTACGCAATCAGGCGAATCGCAGTGAAATGACGGAAAACAACAAGTTACTACGCAGTCGTTGCTACATCAATTTTGTTCACAAACCAAATACTTGCTGCTCGTGTTTTCGCGTCTTGAACTTTGACCTGGTTTGATACGCAAAAACGAGTTCCGTGTACCACGATCAAAATGACCGGAATTATTTCCGAAGAAATAGTTTGTGCAGAAGTTGATTCGATGATGCTGAAAAAAGCAAGTAACTGTTGCAAGAAGTTACAAATAGAGTGTCAGAACACCTATTGTCCGAAAACTATTTTGTGCAAGTAGGAAAACTTTGCAGCAACAACTTAAAGCAAAATGTATTATACTTTTGCTTTTGTTCATATAAAATTTTCTTTCCCCACCAAAAAGCATAAATTTCCTCCCTCTACTAAAAATTTGTATTGCACAAAATCGGTCCATAGGCCTATTATTCTCACAATAATTTATCATAAATCGATTTCATTTAAAAAACCATCATCAGTATTCTCAAACACGCAATAGAAGTAAAAAACAATTTTGCATTAAAATACATTAAAAAATACGAAAAGTATGTGAGAAATACTGAGGAACGATAGATAAAACTCATCTAATGAAATCAATCTTTAGCAAATAAGTAGTAGCGAGACCAAGAGTTTGGAGGGAAAATTGAAAAAATTTAACAAAGTTAAACCAATTACAACGTCGTAAAGGTTATAAGTGTTAACGGTTAAAGGTAAAAAGCAAATCTGCAGTGAAATTTTAAAAATTCTACCGTACTAAAAAGCCAAAAAGAAAGCTAAGAAACTTATTCGAAAAAGGAATATGGGGTGCCGTTCATAAAGTAGAAATGAACGCACTTTACGGACAAATCAATGCTCTTTCTTACAGTCAAATGGTAACGAAAAAAACAAAGTTTCTTACGCCAAGTCAAATGGTAACGAAAACAAACATGCTTTCCTACGCCAAGTCAAATGGTAACGAAAAAAAACATACTTTCCTTCGTCAAGTCAAATGGTAACGAAAAAACGCATGCTTTCCTACGCCAAGTCAAATGGTACACAAAACTATCTCGTTCTAAGTAACACAGCGCCAACTGTAACCTTACAGACATCACGTGTCTGCCCACCAAACTACCTTTTTTCTGATGGAATCCGAACAGACTTCCGATTAAATCCGAACAGACCAGCAAAACCGGCGCTTATTCGGATTCCATTAAAAAAAAGTAGTTTGGTCAGCAGACACGTGATATCTGTTAGGTTACAGCTGGCGCTATGTTGCAGTTGGCGCTCAGAACGAGATAGTTTTGTGTTACTATTTGACTTGGCGGAGGAAAGCATGCTGTTTTTCGTTACCATTTGACTTGGCGTAGGAAATCATGTTCTTTTTCGTTGCCATTTGACTTGGCGTAGGAAAGCATGTTTTTTTTCGTTACCATTAACTTAGCGTTTGAAAGCATGCTTTTTTCATTACCATTTGACTTGGCGTATGAAAAATGTTTTTTTTTTTTTCGTTACCATTTGACTTGGCGTAAGAAACAGCATTGATTTGTTCGTAAAGTGAGTACAATATTACTTTACAAACGGCACCTCATAAAGGAAAACATAAAAAAACTTTTAACAGAAGAAGGTAAAGGATAATAACAAAAGCTAAAAAGGCAAAAAGCCCGGAAAAGATATATCTCAACCAGATATCAAACTTCGAGATTACGCAACGAAATTGACTAATAGGCATATAGTTACTCTGCATAATTTAAACACAATAATACGCAATGGAAATGCCTAGGTCTCGCTGGTACTCTTCTCGTGAGAGCTGTTTCGCTCATGGAGCTCATCAGCCAAGTCAAGAGGCCGCAGTGAGGAATCAATCAATCAATCAATCATTGGTAATTTATTGGCGGAAAGAAAAAAAAAAAAAAACTCACAAAAGTAAAATACAAACACAAACATAACTGATATAATTTGTCTTTACCGCAGGGAGACAGCGAATTGACCTTACGGTCATCTAGAGTCAGCTGCCACCCTAGTAGTCACTAAGACTAAAGAAGGTTGTTGATCGTTACACTTCAAAACTTTTGACAACCTGTAAATTTTCAAGCTTGTTTTGGATAGTTTAGAACACGACTTAAATTTGTAGGTGAAGTAGATGCTTTTTAAATTTAGATTTAAATGATTTGGAAGATGCGCTTTGTATTTCGGGAGGAATTTAGTTCCAAATTGTAACTCCTTGATACTTAATACATTTTTGCAAGCGAGAAGTAGGATAACGTGGGATATATAAACGGGTTTTAGTTTGTTGAGTAGATCTGGTACTACGAAGAGAGATGTCTCTGGTAAGAGTGAAAAATTTTGATATTTTTTGCGGAATTTTATTTTGAAAATGTGCATGAACAAATTTACCAATTTCCAATTTATAAAGGTAGGGAAGCTTTAGAATTTTGGTGTCTGAATAACATGGGGAAACCTTATCACGATAAGAACCCCCACCAATAATTTTGACTGCTTTGTTTTGCAGAGTTATTAATTTTTTTAGATGGGTTGTATATGCAGAACCCCAAACTGATAAGCCATATAGTAAATGCGTATGAACGAGGGAATAGTAGACAATTAATAAAGCTTTTTGGGGTAGGTAATGTTTCAACTTAGACATGACTCCAACTGCTTTTGAAATCTTGTGCGTTATAGAATTAATTTGAACATCAAAATTTAGTTTAGTGTCTATAATTACACCTATATACTTGACGCTGTTACTTTGATTAATAGGAACATTATTTAAAGATACGTTCATAAGCGGGGCTGTTTCTTTTAGTTTGGGAGGGACAATTAAAACATTAGATTTAGAGGGATTAACTGTTAGTTGATTAGATTTGAACCATATAGAGATATTTTGTAGGTCAATATTAATATCTTTGTTTAAATGCAAGGGTTTGGACTGGAATAGACTAAACAGGTGTCGTCAGCGAAAAATCTTGGTTCGCAAGTTACTGAAGAAGGCAAGTCGTTGATGTACAAAAGAAATAATAGAGGCCCAAGAGTCGAACCCTGAGGAACCCCATATTTGTTTGGAAGGAGGCTGGAATTTGTTCCGTTGATGGAAACGTATTGTTTACGTTTTAGAAACGCGTGTAGCAATTCATTAGCTTTACCTCTAATACCGTAATGGTCGAGTTTACATAGGAGAATATCATGACTAACGGTATCAAAAGCCTTGGTGAGGTCAAGAAAGACCAAACCTGTATATAAATTGGCATTGATATTATCAAAAGAATTGGTAACCACATCAATTAAGACATGATTTGTGGAAATATTTTTTTGGAAACCATATTGTGTTTTGTGGATTGCTTTGTGTAAATTTAAAAAAGTGATTAATCGTTTGTAGATAATTTTTTCCATTATTTTTGAGAAACAAGAAAGGATTGAAATGGGGCGATAATTAGTTGGTTCTTTGTGGTCCCCTTTTTTGAATAATGGTACTATTCTGGCTATGGTACAGTTATCGGGAAAAACACCATTTGTGAAACAAAACTCAATAAAAGAATGAAGATAAGGAGTGACAACGAAGGTGGCTGCACGGAGGAAAAAGGCAGGGATTTGATCATGACCTACAGCTTTGTTCACGTTAATGGATTGAATAGTATTGATAATTTCAGTATAATTAGGAATATCTAAAAAAATTGAGGAGGAGATACGATTATGGAGGAAACGAACTAACGGTTGAAAACCAACGTTTTAAAGTTTTGAAAGTTTCAAAGGTCCAACGACAGAAAGAGTGAACGTGAAATATAATGAGTTCCTCAACACCCGATCATCGAGTGGCTATATTCGGGAAACCCATTCGATCAAATTGACATTTCAGCCCAGACAGTTTCAAAGATCTCTTTAAACATTTTTTCGTGAAAAGGTGGTTTGACCGCTGCGCCAAACAGCGAATTCGATAGTAAGTGCCAGAGCATTAATACAAAACAATCACTTAACTACCTTTTTTAAATACTAATTTTTATTACTCAATATTATCTTTTATTTCATCATAACTGTAATTTTTATTTACTTATATTTTTCATTTTAAGCATCAGCAGCTTCGTTATTATCACCTGAAGAAGGGGGCATTCGTCCTCGAAAGCTCGTGAAATGAAATATCAGTCGACTGCAGTGCCATATTGCTGTTTATTACAAAACAATCAATCATCAGTATTTAAATCATCGTAAAAAAAACAACCGGCTGTTTCGCCGCTGAGCTCTTCAGGGGGAGAAAAGTAAAACTATCGAAATCAAAATTTAAAATGCTGAACCCAAGGACTCCTAAAACCAGGACGCGCAGGCGCTAGTTTCAAATCAGCCAGCGAAGGCGACTGTTTTTCGGAATTTTCTTATCTGCTAGCACAGCCAATAATAGCTTATTGTTAAATCATAGAGTAGATCTTGGTTACCTCCAATGGATTAAACAACTGAGGTTATTTTCAAATTATACTGAACGGAAAATTCAACAGTAATTGAGGGAGACTGCGAAGCGAGATTGCGCTCTTCGAGTCAGCAGCCATGGAGACTACGGTAGGCTCATTTACGAGTGTGTATGCTACCAGGCAGGTGATGACTGGCTGAGTCCAGCCTAGTTCTAGTTTTGTTATTACGTAAAAAGCAAGGTAAAAAGATTAATGAGAAATACAGTTTGTGATTTTCTAGTATATATATGAGAACAGCATTATAGTGAAGTTAGGTGGAGGGCCAGAACTGGTTGGTGATCTCAAAGGGATAAGCAAGGAAAAAGGTTAGGAACCACAAAACCAGGTCTTTATTAAGAAAAATATTTCGAGAGAGGGTTAAATTTGGCAAGAGCCAAAGTGAACAACTGAGATGAGGGTCTGGGGGGTGAAGCCCTAGCTGTTGGCAAATTTTTGAAGAAAACATGAGGCACAGGGTTTGTTAGTCTTAGTTGAAACTTACCGGTACAAAAATAATTTACTTGTGAGGCCTTGTAAGGAACCACTGGATTAAACAATCAACCTTGCGGGTAACGTCTAAGATCGGCCGTCGGTATAGACAGCCACAATTGCGTTGCAATAGCCACGGCCGATACAAGACATTACCCCAACCGTGCAATCGACTAATATTTTTGACCAATTTACATTCTATTTGTATCTCAGCAAGATCTCTAAAATATATGATAAGGAAGGATAGGATAATGTTTAGCAAACCACTGTATGATAAGTAATCGTTTCTTGTTTTTGAAGCGTATTTCTTTACGTAATTATGCTGAACAAATGTGGAATTGTGAATTGTAGAGGAAACTATGATGCTTTGTCAAAGTGTAGAGTAATCAAACTTCCCAGTGTTGATCCAGAGAGGCAGATGCGGCTTGCTAAGATTCCTCCTCGCAAACACTTTGATATTGCAAATGCCAAATCTTTTTTTGTTTGTGAGAAGCATTGGCCCCCAAATGCTTCAATGAAAAAACTGCCAGGTGGAACAACAAGACCAGCTGTTGCACCAAACATTTTTGATGTACCTGCTTCATGCTTACCGACCCCCCAACCCCCTCCTCGCCCAGCAAAACAAGTTGACAAAGAACTTGAAATTTTTATGGCCAGAGACAGGATAAATTCTTTTACTAACTTTGTGCCTGACAAAAAATTCGCAAGGACTACGACAATGTTGTTACTACAAGAACATCCGACAGATGTGCTTTTCTTTTCATGTCGTCCGACTTTCACGAATGCAAAATCACTGAACTTGTGGAAAACAAATCAACACTTTGTTCTCCCCTTGTGTGTTTTGCATACAAGAGTGGAGTTCGCGTACCACTAGGGACTATCTTGAACCCCAATAATGGTCTCACTTCCTATTCGCAATTTGATGCTGTTGTGCACACTTACCTTAGCTACAAAATTCCCCTGGATGAAGTGCTGAGAAAAGTAGTTACCGTACTTCAGGCTCAAGAAACTGAAGACTCAACAGCTCAGATGGCCGAGTGGTATGGAGCGTCTGTCTCTTGAGCTGTAGACTCGGGTTTGATTCCGAGTCGGGTCAAACCAATGACTTTAACATTGATATTCACAGCTTCCCTGCTTGACGCTCAGCATTGAAGGGACAGTGTGGAGAACAAGCCGGCAAGTTTACTTGTTGTGCCGTTGGGAAAGGCACTTAGCGGGATTCCCCCATCTTGGTGTGGTAGACTGATGGCCGGCAACTCCCAAGCGAGCTCGTATAGCGCATTGATCGCTTGCTCGTGATAGGAGGATAAATATGCAACTAAATAAAATAATAAATAAGACAAAAAGAAGGCAAAAAAACTGGATTTCATCACCAACAACCTAAAGCTGCTGGCAAACAAAAATTTTACTATCAAAGACTACTGCTTCGCTGCGGGATCTCTTCCACACTGCAATTATGAAGCGCTCCGTGAGTACTTGGTTTTGCCAAGTAAAAAAAATTGCAAGCCATTATTTCTTCTGTAAATGTGAAAGACATTTTATCAAACACGTTTTCCAAATTTCAAAAGTATCAACAGAAGAATGTAGTCCTGTTAATTGACGAGATAAAAATTCGGCTAACATTAGCCTTCTCCGGAGGAGTCCTCAGTGGCATGGCCAAGAGTAACCCCAACGCAAAGGCCACATCAATGCTTTGTGTCATGTTCAAGTGCTTTCGTCGAGGTCCCAGCATCATGGTGTCCAGTGTTCCCTCTAGAGCAACATACGGCCCGCGAGACCATTTGATGCGGCCCGCCGGCACTTACAGAAACATACGCTCCGATCACGAATCAAGTCAAAGACCGTTCATTTTTTAAAGGACATCTGAGGACAAGTAAATTTTTTTGCTCTTCACCGCAGGAGCCATGTCCCCCTTTGACTCTGCCTTTTAGTGTAAAAGAACAAAATTAATGGTGCCAAGTGACTGAAAATGCCAGACTCTTTTGATGGTTTCTGTAGCTTATGGCCAGGGGCGGATCCAGGGGGTAGGATGAGGAGTATGCATCCTTCCATCAGTTATTTTCAAAAATGCTTTTGATGTATACAGTTTCCCATAATTTCGAACCTCTTCGACAGCGATAAGTTTCACGTTTTAAGCAGGCATAATCGAAAATGTTCGAACAAAATGTATCATATTTGGCAAAGTGCTCAGAATTAAGGCCCAAAAATTAAAACAAAATTTGCGTGAGAATTATTTAAAAAGCACTAAAACAGCCATTGCAGCATGCAAATGCTCCAAGTTTTCCCGGGAGAGTGTGCCCCCGGACCCCCCTAGAGCCTTTCTTGTTTCTCAATCAGCTTTTAAGTAGTTATGCCGAATAAAAAGATCAAAAAATGTGGAAATTATGGCCCCCCTTTTAAAATTTTTCGCTACGGCACTGCTTCATTGATATTTTCGGTGCAAAACAGGACATCTGAAGACGTGTAGACCTTTTTTAGCTCTTTTTCGTAGAAAAACAGGACATCTGAGGATGTGTAAACCTTTTTTTGCTTTCCAATCTGAGCAACCCTGACAATAGTAGTTGTTGAAGATATTGAACTCGATCCATTTAATAATCCGGCCCGGGAAGGACTTCGTCTTCCCACATAAAGCCCGCCGACTAAAAAAGTTGCCCACCCCTGCTCTAGAGTGAGAAATTTGAGAAAAATGCGAAATTTTTGGGCAAATTTTACTGATTTTGAACCAGAAATTAATTTTGTAAAATGCAAAATCGAAAAACTTAAACAAAAAACTGGAATATTTTAATGCAAGACTGTAGCTTGTATCTTGGAAAAGCAAATTTACTGCAAAAAAATTATAAAAAGGGTTCTCAAATATGTGAAATCTTTGGGCAAAAATTTCTATGAATTTATCATTTGGGCAAATTCGCACTAGCCAAAATCCTAGAGGAAACACTGATGGTGTCTGTCACACCTGTCCATAAATTGATAGCTGCCTTTCAGTTTGAAGTGGTGAAGCAGGCTGCCATGGTTGTAGAACAAGCAGGAGGCACTGTCCTTGGGTCCATCACGGAAAACCACAAGATCAACCAGCTCTACTGCAAGATGTTTGACCGTCCGTGAGAGTCTGATTGCCCTGCCACTGCTACTGATCCCTTGGATGGAAAACAGAGTTGGTACCTACTGTTTGACACAGCGCACTTACTCAAGTGCATAAGAAACAACTTGATATCAGGTGAGTCAGTGTTTCATTGTTGATTTTTTGTTTGTAACATATTCATAAAAATTCTTGAAAAAATAAGCAACAGCAAACGATTATTACATCTGATTTTACCTAAGATCACCGAGAAAAAGCACTTACAAATTATATCTAGTTGATACGTAAAAAATGCTCTGTTTTGTTTACTTGGTGACAGAAAAAACTGTATGCAACTGTAGCACCGTAAGAAAAATGTCACGCACGAGATGATTTTACTGTTTGTCTTTTTTTTCAGAGGCCTGCCAAAAGATGACTTTCGACAACCAAGTCATTGGTTCCTTCAGCGATGTCAGAAAGCTCTGTGATGCTGAGAAAGAAAACCTCTTGAAAACTTCGCCCCTAACAAACGCTGCTGTTCGACCTTCCAAGCTTCAACTGCAGAATGTCCAGCACGTGTTGAAAGTTTTCAATGACGAAGTTGAAGCTGCCTTCAGGCTTTAGAAGTGTGGCAACACTGCCGACTTTATTCAATTTGTGTTTAATTGGTGGAATGTTGTGAATGTGTCATCAATGCATCAAGAAACGAGGCTGAATGATCCACACCGGCACGTTCAGGACCATACTTCCACCAACCTGTCCGAATATCACCGGATCCTCCAGAGAGCTCCTTCTGGGCACGGAAAAGGCAGAAAAGAGTGTGTTACCCACGACACCAAGAAAGCCCTTGCGCAGACCATGCAAGGCCTGACTTGTATTTGTGAACACCTCCTGACCCATGCTGGCTTTCACTATGTACTCCTTCCAGAGCTGCAGAGTGACAGAATAGAGGGTGAATTTTCCGTGTACAGGCAGTTGACGGGTGCAAATGCTTTTGTGACTTCTGGGGATGTCTTGACTGCCTGCAAAAAACGCCTGGCCAGGTATGCCGCTTTTTACCTAGAGACCTTGGAAGTGACTGTGGAGACCATGGCCCACACTTGTGTTACTACTGCCATTGATGCTAAAGACGCCAAGTTCATTGAGGACTGCACTGCACCTTCACTCTCCATCCATGAAGTCAGCAGTGCAGCCTGTGTAGCAGGGTGGCTGGAGAAGAAATGCGAGGAACACCTGACCTTCAGTGAGGAGAATGAACTGGTTTCAGCAGAAATCAGTGCCTTCATCTCCGAAGTTTCACGAAGCTCCCTGAAAACCCCCCATCAAACCACTTGTGACCTTGTGCGGTGTGGGCTGGCCTTCATCACCAAAGCCAAGCACAGAGCCTGCTGTTGCAGAAGACTCATGATAATTCTGCTAGTGTTGGAGGACTACAAAAACTTGAACACTTGTGACAAGCTCCGACGACAACTAGAAAACGTACTTTTAAAAGGTCTGCATAACTTGGAGAAGGACCAGCAAAAGAACGCCGTTCTTCTCCAGACATCGATAAAGAAGGCGCGCTTGTCGAATTAAATTTGTGACCAATTCACAAAGTTTTTACTTCTAATGAATGAAATTTGATAATGTGTAAATTGTTATGTCATGTTGAATTGTTGTTCATGTAGCGCTACTTGGCATATTGCAGGTAGGCCTATTTCAGCCATGGGTCGTTCTACGGGCATGGTATCACATATTTACTCCCTTAAATATGCGTTTTAGGTTTGTAACGCTCATGTCCAAAGCAATTTTTAACCAATCATTAGTTGATTTCATTAAAAAAATAGCACCTTCATAGTAAAGGTGATCGCCTTGGCTAGCAAAGGCTGGGCGTAAGCAATGCGCGTCCTTGTTTCAGATGTCTTTGGCTGAACCTAAAAGCTGTACGGAAAACGGACGTTTGTGACAAACAATCTACGGTATTTTCCCTCTGTACGGCAGCTCAAAGTTGGCTGCAACTCAGCACAGCGCAACTAGGCAACGCTGTAAATTACAGTGAACAGCGGGTGGTAAGCGTCAGAACACAAACAGCGAAACATGACATTCAACACAAGGCATGCAGCTAGATTACAGGGAAGTTGACGGGAGGGATCGGTTCTTTAGTGGGGTGTATTTCATTTTTTCTGATTTTTTAATTTGAATTTATTTCGGTGACGATGTTTCGAAATTAGTTCAGATCTTTTGTTCAGCAAAGACTTTTGACCAGCATGCAAAGACTTTAGGTTTCTCGCAGAACTCACTCACCGACCTTTAAGGCCGGCTCTTCAATTCACTTACCGACTAAACTCACTTACAAACCTTACCGATCTTCAAGGCCGGCGACATGCACGCCCCCCTCCCCCCCATTAACGAGCTTACTCTTTTGGAGACAGCGGTTTTGTGCTAAATTTCAAACTTTGGCCCCCCTGGTAAACGCTTGCCTTCTCCTAGTTGACTGCTCTGCCGACCACCCTCCAGCAAAACAAAGAGGAACAGAAAATGCAATGTACTCTGGCTCAATCCTCCCTGCAATGGGTAGGTTGGTACCAACGTAGGCAAAGAATTCTTATAGTTAGTCGACAAGCACTTTCCACCCCATTCCAAACAACACCCACTGTTCAATGGGAAAAATACCAAGATGAGTTATCCTGCACACCCAATATTGGCTCAATCGTTAATCGTCATGATAAATCCATCCTTTGAAATTACCGCGAAGACGATAGCCCCAATCCAAACCTTGCAATTGCAGAGTCCCGGCAAACTGCCCCTTGAATGGCAATTGCTGCGAAAGCTCCGTCATATACAAAACTATAAACACCGGCGAAGACGACAAAGTCTATTACGGAAGCTGCGCAACATTGTTCAAGGCGAGATTCATTAATCACACTCATCCTTGAGAGAGCGACGCAAACGTAACGCAACCAAGCTTTCTAAAGCCGTGTGGGATTGCAAAGACGCGAACATTGAACCTGCAATATCCTGATCAACTGTTTTTCGCGCCCCGCCGTACCAGAATGGCGCTCAAAATTGTTTCCTTTGCCTGGCTGAAAAGCTTTCCTTTTTGCAGGCTGATCAAAAGTCTTTGCTCAACAAAATTTATTTACGTAATTGCATATTTATCCTCCTATCACGAGAAAGCGATCAATGCGCTATACGAGCTCGCTTGGGAGTTGCCAGCCATCTGTCTACCACACCAAGATGGGGGGAATCCCGCTAAGTGCCTTTCCCAACGGCACAACAAGTAAACTTGCCGGCTTGTTCTCCACACTGTCCCTTTATTGCTGAGCGTCAAGCAGGGAAGCTGTGAATATCAATGTTAAAGTCATTGGTTTGACCCGACTCGGAATCAAACCCGAGTCTACAGCTCAAGAGACAGACGCTCCATACCACTGGGCCATCTGAGTTGCCATCTGAGCTGCAAAAGATCTGATCTAATTTCGAAACGCCGTCACCGAAATAAATCAAATTACAGTAAAAAATCGAAAGAAATGAAATCGACCCCACTAAAGAACCGATCCCTCCCGTCAATATCACTGTAATCTAGCTGCATGCAGGGGTGCCGGAACGTCGTAAAGGCAAGGGGGGCAGCTTTTTCAAAGGGCATTTTTAATACCAACGCAATGGCGTAGCAAGAAATACTAAAAGGGGGGAGGGGCATAATTAAGTTGATTGAGAAACAAGAAAGACTCTAGGGGGTGCGGGGGCATGCACCCCCTAAACAATTTTGAAAATTGGCATGCTGTAATGACGATTTTAGTGCTTTTTGAATAATTTTCAGGCAAATATTGTTTACATTTTTCGACCCTAATTCTGAGTGCTTCGCCAAATATGATGCATTTTGTTCGCACATTTTCGATGTACGTGCTGAAGGCGTAAGGCTTATATTGCTATCGAAGAGATTCGAAGAGGCTTATATTGCTATCGAAGAGTCAAAAAAGGGGGCCATAGCACACAGCCCCCCTAAACACGCTTTTGCGAACCGATTAAGATATGAATTGTCTCTTGCCTTTTTTTGAGGTTCGATTTACGTACGAATTAAATGTCAGACGCGAATGTG
The DNA here is from genome assembly GCA_964006365.1 of Trididemnum miniatum. Classification (NCBI taxonomy): domain Eukaryota; kingdom Metazoa; phylum Chordata; class Ascidiacea; order Aplousobranchia; family Didemnidae; genus Trididemnum; species Trididemnum miniatum. Next base: position 1,827,204 of record OZ023242.1, read on the forward strand.
GATTCTTTGATTTCGCCTTACTTTACTTTTACACTTGCAGTTACACCATGGTAACACTAATACCTTCACAGCTGCTGCTTGTCTGCTGGAAACAGCGGGTGAGAAGCGATGAAAATGACCTAATAAAAACTTAATAGGCTATCGCTAAAAGCACGAAAAGTTACGTTTCTATGCTATTAACTACTTATACTGAATTTGTCATAACGGTACATCGAAAAACTAAAATCCTCACCATCAGGTCTACTCGCATTATTTTCTACACAACTCTAACTGAAATATGCCTGACTCTTTTGATGTTTTCTACAGTATCGCTTATAGCCGGAGGCGGATACAGGGACGTAGGATGAAGGGTAGCTCATGCATCCTTTTACCAGCCATTTTCAAACTTGTTTTTGATGTATACAATTTTTCATAATTTCGAACCTCTTTGATAGCCATAAGCCTTACGCCTTAAGCATGCATAATAGAAAATATGCGAACAAAATGCATCGTATTTGGCGAAGCACTCAGAATTAAAGTCAAAATTTGCCTGAAATTTATTCAAAAAGCACTAAAATAGCCATTACAGCATGTAAAATTTCAAAATTTTCCGGGGGAGCATGCCCCGAACCCCCCTAGGGCTTTTTTTGTTTCTCAATCAGCTTCAAATTTGTTCTTCCGAAAAAAATACGCCTAAAAAAATGTGGAAATTATGCCGCCCTCCCCTTTTTAAAATTTCTGGCTACGCCACTGAGTCCAAGTTCTAGATAAACATTACTAGTTCTCAAAAACTGGAATCAAGTCCTATTAAAGCTGGAATAGCTGCAAAAAATGGAAGCGAAACTGAAATCACCGATACTTTCGCTATGCTACAAAGCAGACGTTTTACTTCGTTATCATACCAATGGAATTGTAATGGAAGTACCGCCCCTCTGGCACCCTGGCTGCATGCCTTGTGTTGAATATCATGCATTGTTGTTTGTGTTCTGACGCTTCCCACTTGCTGTTCACTGTATTTACAGCGTTGCCTAGTTGAATAGTGCTGAGCAGCCAACTTTGAACTGCCGTACAGAGGCAGAATACCGTAGATTGTTTGTCACAAACGTCCCTTTTCCCTACAGCTTTTAGGTTCAGCATTTTTAATTTTGATTTCGGTTTTTAAATTTTATAGCTTTACTTTCCTCTTCCTGAAGAGCCTTAGCGGTGAAACAGCCCGTTGCATTTTTTTGCGATGTTTTAAATACTGGTGATTGATTGTTTTATGATTAAACATTTTCAAATACTTTTTGCATTAGTCACTTTTATTTGTTGTTTTTACTTTCGTGACGTATTTACTTCATGGTTAACTAAGCTCCCATGTTTCATGAGATTAACGTCACCAAAAATTGATCAATCTTGTGTGCACGGTTGGGTGGCCAAGCGAGGCAGATGTTCTTTGATATGTCCGTGTTCATTATTTCAAAAATTTCAGACTCAAAATGATCTAACGAAATTTGGAAACAATAACATCAAGGTCACAACAGCATGCGATATTGGAATGCACACTTGATTTTAGGTATAGGCCCCCGGGGGCGCCGAGAGAAATTTCAGGCTCCGGGGCAAAATTTTCGTTTGGGATCTTTGGTCAGTGGTACCCCAAAATCACGTGATGACCAAAAAAACGGTCATAGCGTCCGCAGATGTTCGAATTTTGGCCCAAAATCAAGTGATGACAAAAAAAGGGTCATAGGATCCCGCAGATGTTCAAATTTCGGCTCAACATCTAGTGATGAGCAAAATAAGGTCATAGCATCCGCAGATGTTCGCATTTCGGCCCGAAATCAAAGAAAAACATCATCGCGTCCGCAGGCCGTAGTTTGAGCTGATGAATTTTGCATTCTAAATCTGGCAATTCTGAACCCCGGGCCCCCTATGTCCCCAGACCCCCGGACAGTGACCCCTTCTTCCCCCCCCCCTCTCGGCGGGCCTGTAGGCGGACCTGATGAATGATTTCCTGTTGTTTTTGAAGAAAAAAGCCGCAAAAATAGACATTACAGTAGAATGAGCGAAAACAAACCAATAAAACTTTTTATTTTGCCACATTATTTCTGTTTAAATTTTGTTTTAAATTAAAAATTTTTTTTTGCAATTAATTTCATTTTCATTTTGATTTTTTAATAAATATTGAGTGGCACCAATGGGCCACCATACAGCTGCTTCATATCTACAGAGTAAAGTGGCAAAATAATCTTACAGACTGTTTCACAGTTTATACATTCTAAATCACTCACCAATCTTTTTAGTGCAGCTAATGATTCCTTAAATGAAGTTCACAATAACCTTCTTATCAACAAATTAACTTTAAACGTTTCTAAGACTAAATTCATGGTATTAACTCCACAACCCCATCGCTTGGTTCGAAATCCTTATCATGTAATTTCTGTCAATAACGTTCCCATTTCTGAGGTAAACAGCTTTCGATTCTTAGGCACTATTTTTTCTAATAACCTCAGCTGGAAATCCCATATCGAATCCATCCGCAGCAAACTTCGCACTGGTCTGGGGATTATTTATAAAGCTCGCGATCATTTAAACATAAGCTGTCTAATGTCCATTTTCCACTCCCTTGCCTCAACTCATCTCAACTACTGCATCACCACGTGGTGTAATACAAATTTTTCAAAAATATCCCAACTCCAAAGCTTGTGCAATAGAATTCTACGATTAATTTTCCGACGTCATTCTCATGATAACATCGATGATATTTATAAAAAACATGCCTTGCTGAAAATTAGAGATAAGTTTAAATTTGAAATTTGCTGCTTAGTTTACAAATTTCTTCATCAAATGCTACCTCGCTGTTTTAATAATTTTTTCCTGAGAAACGATGAAGTTCATTCTCGCCGAACTAGGCAATCCAATAATCTGCATCCTCCTCTTTTCAAAAAAAGCGTCTGCAAACAGTCTCTTAAATTCATTGGGGTCAAATTATGGAATGAACTACCCAATGAAATCAAATTATCAAAAAATTTGGCACAATTTAAAAAGACACTAAAGCAATACCTTCTAAATAGTTACTAAATTATTGCACCTCTTCTATAAGTGAATTTTTTAACCCATAACACTCAAGCACTCTTGAGTCCCTCAGTTTTACCACTTTAATCAACTGAGTACCTTTAAACGTATTACGCCTGTAAGCCGCTCCAATAGTAATATTGTTTTTCCTTCTTTCTCTTCCATGTTGAATTGTAATTTTGTATATTTATACGTTTGTTTATTTTTTGATTCCTTTGCACAGAGTTTGTGAATTGATAGTTCCTCTTGTAAGTTCCAGGTGGAGCTATCAAGTAAAAGCCACCCTTGGGCTTCTCACTAACTCTGTGGCGTCACATTTTATTTTATTTTTGACTGTCGTATTTGTTATGACTGACGCCGAATAAAAATACAAATACAATACAAAATACAATTCACGCTAAGCTCTTCAAGGGTTCTAAACAATTAAAATAGAATAAAAGTAAAAGTCAAAATCGGTGCTTATCTTCCCCACTATACGCATCGGTGCTCATCATTAAAACCTCTGCACAGCGCTTAGCGCGCAACAGTCTGTAGGGTTATTTTTCCAACTGTTTATTTGTTAATTAGCTCTGGACCTACAAGGTACATTCAGCACATTTTGGTTGTGCTAACAACCGTTTTCCCGTTTCTGTTGAAAAATTATAAATTATTTCCATGCTACAAATTATTATGAACGTGTAGCGTATCGAACTTTAAGCCTTAGTTATACAGCGGTTTATAGATTTATTATTAAACTTGTTGCTGTAATATTTCACATTATTCACAAATATTGTCATAACCTAGTAGTTGTCATAGTCGCAACGATAACACATCATCCGACAGTTTCCGCTCAAACCTGTTTAGATCGAATGTATAAATAGTTAAATTAGATCAGCGATGAAACTGCTGAGAAAGCAGGCAAAAGTTTATAAGTAAATCAGTGGTTAAGAATTGTATTTTATTTATGCATAATGTATTTAATCTAATCTGTTTTATGTGTTTTTATATTCTATTTGAATAAGGTACAGTATTTGTAATTTCATGTGAATAAGATTAACCAGATTAATGGTCAAGCCGTGTGCCGTGAGGAATAGAAGTTTGAACTAAAACAAGTTTTTTATATTTATTTAGTTGCATATTTATCCTCCTATCACGAGAAAGCGATCAATGCGCTATACGAGCTCGCTTAGGAGTTGCCGGCCATCTGTCTACCACACCAAGATGGGGGAATCCCGCTAAGTGCCTTTACCAACGGCGCAACAAGTAAACTTGCCGGCTTGTTCTCAAGCAGGGAAGCTGTGAATACCAATGTTAAAGTCATTGGTTTGACCCGACTCGGAATCAAACCCGAGTTTACAGCTCAAGAGACAGACGCTCCATACCACTCGGCCATCTGAGCTGTTGAAGTATTGAGCATCGACGTGCCAATACCTACAAACGCTTCCTCATGAAACGTCACACCGGATTTTTCTCTCTCAAACTTCTATATTGTGTATCTTTTTCTCTCAACTGCTTTCATGAATCACCTCGTTTTATTCATCCAGTAAGCTTACCTGACTACCTGTAGTATACCATCCTGCTCACGTCTTATCAAGCTCTGCATTGTTCATATACCTCAATCATCTGCAAGAGATTGCTCCACAATTTATGGTGAGATATCAGAGGCAAAATTTTACCGGCATAAGTCGGAACTATATATAGGGCAAGATTGTCAGAAGCAAATCGATTCACTTCTCTTAAACGTTCAACTACAGTACAAAGATGTATAAATTTTTATTCATGTGGTATTCTGTCATTTGAGAGCCTTTATTAGTTATTTTGTGGCCTGATTTCCTCGCAATGCAGGTATAATTCGAAATTTTTAGTCGAGGGTAATTCCTTGATCAAGATAAAACGAAGCTAACTTGATTACAAAGTCCTTTAAGCGCGATAACTTCGCTTGTTGGCGCGGTATGGAAAAACAAAGAAAAGGAAAAGATTATTTTGTGGAAAATGTAATTTCGCTTTGTGTTTTATTCAATATTTTACAGCAATAAGGACAGTAAAAAAATGCATATGGAGTTGGCCGAGTGAATGGTGTAAAGGGCAAGGCAAGAGGTTTCGTCGGTTTGATGCTCAACTACGACATCTTCCATGATGTATTGCGGAAATCTGAGCTAGAATTGTGATTTCAAAAAAAAAAAATTATCTAATTATACCGATCAAGAACGATGAAGCAGCCGGCTGGTTTAGGTTGGGATCGTTTCTGCGTAATCTACGTATTTTGATAATGCAAATGAACTCATTTAGGGGCAAACACTGTTCTTTGAAACATATGAGCGATTTGACTCCTTTTTCTGAACCTCTTAATTCTAAAAGTGTAGTGCTCTTCATCTCATCAGCACACTGCCATGCATCGGAGCATTTGGCCGAGAAGCAAAACAAAAACATGAACTGATTTTATCATTGTCATTGCGCTACTTCAAAATAATGTACAACAATTTTATTACTTCAAAAATTAATTATCAATATAAAATCTTCTAGTGGTCGGCCGCATCAAACCGACCCCTTTATTTCTTCTGCTGAGGCGAATCAGTTCTTGCGTCCTCTGTGTGTCGCTGTTTCACTGGTAATACCTGCGCAATATAAAAGCCATTACTACGAAAATAATTGGACAAGTTGAAAAAGTGGTATTGGTATGGATTCAAAACAATTATTTCATATCAAAACTCGGCCGCCATGAAAATGACATAGCTCGATTTTGTGAAACAGGGTAAGTTTAACCCGTACAACTATGCACGACAAAGCCAATAAATAACTAAAAAGCAATATCCTTCCTGGTCTACCGCACGGGAAGTCATGACGACTTCCTCTTGTCGGGTCTAGAGCTATATCAGCACTTTATCACCAACAGTGGAAAGCACTCCAGTAAAATGTACCGTAGAGCGGGACAACGCTGTTTCGGGCTACTAGCCCTCATCATCCGCCCTCAGGTAAGATACATTCATCTTCCAGAACGAATAATCTTGCCAGGATCACTCATCCCTTCAGATAAATATATCTTAAAGAATTTACCTTTGTGGTACGTAGCCACTTGTGCTGTCCACTCTAGTCAAATCCTTTACGTCGTCAAATCCTCAGAGGAGGTCGTCATGACTTCCCGTCCGGTAAGCCAGGAAGGACATTGCTTTTTACTTATTGATCTTCACCCTGGCCACGTAAAGGATTTGACTAGAGTGGTGACGTTGACACACGAGTAGCTATGTATCACAAAGGTTAAATGCTTTAAGATATATTTAACCGAAGGGATGAGTGATCCTGGCAAGATCATTCGTACTGGAAGATGAATGTATCTTACCTGAGAGCGGCTGAAGAGGACAAATAGCCCGAAACAGCGCTGTCTTACTCTACGGTAAAGCCAATAAAGTCAAAATCTTTTCAGAGCTCTGTTACATCATTAAACTTGAACTAAAATTGGTTGTGGTTACCGTTACGCATATTTATGTAATGTACCTAACACCAGCAGAACCAACATTCTTATTCTATTCTATTATCTTGACGAACCCGATTGTTGAATACATGTCACAAGCGAAGCCGCGAGGAGAATCGAACCCAAAAACTAGTAATGCTTTTGTTTACACGCTGCGCCCAAGTCACTGCGCCACAAAACAGTCATTGCAATCTAGCACAAAATGGCGTTCATAAATCCACGCTTTGTCAGAAAAAAAAACAAGGTTCTGTTGGTGCTGGGTACATTGCATAAAAATGCAACCGGTACTCGGAGTTTTTTTTTTTTTTTCAAGAGAATTTGTAGATCAAAATAAAATCATAATTTTCAATAAAGTCAAAGTTTGTCAAAATAGCCTGTCTTAACTACTTGTAGAAAATAATTAATTCTGTCGTCTTGATTTTTCTGAATTTTTATGGTTGTCGCTATTTCTACGCTGTTTAATCTGTTTTACACGATTTGATAGATCGGTTTTCCATTCAAACTTGCGACTTTGCGTAGAACTTAACAAATAAGTAGCAATGAAGTTAGCTACACAATGGCGCACGTAAGTGCTCGTGAAAAAATCTGATTTCTGATCAAGTACGAATAATAATTTGTTATTGCAACACAATCACGTAGTTTTATGAAATCGTTTTACGCTCTCCGCACAGGCTTGTTTTGAATTGTGTACCCTGGAAAATTCGGTTGAATAAAAATGTCTAAACCAGCAAAATCGTCAGCAGCGAAAGTCAAAGCAATATCCCGCCAATATTAAAATGAGTTTGGGGCAATGCCAACAGGCGATTTACGATGCAATTTTTGCGACGCATTAGTTAAATGTCACAATTTTTTGTGGAGGGTCACCTAAAAATTTTGCTTCATCAACAAAATTGGTAGCGATAAGGAGCTGACGAGGTAAGCAAACTTATGCTCGATCAGGCGAACTGCAACGAAACGGTTGTCTCTTCATTCTCAGCAGCAGATATTCCTCCTTATTAACCAAAATCTAAATCATTCTGCCGTGAAATCATTGTTTGCTGCAATGGGAATATCTTGACCCTCCGAAACTGCAGTCCGTGCAAGCGGTGCTCAATTAGCAACCCAAGAAGAGGAGAGTATTCAAAAAGTAGGGGAAGTGTATCTATCGGACAAATTTTTACTTAATTTTACTTTTTGTCCAGCTGGTTAGACAGTTATAAATAGATTTTAGTTTAAGTTGGACTTTGGTTTGTGGTTAACTTATTCCGCACTCAAACGGAAAGATTCGAAATGCTATGGGTGATTTTATTTGCAATTGAAAAGTGTCACTTAAACGTCCGAACGATCCCCACTCGTGGTGACCTTTCGTCCATAGGGTCGGAACCTTTTTGACAGCTGCAAATGTGACCTAAAGTAAGAGAAAACGTCTCATAAAAATCGTTCCTACAACTAGATAACGAACAAATGAGTATTAACACGAAACAACTACGCATAATAAGCGATAATTACGGCAACATAATCTACTCACTTTAGTTAACAAGATTGGCTTTGAACGTAAAAACCCCGCTCAGCCGCTTCGTTGTTGCGACTGAGACGGGTTGCGGTAAGATTTTTACAATATCATTCAACGCCTTTCGGACAGCATCTCAGTAATTAAACCTGTCCGATAGGTCCCACCTGAAAGGTCCCGTGGTAGCCATTTTGAACTTCTTTCCCAAAATATTCTGGTTTAGAAATGTCACCTACAAGTATACTCGCTACCTTCAGTAAGCACGAGACCCACTTACCTACCAGTGCATACGAAATCTTTACTCTGCGTGCAAGCTTCCTAAAATCTCAAAATTATCCTGCTTAATTTTTTTTACTTTGAATCAAGAAAAACAGTTTTTTTGTTGTAGCCACCACGCTTCATGCTCCATCCTTACACCAACATGTGATGTGGTTTTACCACTAGTAAAACTTCACTTCTTTCACTAAAATGAAACCGCAAATTGATCACGTAATCACGGAAATATGCTGCTGTCCGGTAGGTTCAATCGTTCGATAGGTCCCACATTTCCCCTGCATTGGGACAAAAAAGTGTTTTTGATTGTGGATGAAGCAAAACTGGCTAAGCAAAAATAAATATTAAATTTGTGGGCAAGCTTGGATACCTAAACATTTTAGGTAAAGAGCTTTCCACTTGAAAGCAGTAGTTGAAAGAAGCAGATGTTCATAGCTATGTTATTCGATACGCTGTGGGTGACGTGTTGCCTCTACTTGGGACCAGATGCAAAAATTTTACATTGCTTTCAGCAGGTGCTACTTGGTACATCTGTTTGGCTGGCAAAACATCAATGGGGCAATAAATCCTAAATTTTCACTTCGGCTTAAAAAACTCCAAAAAAATTATGTTTTTGATGGGTGTATTCTTCTGTATAAGAGCGCTGAAATGAAATTGAACTTAATTTAATTTGTGTTTGATTTACATCTTGAAACGCCTTTTTACAAAAGTTATTGCAGCTTTTCGTCCTCCATGGAACGGATAGTCCTCTGAGGAATTGGTTTCGGCCGCCATTTTGTTTTTGCATTTACTTTTTCAGGGTGCACTGTCATGTTTTTCAAGAAACGGAACAGAGAATCAGCGAGATAAATGTTGTACGATACATGATCATCTGGGACGGGTTCTACTAAAACCTGCAGGAGCATAAGGACCGCTAAAGGCGCTAGTGAAAACCCTAACTTCTAACTCTAACCCTAACCCCAACCGAACCGTAATTCTTAGTAATAACTCACTAGCGCCCCTAGCGGTCCTCGTGCTCCTAACTCACTTGCAAAAGTGGTCCTTGTGCTTCTTTCGCTCCTGCAGGTTTTAGCAATACCGTCTGGGACAGAGTCTTTGGACACATAAAGTCTAGATGCTCCTTTTGTATTTCTTATTCCAGTTTCAGAGTTGTAGAAGCTGGCAAAAGGCTGGTTAATAATCAAAAAATTTTGCCATACATAGTGTGTAAAAAAATGTTTGGTCTAGCTAGCCTTATCAAGCAGGGTACTGTAGAACAGACTGTATTACTGTGCTGTCAACAAACCCTGACTGGAGTAGGTTCTCTCAACCAGTAGCTCTTGGTTGATAGACTAATAAGACTGCAAATTTCAAAGTTTAAAAAGGAATTTTGGTCCATGTTTACATATGTTGGACAGTAGCACCACCCTTCTTTTCTACCTTGACCAGAGTACACCCTGCCTAAGGGGAGTTTCGTCGAACAGTGACTGGGTTTGCGGGTGATTTATTGTGAATGCAAAATTTTCATTAGACCTTAGAGTAAACAAAACTTTATCTATTTAACCAGAAAAGCATAGCCAAAAAAACATTCAAGAAGGGAATTTATTTCTATTTGAGTTGGATCTGTTAGACATAAACATAAATAAGCTAGTCTAAATTTTGTTATGGTTGATTTTTTGTTGCTGTTATTGATAAGCCTAGACCTATGCTAAGCATGCAGCAATAAAACGTGGAGTTTTTTTTGTGTATGTTTGAGGAAACGGAACAATAAATTTTAATATGCTGTTTTAAGTCCTGGCTTAATTTGTTAAAATGTTGTTTTTTAATTTGTTGGTTTATCACAGAGATAGCCTACTGTTCATATTAGTCTAAGCAAAATTTATGATGATCTCTTAATTAATTATGTATTTATATTGTTTTTCAGCTTTCATGCTAGTTTGCTTTCATGATTCTATTTGAATGAAATGAACAGGAGTGATTAAGAAATAGGCTTAGAATACAGGAATAACTCAAAAAACTTGTAATAGCATAATATCCAACTCCAAATGATGATAGAAGAAAGCTCAAGGGCGATTCGTATTTAACATTTGGCTGTGTGGATGAGGCTGAAATTATGAGTCCTGCTGGGGAAATTTAGTCTCTCAATGAAATTATTACCAAACTGGAAACAAGATTTGTGATTTAGAAGAACTGGTCCACAAAATTGATTATGACCTCCATCAACAAGAACAATATAGCAGACGCAACTGCTTACTGATACATGGCTGTAATATAAGTAAAGTTGCAAGTAAGACCAATTATCCTGAATTTGAAAACTATATCATTGAACTGCTTAATAAGTATACCAAAAGTGAAATCAGCAAATATGACATAGACATAGCCCACCACTTTCCAGCTACAAGAAATTCACGAAAGAAATTAGTAGTAGTGAAATTCACTAGAAGATCAGTTAAGAACTTTATTTACTACTACAAGAGAAGTGTTAAAGGTTCTGGACTTGCTATCACTGAGAGTTAGACAAAACGAAGGCTGCATCTTATGAATGAAGCCACATCATCCTTTGGCAAACAGCATGTGTGGTCGATGGATGGAGAAATTTTGGTTAATATCAGTGATACTAGGTATTGCATTAAACATCGCAATGATACCAATAAGCTGAAGTAATAAGAATACTTGGCCTATTATGGGTTTTCTTGTGTTTTAAAATGTGAACATTCCTTTTTTCTGATTGTTCATGACCACAAAACATCCCTGCATTCAGTGTAGTAAGCCTTGTGAAATAAATTAAAGCCTCATCCAATGCGATGTATGTAACTATTGGTCTCATTCTAAATGCATAAAATTATCTAACCAACAAATTAATAATCTTGCCACTTCGGACCAACTTTGTTACTACAATAAATGCCTAAGAGATAATCTTCCTTTCGTGGCTCGTAATGATTTTGAATTTATTGATGAATCAAACATTCATCAACCACTCTTTAAAGAGCTTAATCAAACTAATTACATGTCTAATAAAGATGGTATCAATGACACAAACTGTAAATATCGAAGTATGGAATGGCATTCCAAAAATTTTGTAAATGCATCTTCCAATTTATCTATAATTCATTTTAATACCAGATCTCTTAACAAAAATTTGAATAAAATTGAAGAGTTATTAAACTTATTACGTATAAAACCAGGCGTAATTGCCATCTCAGAATCAAAACTAAATGATACAAATCTTCAACATGTTCTTCTGACTGACTACACCATTTTACATACAAATTCTTTATCTTGTGCAGGAGGAGCTGCATTAAACAAATCCAATAATCTACAATTTTCAAAAATGGAACATTTGTCTTCGGCAAATTCTCACTCTGAATACTTATTTGTTGAAGTAAAAACCGACAGTAGTTCAAAAAAGAAGGACCTGGTAATTGGAACAATATATAGACATCCTGTAGCTAACATTCAAGATTTCCAAGATGAATTTTGCAGAACTATTTTTACTCTTGCTGCGAGCAAAAAAACCTCCTAATTTGTGGTAACTTCAACATTAATCTACTCAAATATGAAAGCGCGAATTCGGTTACGGACTACATGAATTCTCTTTATTCAGAAGGGTGCTACAATCTGATTGACAAGTCAACCCGTATCACTGGTACTTCTTCAACTCTTCTTGATCACATTTATACTAACATTTCTGATAAAACACTGACCAGTGGCATTCATATTTATGATTTGTCTGATCACCTGCCAATTTACTGTTCCCTTAACACAAAGCCCTCCAGATCCTATATCGATTCTCCAGTATATGCAAGACAAACAGGAAATTACAAAGCCGATGATTTTATTTTTGAAATTGATACTGAAATGGTAAAAATATCCGAGCATCTGCAATGCTGTAATACATCACTCAATGACATATTTACCAAATTTGCATCTTGTTTCAAAAACATATTAGACAAACATGCACCAGTCAAACAGCTAACTAAACTAAAAATAAAAACAAAATGTAAGCCATGGATTACGAAAGGCATTCTAAAATCAATTAAAACAAAAAACAAATTATATTATCGGTGCTTTCAGCAAAAAAAGTCTTGTTTGACAGCAATATACAAAAATTACCTCAATATATTAACAACAACAAAGCGTATGGCTAAAGATAGCTACTTCATGGAGGCACTAACCAAAGCCAGAGCTGATATGGCTAAACAATGGTCGGTTATCAATGAAATTCTGCAGGAAAAGGACGATCAAAATTAATAGAATAAATGAACTTATAACTGAGGGTCCAGTCTTCTCATCAACGATAATTCAGGCATTTGCAATACACTGAATGATTTCTTTGTCAAAATTGACCCTTCTTTGGGCAGATAAAAACAAGGGTGGCCCTAATCAAGCTTTTTCTCATACTCCAAAGTCTACTCATCTTCTTAAAACATCAACATCGTCACAACAGAACTCAAAGTTTTTCCAACCAATTACACCTATTGAAGTATTCCAATGCATACATCAACTACATTCTTATAAAGCAATAAGAGCTGACAATATCCCTGTCTCATACATTAAGACAGCAAGTGAAGTTATATCAGCTCCATTGAGTGATATTTATAATAGATGTGTCATTGAAGGTGTATTTCCTGATGAACTAAAATTAGCAAAAGTCATTCCAGTCCATAGGGGTGGCTCCACTAAGCAGCCCAACCATTATCGACCAATTTCCATTTTGTCTCCATTCTCAAAAATATTTGAAACTCTAATATTGCAAAGGCTTGATAAATATGTTTCCGAATTCGAAGTTGTAAATAAAAATCAAATTGGATTTCGAAAGAACTATTCCACTTCTCTCCTGGCAGGATGTTCTTTGTCAGATCAACAAAGCCACAGACGATAAAAAATATACATGCATAATAGGGTGTTGCAGGCGCCCCGACCTTCTCCGATTAGTCTGAACCATTTTCTAGTATTGCGGTTTGATCATCTGACTATGAATATGAAGTTTCGAGGCATTTCGTTAATGTTTACCTCTGCCACTGAGGCCATTTTGAGACCCACGTTTCGAAAAATTTCACGTTTTTTGCCACTAGAGGGCAGAGTATACCTGTGACGTCATTATCATTGTCTTTAAAATCTGCCCTTTTGTGTTTTGCACTGTTTAAAAAAAACTTTGAAATTGGTTGGTTCACACCAGAGATACTGATGTTTTAGCACGTTTAAACGACGTGCTACTGCCCCTAGTGGAGAAAATGTAAAGTGAAATATTTTGATAAATACTTGGCCGATTTTTACAAAATTTACATCTACTTCCGAATTTTCAGGGTCAAGGAGTTCAATTTTGATGTTACTTTTATGATAGGGAGTACGAGAAAACATGAAAAGTTGAAAATATTGCTTTATCCAAGCGCTCAGTTCTACAAATATTTTGATAAAAAACTTTAACTGTTACAAAAGGCAATTTCTTCAAAAATTTAATTTATTTCGCTCTTGGTGAATTGAATTTATCACGATTTTATCATCTTTGAATGTAGCTGCAAATGTGGCTATAGCTTTCTTCTCCTGACTGGTTGCGTAGTAATATTGCAGCTACGAGCAATGGAAGATCAACTTATGATTAAGTAGAGCTATAAAAAAACAAAACTTTACAAACAAAAATTCTGAAGTTGCTGCTGGCTGATTAGCTAGAAAAACGTTGGAGTTATTTGTTAACGTGTAGAAAATATCACCCCGGAAGTTTGTCAACCGGAGTTTTATCATGGCAATGAGTGCATCTTATTTTGTTTCACGCTTCCTGTGTGAAAGTAATTAACTACAGATCGCAAAGTCTATTTAAATAAAATACTAATACGCTAATTCTTTTTAAATATAAGCACTTACAGTGATGATAATAAGCTATGTATCTTGCCCGAAAACCCTGGACCTGAGAGCATCAAAACATTTGAATCGGGGCTACCTACTTATAAACAGGTTGTTTTTTGCTGTTTGACTAACTTGGAAAAACCGAGAAACGAGGACAAGACGAAGAACCAGAAAGCAATGAGATCTTGTGCGAATCTAGTTGTGGCTGAAGTATTAGCATATAACAAAAAAGTACTACGTGTTCCTGCTCTCCATGAAAAAAAAAAAAAATGGCGAAGAAAATTATAGAATTACACTCACTCTACAGAAGTTTATTCAAAATTATGCCTGAAAAGAGAAATGGGCACTGTAAAATTGAAGAATTCTAAGAGAAATTAAAACAAACCATGTCTTTTTGGCCTAGAGATGATGAAAAAAGAAAGGAAAACGAGAAGGGGAAAAGTAAAAAAGAGGTGGAAGCCATCGATAAAGATATTTTGTTTTTGCGTAGCATGAAAACGAACCGTATTGCCCATTATGCTACAAAAGATGAAGAAACTGTGATAGCAGCGGAAGCAAGAAGCTTACAAAAGCGGAGTGTTGATAAGGATTTGTCGAAACAAAATACTATAAGCTAACAGCTGCTGATACTACAACCTGGAACCCATATTCATCGAGTGACAGCAGCACAGAGGAAAGTGAAACAGAAGAACCAACAACTTCGACTCTTAAACGTTCACACAAGCGTGTAGTAAAAAAAGGCACAATGATTTTTATTCCAAACGGTGTATTAAAACACCCATCTCTTGTTTCATCTAATGCCAAAAACAAGCTTTCAACCACCGCAATTTCTAGTACCATAGAACACTTAAATCAGTATGTGATGGTGACCCAAGTGCCGTTAGTCTGTATTATTCAACAGCTCACAGGTGTTTTTGTTGCATACGGATGTATTATATTTTGTGATGTCTATAAAATGATGAAACTGTGCCGAATGAGATGTTATTGACATAAATGCGCTATAACCACAATGTTGATGAACTCGCTAATATTTATATGGGTACAGCTTTGAACGAGACGTTATTGGCACGCTGAGAGTGTGCAATGACTCGACCAAAAGAGGAGTGAAACTGGTAGCTGATTTTCTTCACCTAGCTAAAAAAGAAGAAAACTTGCAAAGTTATGTGAAAGTAATGGAAAAGGATCGAAGAAAAGTGTCCAATCTCCGTAAACATCCTTTGGCTAAGGAATAGACATTTCTATTTGTGTGCGGAGTATGTTAAGTGTACCGGTAGTTATGTGACTGTGGGATAAAGCGCCGTTTGTACATTAAATAAACTTAGTGAAACATTAATATGACGATTTTTTGTTGATACAAGTCACATTCGAGTCTTCAAATGCTTCCTTTAACAGTGGTAGTATGTGTATAGCCAAAAATTTTTGATCAACGCAATGTCAGTACTTTATTTGACATGTCAAATTTTCATAATATACAACACAATTAAGGTTTGTATACTCCAGTAAATCTTCTATCAAAAAAGTAACATCAAATTCAAACTCCTTGATCCTAATAACTTGGAGGTAGATGTAAATTTTGTAAAAATCGGCCAAGTAATTATCAAAATATTTCACTTTACATTTTCTCCACTAGGGGCAGTAGCACGTCGTTTAAACGTGCTAAAACATCAGTATCTCTGGTGTGAACCAACCAATTTCAAAGTTTTTTTTAAACAGTGCAAAACACAAAAGGGCAGATTTTAAAGACAATGATAATGACGTCACAGGTATACTCTGCCCTCTAGTGGCAAAAAACGTGAAATTTTTCGAAACGTGGGTCTCAAAATGGCCTCAGTGGCAGAGGTAAACATTAACGAAATGCCTCGAAACTTCATATTCATAGTCAGATAATCAAACTGCAATACTAAAAAATGGTTCAGCATAATCAGCACAAAATTTATATTTCATGGGGCGCCTGCAACACCCTAATGCATAATCTTACTGGACCTAAAAAAAGCGTTCAACACAGTTAATCACAATATTTTGCTAAAAAAGTTAGAAACATATGGAATAAGAGGTAATATCCTGCAACTATTAGAAAGCTATCTTCATGAAAGAAATCAGTATGTCTTTGTAAACAACGTCATGTCCAACAACCAGGAGGTAAAATGTGGAATTCCCCAGAGATCAACTCTAGGCCCAACATTATTTTCCCTCTTCATAAATGACATTGCAAGTGCTTCCAACTTTGAAGTAAGATTATTTGTTGCTGATACAGCTCTTATAATGCAGGATAAAAACCCATCCAGATTAGAAGAAAAAATTAAAAAAGAGTTAATTAACATAGAATGTTCCTAAGAAAGAACAAGCTAACATTGAACTGTGACAAAACTACGTACATTACATTTGGACCTGGAAAAATCGTTCTAAAGCATTTAGGTTGACCATGAACGATAAACCTCTGAAACAATCTAGTGTTGCAAAATACTGCGGAATTTTCATTGACAATAAGCTAAGTTGGGCCCATTATGTTCAGTGTTTGTGCAAAAAAATTTCCCTAAAGACAGGAATTTTTTTATAAAATTGGGAATTACTTAAGTAAAAAATCGCTCTATATGTCGATATTATAGTTTTATCTTCCCTTATTTATTATATGGTATTCTCGCGTGGGGAAGTGCCTGCAAGTCTATTATTAAAACATTGCAAGTCATTCAAAATAAAATAATAAGAATCATTTGTAAAGTGAGCTATAAAAGCGCTGTAACAAATAATTCTTTGTTTTACTCACTGAATATTCTTAAAATTAGAAAATCAGAAAGTTTAATTTGATGCTTCCGTCGCCGAATGGTGAACCAGTTAGCAGTAATTGGTTTCTATTTACTGAGCGTGATATCCATCAGACAAAATATTTTAACAGCGTTTATTGACGCAACAGCTGCAGCTGATTTTTGCTTATTAAGAGTATAGCATTATGACGTAGAAATGGGGCGGTATACTGCTCAACTTTTGAGCACTTAACGCAAGGCGTTAACTTAGTGAACAAATAAAGTTAACGCATTGCGTTTAAGTGCAACAAAAATTGAGCTGTATACCGCTCCTGGTCACATCCAACATTGTGCAAAACTTACAATAGTAATAGGAGTATAGCATCAGCCAAAATTGCGTACTTTTTCAGTTGAGGTTTGACCCCACGCGGGCTACAGTGTGAGTAGATTGTTGAGTTTTTGAAAATCAGATGTACGTATTTTCATGTAGATTGTACACAATGTTCTTACTGTATGGTTCTAATCCTTCTTCACTTTTCGTCCACTTTTTTGTGTGAAAGTGGATTTTCTACACTAGTCAACGTAAAAACAAAATGTCGGAGGAGATGAAATTGTGAAGCCGATATGCATAGGCGCAACTAGGGGGGGGGGGGGCTAAGGGGGCTGAAGCTCCCTCCTTAGCCTTATGAACGACAGTGGATAAAACAGCTGTAAAAAATTATAAGTACCAGTACTCGTCGTAATTTGTCAATATTCAACAGGCAATAGGGGTGGATCCAGGGGTGTTTGGGGGAATGCATCTCCCTAAAATCCGATTTTAAAACTGTTTTAGAAAAAATACAATTTTTTTTCATAATTTCGAAACTTTTCGATAACAATAATTCTTGCGCCTTAAGCATGCGCAATCGAAAATGTGCGAACACGTGCATCATACTTATATATACTTGCATCATACTCGTAACACGAGGCACGCACATATAGGGGCAAAAATTTAAATAAAATGTACCTGAAAAATGTTCAAAAAGCACTAAAATGGCCATTGCAGTGTGTAGATTTGCAAAAAGTTTCTGGGGGAGCATGCCCCCGGACCCCCTAAAGCCGTTTTCGTTCCTCAATTTGCATCAAATTCTGCCAGAAAAAATACGCTTGATTAAAATGTCAAAATTTAATGCTCTTGTCCTTGAAAAAATTTCTGAATACGCCTTTGACATGAAACATTTTCAAAGGGCTTATGTTATTTAGGCCCGTTTTTGGGTCTAAACGTCTAACGAATTTGTACGTAGTAAGCATTCAACCTAATTGAAAACTGCATCCCCCCGCCAAAATTTTATTGATCCGCTCCTGACAGATAATATAAATTTAAGTTTTACTGAGGCATTTTTACAATTAATGAATTTTTATGTCCGAGAATATTGTTAACTGCGGTTACGAACAAGGTTAAAACAACAAAAATGTTATCTTTTACGCTGATGCCGGTATCTGTAAATTAAAATCATTTGTGAATTAAAATCGTTAACCGTCAGAACAACGGTTAACCGGTCTCGCTTTGCAACCGATTCACCGAGAACGATCAGTTGATAAAGAAAGTGTTTTACATAAATATGCCGCAAGTGCCAGTGAAAGATCTCATTTTATTGTTTAACTTTGCTTCGATGACGTTGACAACAAGCACCGAGTCCGAGATTGCTGCAGTACCAAGACCTCTCTCTTCCTCATTGAAACTTTGCAAGTTGAACATTGTCGCGCAAGTTTTTTCAAGTAATTTGCATAATTTTTCTTCGTTGAAATAGATAGCAAGATAAGCATACTTTGGTAAAAAAAATGTTAAAAGACTCTTCATGTGCCGCTTTGGGATAGATTATAAACCAAATTTCACAAAAACTTCGCTTGCCTAATGCCTAGTGAAACTAGTTTCGGACATAACGCTTAGCTCTCTTTTGTTTCAATGCACAGACATTGATTTGAGCAAAAAAACTAGCCGTGGCTTTTCCTTGTTGAAATAGACGATAGACCTACGTCATCTCGCAAGACAGTCAGACGAGATACTAGAAAATTACGAGCAATAAGGAACTAATCGTAATCACAAAAATGTATCAGCCCCCCCCTTACGAAAATCCTGGTTGCGCCACTGCCGATATGCGTTGTGCCCTGGGCCCCCGCCTTCAACGAAGCTTCGCATTAAGCTGTCAGCAACTACAAAAATAGATACATCCTTCTCATTGACATTAAGGAAATAACTGGCAAATAAACCACAGTCCTTTTTTGTTTGCTTTATACAATATTGAGATATAGGGGACGCGAATTACGATGAGTAATGTTAAGGGGGGTGCGGTTCAAAAAGTTTAGGAACTCCTGTACTACTGTAGCTTATTTAAAAGGAGTAACCTAAGGAGACTGTCTGTCCGCCATGCGACATATTTCGACCGCGAAAAGCAAAAGCCGAAAGACGAGTTTTTACGCACAAGTTATCGATTCTTGATAAACGAATGTAACCGATAAAAAGGAACGAGTATTACAATTTAAAAGGTTGATTTTTAGGAATATTTCTAGCCTAAATAATATACGTTCATAAAATGCAAAGAAAAATTAATCATTATTGAAAGAGAAAAGAGACCAGTGATGAGACTTATCCCCCTCCTCCAAATAGCTTTTTCAAATTTGGTGTCAAAATAGTTCCAGGCAAACCTTTTACTCTCCAATATGCAGGCAACAGTACTACAGGACATTGTTTCAAGTCTCTGATTAGTGATTCATTCTAATCCAGCGACAAATTAGTTATTTGCGTTTTAGCCATTCTCGGATTATCTGATATTTCATAGTTCGTTAAAATTTAAAGTTTGGGTATGATTAAGGCGTTTAGGATTTTGTGACTAAATAAGTGGATACCTAAGACTCATTTGTTTCTTTTTATCAGCAACTACGAAATTTTTTCTTACTTTCACCATTGCTCGTCTGGGCTTCTGGCGCAGTACCGGTAAGAAAAAATTTCTGCTTTCACCACTGTGTATAATTGCAAGAGAAAGTCTCAAAACCTGAATAGATTTTTTAACAACCGGCGTACAACGTGGCTCAAGCAATGTTAAACAGAGTTGCGCAAAGCGTAGCCGTAGTGAAATGGATGCGTCCACCGAAATGTTTTTCTTCTTGTTTGATACGATTACGGGACGTTTAGGCCTACTTTATCTCAGTAGGTTTACGGATTTGATTGGTTGGTTTTTACGTATTTCAATGCAACTTAAAACCTAAGCTTAACTGTGAGAACAAGGACGACAATAAATTTAAGGTAAGGAGGAAAAATAAAGCCGCTGTCAATCTCAAATCTGGATGTTTCGACAACATAAATTCAGCTGTCATCATCAGCAGTGTATGCAAGGCAGTACAAAACTGTAAGAACTAGAATTTACTATTCTAACTACAAGTAATAGCATAACCCAGGCAACGGGTCAAAATAAGTAGCATAATTATAACGTCATAAACCAAAAGCTAATAAAAAGACTGACGGAGTTAAATTAACAATTAAGGGTCGAATGCACCAACGTTGGTTAACCCACGGTCAATTTAACCGCAGGTTAAATCAAAGGTTAACTTGATTTTGGTATTCCCCATCTTTAACCGCTATGTTAAATTGCTGAAATTAACCCAAAAGTTAACCCATCAAGGTAGCTGGGTTAACTCGCGCTGGACATGCAAAAACACATTTTTTAGGCTATAAACTGCTGGGTATGCGGGTAATTGTATGTTGTACTTGTATCAACCATCAAGAATAAACGACCGTATGCTTGAATGGAATGGATTTTTGTGTCGTCTGCAGACCATAAAAGTTTAGATGGGTTGCGGTAGCCTACTGTTATCATCCAACCTTAGTGGCTTAGGCTGTCACTTTAAAGACATTAGTTAATTGATAGGTTATAGGTAATTTGGTAGGTTAGTAGACGTAACTGAAACTAATTACCTCGCGTAGCGTGGAGGCGTAAAATAGTTAGCCTGCATGTCGGAAATAACCTCTTCTACACTGCTGTAAGCTGTGTAGATTACCTAAAGCCTAAATTAAGGCACATAGTACAAATTTCGTAAAGATCTAGGGTTGAAAATATGCCAAAATGATTTGCTTTAAAAACCTAGCGCTGTTCCACTTTCCGTGGCCTTATTTGCAACTCGATGAACCCAAGGATAAACTGGTAGTGTAGGTTTGTAAGAAAATACATGCACATTGGACAAGCGCTTAACGTAAATTTGCAAATAAATAGATTTTTATAAGCAGAAAAAAGAGAGTTGTTACGCAATAATGAGAGTTTTCTTCCGCCTTCTGCTAATCTAACAATGAATAGCAAATTAGCCTGTGGCTTCGTTCAATGTCGTTGAAAACCTCCATCGTGACTCAGCAACTTTTTGCGCGAAACCTCGGTTAGCTAACCACAACCTCAAACCAAGAGCTGGTGGTTAACTGGTTAACTAACTGCGGTTAAGACTTAACCGGTGGTTAAGTTAACCAAGGTTGGTGCATTCGACCCTTAATAAGTAAAGAGGGGCTAAATTAACAATTAAATAAGTAAATTAAAAATTAACATTGAAATAAGTAAATTTAAGGTAGTTTTACGACGTCTTTTTTTGTAGATTTCAAAATTCATTTTTTCGACTTTGACTCGTAAATATGCTTTTTCTAGACATTTCTCCGACTTACAACCCTCTGCATTGCGGCTTGCTTAGTTAGTGAATTTCTTTAAAAAGATGCAAAAATATACAATGATTGTGTAGTTTTTCTTGTAAATCCAATGGTATTCAATCGATATAGACCAGTGGTTCTCAAACATTTTATAAATTTTCACGCAAAATCAAGTGAAGAGCAAAAAAAATGTCATCACGTCCGCAGATGTCCCATCAAGCACAATTCAATGGGGTGATTTTCAGAAATCCGCGACCTCTCTGCGGTCTCCCTAAAACTGTTTCGCGTACCCCAAGGGGACCGCGGTCTCCAGTTTGAGAATCACTGTTGTAGACCTTAATATTAGCAAGCGTAAATCAATTTCATTTTTTAAAGGCCCACATCCTAAAGATTATTGTCCTGAGGCCTGCCTTAATAGCATGCTACAGTTTCTAACTAACTGATATTTATGAATCGCCTGATTTTGCTTTCTCGTTTCCACTTTGACGCGATTACCCACTGAAGAGTGCGTCACGAAAAGCTTTTGGGACAACAGCTTTTTTCAAAGCTACTCAAAAAGAGTTACTGGGACAACAGCTTTTCTCAAAGCTCTTAAAGAGTTATGACAGTGGGTTTCTTGAAGCCTAACGCGAAAACAGCTTTTTTCAAAGCTATTCTCAAGTTCTGTACCGCCAACCAATTATTGAAAAACTTTAAATTAAGGCATTACTACACTTTGCAGGGACAAGGTTATATTTGTTTTTATTTTTTTTAGTTACCGGTATTTCTTTATGTCATTTTTGTTCTAATTACCACTTTTTTGGTTCTAATTTCCACTTTTACGCTTGCTGCTAGTATGGTTATGTACTTCAGGTGGCAGCGACTTAGATGAGCTTTGCTCCCTATGCTGTCCCATATGTACACATTTCTGGATTGCTGTGCTGTTACTTTTATTGATGAATGTAGTGGAAATTGTAGCCTACATGAATAAATTTGATTTGATTCCCTAATAAAATTTTTCTAATAAATTTTAGCCTACTGTTAGTGGAAACTCCCATTTTGAAGCTCCGAAATCCAACAAGTTTTAGCTGGACAAATTGATATGTAAAAATTAGGTATTTATTCCAAACAATATAAACCCACTTGATAAAGAAGAGAACAGAACAGCAGTCTGTGACGAGTCTGAAATAACATACCGGCGTCACTAAGCATGCAGCTATATGATGTAGAACCAATGATTGCATCATTCGGGGATACTGTGTAAATTTGCAGCTGGCTCACAGGAAGGAATGCTAGCTCGATGATTTGGAACAATGTGGGAAAAGCAACAGCCTTAACAATATTCATAGTCGTTTAAGGCTTCTCCAAATAAAATCATTGCTTTCAATTGGGCTATTGAAAGGCTATTCATGATGTATTTTAATGTAAGGAGCTTATCGAAAAACATTGACAAATTATCCTACTATCTGTCTCAATTAGATCCAAAACCAGATATAATAGCTATTACGGAGACTAACTTATGCGACGCAAAATGTGGCAACGATATTCAATTGTTCGGTTATAACTTCGTTCTCAGCGACAGCTCAACCAAAGCCGGAAGAGTGGGTTTGTACGTCAGTGAATCGCTTGCTTTTAGTGTTAGCTCTGCGCTAAAAATGGACGTTGACCAATGAGAAGATATATGGATTAATTAATCGTATGTAGCGGAGTAGTTTATCGTCATCCGCTTCAAACTGCGAATCACATTAAACTATTCACGAAAAAACTTCAAAAATTATTTGTGGAAATAAAATCAACGAAAACTGAGTTTTATGCGTTAAGAGATTTCAATATAGATCTCTTGCAAATAAAGGTAAATAAAAATATTTGCATGTGCGCTGAGAATCTCATAGCATCTTCGACGAAATGTTTGATCGACAAGCCGACACGAATTATTGAAACGTCGAAAACGCTAACTGACCGATGACCATATTTACACCAATAATATTGAAACGTCCTTATATAGCGGAATATGCATAAACGATATCTCGGATCACTTTCCAGTCTTATTAATTGCGCTTAAGAACAAATCCCCCCCAAACAAATTAGGTTTACATTATATCCGCCGTTTGAAAAATTTTGATACTGAACGTTTTGCAGAAGATCTGACCACTAGCTTATCGAATTTTCTGGTGACTGAAACAAAGCCGATTAACGATCAACTCTCAGAGTTTCTGAAAATCTTTACCGGATTAGTAAACAAACATGCGCCTTTAAGACCTGCAACGAGAAAAGAAAAAAGATTAAAAGCGAAGCCGTGGCTTTTTCCTGGCCTGCTTAAATCAATCAAACGCCAGAACAAAATGTTTAGTAATCTTCATTGTAAATTCGACTAAAATCTTTTTGAACATTTCAAACGCTACCGTAATATTTTAAATAGAGCCATTCTAAAAGCTAAAGAAACGTACTACAATAAAAAAGTGCTTAAAAATAAGCACGAACCCGGGAAACTGGGATATAATTTATGACCTTTCGAACCTTAAGCCTCGTAAACAGTCTGTCCCTACAGAACTGGTAACACATAACGGAGATACTCTAACCGATTCGCAAGATATCGCACAAACTTTTATTGATTATTTTTTCCCAAATCGGTTCGCTTATGGCGAAATCAATTAAACCGGTCGACTCGCTGGACGCCCTTCCTCCACCAGCTAGTCTTGTCAATTCCTTGTTTCTTAAACCCGCGACAGCAAGATGAAATATCGCGTATCATAGATATCGCGTATCAATGAGACCGATATCGGATGAAATAAGATATCGGATGAAATATCGCGTATCAATGAGACCTTTTTATGTTTTCGAGACCGAGATCGAGACCCGAAAATTTCGAGATCTTTTAGTCGAGACCGAGACGAAACAGTTGCGAGACCAAGACTAAAGACCTAATCGAAAACAAAAAAAAATTTTGAAATCGAAATTTTTTTATTGAACATTGAACACTAAACGTAAAAATTACAATTAAACAGAGTTTTTGTTGCACTTTAAAAAGACTAACATTCAGAGCAAATCGGATGATAGCCTGGCCCGATGTGGCCGAAAAAACAAACCACTTAGACTAAACACTCCGTTTTACCGGTGCAGAAGTGGCCGGCACACACAAAACCTGAAACGCTAGAATTGAAAGTTCGGGATACAGTATTGTATGCTCTTTCCAAAATTTTAAGCAACTCTATCGACTAGCTTGCAATTCTGTGATAAACTACTCAAACTTAACATAGAACAAACTTATATTAACTACTACTAGTAACAAAGTTAGTAAAATAAGGAGAGATAAAACATATTATTGTAATATGTGCTGAGAAAGTTTGTGGCTGTGAGTGGCAGTCACAGACAAAACTGTGTTCAGAGACTCTTTAGTATAGTGAAATTAAAGCAATAGAAAAGGAGTAAAACTTCTTTTACAAAGTTGTCAGTTGCCACTTGCATCAGTTGCATGGCTTGCAGCTGCACAACGCCAATTAAAGGCATTTTACCTCTTTGATCTACAGTTGACACCTCGTTTTTGATAGCAAAGTGTAAATTCGACTAAGTTTAAAGTTGTGAAATGTTTTAGGAAGTCATTATCTCTTGAAACCGAGCACCCACATGCGTCAATTGGAAATCCATTTGTAAAAGGCAATGCGCATCTGAGAAATTAGCTTGATAAAACCTGATCCAGCGACAAACTGTCGATTTTCATAAGTTAAACATTGTAAACTGCGAAACGAAAAGACTGACTTCGGAAAAGAAAAATCAAATTGATTGACTTAAGAAAGTCAAAATTCAAACCCATCAACTTTGGAAAACCAAAATTCAAAATTATCAATAAATGATGAGCGGGTTCAAATTCAAATTCAATCCCACCCTAGTACAGACGTAAAACAATCCAATTAATTAATGCTGGAAAACAGTTAGGGGCTGTGATGACTCATTACAGTGGCAGTCAGAGACGAAACTGTGCACTGACGTATCGTACATAATCCAATTAATTAAATTAAGTAAAGCACTATCAAACAATTTCACAGCTGCGTAATCAAGGCACAAGGCAAATACGCAAGTTAATTTTCTTACGCCTGCAGTTTATAAAATGAATTAAACTTTTTTATCGCTATTTTCAAGTCTCAACACCTTGAAACCAAACAGATTTTGATAAGATTTAATTATTAGAAGAATAGTTGAAATCAAATAAGTGCATGTAATTCTGGCGAACGTCTTATTAAAAACATTTTCACGGGTCAGCATCGGATAGAAAATGATGCAATAGTGAGATTGGCTTTGATTCTGTAATCAACATGAAAGCGCGACTTCTTCGCTGACATGATGCAAACAACTAAAGTGCGGTACCGTTAAAAGAAGTCTCGAGACCCAATTTCTGCTTCGAGACCGAGATTTAGTTGCTTCGAGATCGAGATCCGAATTTTTCACCCAGTCTCGAGACCGAGACCTTAAAATTTAGGTCTCGAGACCGAGACTTGTCTCAAGACCTGTATCCCTGCATTATGGCATTCGTGGTAAAGCTTTTGATATCTTTCAAAGTTTCTTGACCAATAGATATCAGTACGTAAAAATATTACAATGTAAATCTAGTAACCTAACAGTATCATGTGGTGTGCCGCAAGGCTCTTCTCTAGGCCCGATATTGTTCCTAATTTAACGATCTACCGCATGCAACACATTTTGAAACGACTCTGTTTGCGGATGACACTTTTCTTTTACTCTCAGACAGCAGTATTTTAAAGTTGAAACTCCAAGTAAATGAACAGTTAGAAAGCATCGATAAATGGTTTCGGATGAACAAACTATCTCTAAATTACTCCAAAACAAACTACATGATCTTTAACAAGCATCCTCATAAGACATGCAAGTACGAGTTTAATTTAAAAATAAACAGTAATAACTTAGTAAGAGTTAGTACAGTCAAATATCTCGGAGTCATATTTGATGAAAATCTAACCTGGTCGCAACATTTAAAGTGTTTATCTTCGCAGCTAGCTAAGCATTTCGGGCTGTTTTACAGACTACGCTATTATGTATCACGAGAAACCCTCTGCATGCTATATTTTGGATTGATACACAGTAGAGCGCAATATGGAATAACTTTTCTAGAAGCCCCCATGGCAACCCACTTATTTGCAGCTGCAGACGCGTTTCGACCTTATTATGGTCTCATCAGTGTTGCTGTGCTGCACTGATGAGACGTTGCTGTGAGGTGGGAGATTGCTGTGCCGCACTGATGAGACCAAACAAAGGTCGAAACGCGTCTGCAGCTGCAAATAAGTGGGTTGCCATGGGGGCTTGTAGTGATGTGGGCTAGTTAGGCTACCGGTAACTTAGTTGTGGGTTAGTAGTTACAGGCTCTTTTATTGGGTATCGTTGTTTGGGGCCAGTCGCCTGCTAAAAACAGGGTACAATCTAGAAAAGAGATGAAGTCGAGATGTCCAGGTGAAACAATGCAAAAAAGAGTCTTTACAGTCTGGAATGAGTTTAGCCTGGATTGGCTGTGCTTAGCAAGGCTGACGAGACTTTTGTTATAGTCAAAAAATTCTGACTTTATTGCCCCTTGAAAGGAATTCTTTTCTACTTTGATGCATGTCACGTGCATTGCACACGTCATCACAACCAGGAGCGTATTCTCCAGAGGTACAAGGTGTTCAGCGCACACCATGCGATACCACAGGCACACACGTTAATCACATTTAATTAAAATATTTGGACTTTCTTGTCTTTAATCCTCGTAATATCTGCGCAATCTGAGTTTTTTTTTGTTTCGATGAACTACTAATTGCTTTTTTTTCAACGCTGACTGATGGCGCAACATTCTCTTGTATGATAAGTTCAACGATATCGTTGAACACAAGCGAACCTGACCTTTTCTATGGTATTCTGAATCGTATTATGTAGCGGAGAGTGACTTTTTCTCTTTCCACACGACTCAAACCCCAAAAATGTCCTATTGTAAAGTTGTAAAGTTGAACCAGACGCAACGTTACAATACATGCTCATTGCTCAAATCACGCCACGGCAACTTGCTTTTTTCATTGCAGACGAATGATGCAATGGTTCTCTCTTATGGCAGGTTCAACAGAATATCGTTGAACGCAAGCGAGCTAAACCTTTTCCATTGTATTCTATATCGTATTAGCATGCGGTTGTGAGCAATTGCTTGTGATTTTCGAAATTATGGCGGTCAATACAATTTAAAATGGTCGGTCAAAATCAAGTTATAGGTCAAATTAGTGGAATGGAGGTCTAAGTGTTGACAGTATAACTAAAAAGCCGTTTTGTTGCAGAAATTACAACGAAAAATTGGAAATAGCAAAAACTACAGAGCCAACACAAAATTAGATAGATTAAGTAGCAAATTAGGCTGCTTGAAAAGGCGCTTGATGTTGGTTCGCGTAATCCCAGTAAACTTTCGAGCACTTCCACACATTTGTTTAATAAATGCCTGCATGCGACAGCAAATATTGTTGAGGAGCACACCTTTAAAAAATGACAAATGCTCACCGTACGCCACTGATCACAACGGCTCTATGCGAGCTCGTGCTTGCTATAAAAATATCAATAACGCAGGCTTAAATATTGCTGACAGAAGAGGGATTTTCGAGCACAACAAATTTTGTCATATAGCAAAAATCAATATTAATTGCTGAGGTGTTGAATGAAAGTTATCTTTGGTAATTAGTGTTTAATAAAACTTACAAGCTTTTGTCTAAATTTAGTCCATTTTAAATTTTATATTTACCGGCACTTTTTAATCAAGTCTTGTTTGGTTTTGTAATGTGTGGGAACGGTAGTGCAATTGTCAATTTTGTGCAGTAAAAATTTACAGTTTCAACTGCTTGATCACAAAATTCACATAAATATCGACCGGCGAGTAATGTTGGCGTAGTGCTTTAACACATCTCTATGATGCGGTAGGTTTTGGATTCGAATCCCTGGGCGGTCAAATCAAACACAGTGCCGCCAGTGGCTCGCTACCGCTGCGACGTTTCTTTGGAGCGATGCTGCTCATGCGCTAAGCCGCGAAAATGGGCCCCGCTACTGGTTACATGCTTTGGCGTAATACAGCGAGTATATTAAAGATTTGGTTTTTGATTATGACATTGCAAACTGCACCGCTTTTGACTGTCGCTCCGTTAATTACGATAGAACTCCACAAGTACACCTCCAGAAAATTTCAAACATACTGCAATACCAATAGCGGACCTGCTGCCAAGGTTGGCAGTATGGTACGTTACGTTCAAAATTTACGTACCCGTACTTCAAAATTTTAACCGTACCGTACTAACGTAACGTACTTCGAATAAATTTAACAAGCGTACCGTATCGCGTACCGTACCAATGAATGGTACGCTTAAAACGTACCGTACCTTAAAACGTACCGTACCTAAAATTACGTACCGTACCTAAAAATTACGTACCGTACCTACCGACCGCCATTCTTGGATGCACGCCAAATTAGCTAAGTGCTATTGCAATGCCTCTAAATAGGTTACAGTTTGCAATATGCGACCTGATCGGAAATTGAACCCTATACAAGTTTTCCAGCTACAATACGAACACTCTTGCAGAGTCCTCGAAACTACCAAGTCGCCAGCGCTATTCTACCGTATGAATAGAATAGAACATATCGCATCCTACTTTGACTAACGCGGCTATCATCAGTCTAGAAAAGCAATGTCCCGGTCAAGGGCGGGTCCAGGGGGGGATATGGGAGATGCATCACCCCCCAGCAGCCATTTTCAACAACGCTTTGGATAAATAAAATTTTTCTATAATTTTGAACCTCTTCATTGCAATAAGCCTTAGTCGCCTTAAGCACGCATAATGGAAACTGTGCGTAGCCTACAAAATGCATGATATTTGGTGAAGCACTCAAAGGTAGGGGCCAAAACAATGAACAAACTTTGCCTGAAAATTGTACAAAAAACGCTAAAATAACCATTTTTCGGGGGAGCATACCCCCGGTCTCCCCTAGAGTCGTTTTTGTTACTTAAGTTGCTTAAAATTAACTCTGCCGGAAAAAAAACTACGCTTGAAAAGTGACGAAATTTTTGTGCCCTTCCCTGAAAAAAATTCTGAATACGCCCCTGACGCGAAACATTTTCAGAGAGTTTATGTACGGCCGTTTTCGAATCTAAACGTCTTAGCATTTAGTTAACATTTAACCTAATTTAAAACCACATCTCCCCATCAAAACTTTCTGGATCCCCCCCTGGTCCCAGTCACACTGATCGATACAATTCATGTGGGCGATCGGAACCGCAGCTAGCTACAACGTTTTGTAAAAGCTGAGTAAACATTAGCCGAATTTTTCTTTTTTTAATTGCTTCCCAAATACTGTAGGTTGCGATAGAAAATAATGCTGCTCGGTGACAGTTGAACGTTATGAACAAGTCCAAACTTGTCTACTGAAATGTGCATAGCGTAAAATTTCTCTTATAAGCCTATTGGTAGTCTGCACTCTGCACCCTACCGAGCCCTGTTTCAAGGAAGCCAGGACTACTAAAGGGACGTCAGAAGACCAAAAGAGACTTCTCCAATGACTTACCGGTAGCATCTTTTGTTGTGCTCATGAATCCGCTATCAATTGATATTTACCGTGGATGCATACCATGTATAATTGCGACCTGTTATCGTGAATTTGTAATGCTACATATTAATAATCTAAATGAAGAATACTCTTTGTTGTGCTAGGCCCCAGAGGAGTTTTCTGTCCACTGACTGCTGGCGACAACAATTTGTATATAAGTTTAACTTAAAAGTTTTGCAAGAGCATCAACCTTTTTTATCACAACCTTTTTTTTTTATAATTATTAATTAGTTTTCAGGGACAATCTAATTGTATCATTTAAAAATTGTATAATTGCATGCTTACGTGTTTTAATTCCTGCTTTGTGCTTTAAACCTCGTCGGTTACTTTCAATTATTTTTTGTAAGTCCGTAGTTTCAAGATTACCGCCAGGACTGATGGTGTACCAAGAGAAACATCGCTGTAGATATAATTAATCATTCAGTGTTTTTGTTCCATCAGTCCCTGATCTTCTGTACTTTAGGTGGCAGCGACCTAAATAAGCTTTGCTCCTTCGCCGTCTCCAATGTGCATATTTCCGAAGCTACAGAGTGTAATGTTACCGTTTACGTATATTTTGTTTTTGGAAATGTTGTACATCAATAAAAGCTTTGTTTTTCTTGTTCACAAAATTTCGCAATACCAAATTACGTACCGTACCACATGGTACCAGTATGATACATTTACCAAAATTTCACAATACCAAATTACGTACCGTACCACATGGTACGGTACGTAAGGTACGTTTAATAGGCATATTTATAACACGTACCAATGTACCGTACCCGTACCTCAGCAATAATTACGTACCGTTCAAGCGTACCGCACTAATTGCCAAAAAATGGAGCGTACCGTACCGTACTTGCGTACCGTACCGTACTGCCTTCCTTGCCTGCTACTAGTCGTCCCAAATCTGCATTTTTGATTTAACGTTACAAGCTCGTTATCTTTTTAACGTTAAAAAGTTTTTCGCATAACTTTTTGTTCTCTTGGATATCGGGAGTAATTTCGTGTTGATATTTCTTGTTAGCAGCAGTGCATGACGTTACGCTCTGTCCTATTTTAAACTTCGCTAAAAACAGTTGATGAATTCACGCTAATGAATCTGTACAACATTGTAATAGAAGCTGCATTTAGCCTTTTTTTTATACGTGGAAGTTGCACAATGTAGGCAGTTTCTTTTTTTTGCGCATTGTTATTTAAAACTCGTCAAGCTAAAAAATACGGTTTAAGCTTCTCAGTCGCGAACAGTGTAGGTCCACACAATCATCGTTTTGTGACACTACAAAGAAAAGAGTAAATAACCGAACCTCGTACTTTGTTGTAAAATCAACATCAAACAACTTGATGATGATAATCTGTAGCATCAAAAATTATAATATCTGAGAAATAAACAATTATTCCAGTGATGTAAGCACTCTACCTCGTTCATCGAACTCAGGAGCGATGGCACTTCGATGCGATGACGTCAGGGAAGGAAATACGTCAAAAACGTAGCCCAGAGCGCTTGTGGAGGAGAGGAGAATTGTGGTAATCCACAAAAGTACGAATGTGGGTCGCACCGGAACGACGTATGGTTGGTACACGTACGTCACCATTGACACGCCACACAATGACGTCACACCTGCGCCAAAATGTTGCATTGTCATAAGTATGTTTGCACGGATCAAAGATTGAAAATCTCGAGCTGTTGAACTCTTGACTTGCGTTTATCGTTGAGTAAGTTATAATGGCGTAACTACGGCAAAGGACCAGGATGCTGCTCCAAATTTTAAAATTTGCTGGATATAACAATTTACAGTGTGTTCGTTTCATAATGCACTGTTCTAGAACAGGGTTTCCCAAAATCTTTTATATATGTATTACTAAAACTATTTGAAAAACTCAGCGTACCACTCAGCCCAAAGTTACGCATGCTGACGAAAAACCTTTTATGGTGGAAGTACTTGTCACTGAAATATTAGTTTTATGTTGCATCTCAAGCTGCCAAATAGTGATTGATCTGACTTAATCAAATCAATCAAAAACTCCTGCTTTAAGTTTTTCCATGCTTAGACCAGGAAACTTTAGGACAATATAATTAAAACAACTACCATGCTATTGCTTATCCAGAGCCTTCACAAATTGTTTCATCAGACCCAACTTTGTCTGAAGTGGAGGTAAGATGATGCGGTCCCGATTACCCAGCGGCTCATTTATGACATTTTTATCACCCACCGTAAGATCTTCTCGTGCCGGCCAATCTTTTTTTACCCAGTGTTGACTAGTTGCTCGACTGTTCCAGTAGCAGAAAAAACAAGGATACTTGGTATACCCCCCTTGCTGTCCCAACAAAAAGTTAACCATTTTAAAGTCCACACATATGGCCCAGCTGTGCTCACTGTAGCACAATTTGTTCACAGTCATCTTCACATTCAGATACTGTTCTTTGACAACCACTGAGTGTTTAATCGGAACGCATACAAAATTGTTGCCTTTATGAAATAACACGCATTTTAAGCTTCGTTTGGAGCTGTCAATGAACAATCTCTATTCGTCTGAATTGTAGTCTGGGAGACCATTTTTGCAAGAAGGCCTGGAATGTTATTACAATATACAAAATCATCTTCCATGGTAAAAAATCGGAGCAGCAAGTCATCCCTGTTGCGGAAAAATGTAATTTTAGTTTCCGAATCCAATATACCATGTTCACTAAACCGAGATGCTAAAATTTCAGGTGACTCTTTGAAAAGATTAAGATTACTCACTAGAACATTTAGTTGACCTTGACTGAAAGGTTGGGGTTTGTGCTGAGTGAAGATGCTTCAGCAGCCATGCTGGTAGAGCTATAGTTACCACAACTGTTATCAGTATCTTCCATTGCTTCCAGCAGTGTTTCATCTTCAGTAATGTGGGGTAAGGAAGTAAAAGTAGGAACTGGAATTTCAGCGCAATGTAGAACTTGGTCGTTTTTCGGGAAAAATACGCCTCAAATTATGAAATATCTCAAAAACTAGAGCCAATTTGGACAAACTGATGCCAATTTTGGGTTCAGCTCCACCAAATTGCCTTAAAATGGCTTTAACATGACGTGCCTTTGGAAAAAAAAATTTTTGTCCCGTGTTACCGTTCAATATAATGCAATAATGTACGTAAGCTGGCAATGAGCACGTGACCTAGATCAGATCGCGATTCTCAAACTTTTTGATGTGCGACGCGGCCGACGCCGTTTGCTGAGTTTGAAATTTGGCGCGGAGCGCTAATAACGTACTTTGTAAGGGTGATCTCTCAAAAAAGTCTTTGCTCTTTAGCAGAGCACTTTTTGCCGACAATCCTCCGTGAAGACCGGCCGTTAGCTCAGTTGCTAAGCGCACGCTATTGGTGCGGGAGCTCTGGGGTTCCATACCCGGGCCGGTCAAATCGGCACAGTGTCGCCAACGGCTCGCCACCGTTGCGACGTTTCTTCGGAGCTGTGTTGCTCAGGCGCTAAGCCGCGGAGATGGACCCCGCAACTCGTTACACGCTTCGGCGTAATACGGCGAGTGTAATGAAGATTTGATTTTGATCCTCCGTGAAGATCTTCGTGACCATCTTGCCGAGTTTCATTTTTCGCTCCTTTCCACTTCTCTAATCCCCACCGTAGTTTGGGATCGATGTTGATTCACGAGTGCAGAGCCCCTGGGTTCGTCCCGTAGAGCCCAGGGGCTGCGCACGGAGCACTTTGAGAACCCCTGACCTAGGCTGTGCTAGATAATACATGCGTGTTGTGCATAGGCACTAGGCAAGTTTTCCTGTGATGAGCGATGAGTGTTGGGGCTATACGCTTATTACCTTGTGTTAATCACCGTTGGCTGGTTGAGGAGTAGATAAGATGTGAACTGTGGTAGGTTACTATTAACTCGCTTACGTTCATACGTTTATCACGTAATGAATTTTCATTTCTCTCCGTGGAAAATCGAAACAAAAAAGCGATGTCTTTGCGACACGCTCATGGTTGTGAACACTTCCATTTGTGACACGCTCATGGTTGTGAACACTTCCATTTGTGGCACGCTCATGGTTGTGAACACTTCCATTTGTGACACGCTCATGGTTGTGAACACTTCCATTGTCTGCACACTTAACCGATATGAGTTTTTTCGTTGCGGGCGAAATGAAGTCTCATGTGAACTTAACCTTATATTCATCAATATAAATAAAAAAAAAAATAAGAAATTTCTGAATTTTTAGGCGTACCACCTGCAAATCCTTTTCGTACCACAAGTGGTACGCGAACCACAGTTTGGGAAACGCTGTTCTAGAAGGTTTTACTAGACCGATACGTTGTTTTTTGAAATTTACCCGTGGGATCGTCTCGTATATTTGTATTGTGATGTAATAATACTGTTTACATTGTGAATATTCGGAGCGGCTCTTGATATTTTGTAATTTGAGCCACATAGCCAGCTGTAGTTTTGCGCTTCTTCTTTTTCGTTTCGGATAGATGTTTCAGAGAGCGATTGTTCCCATTAGAAAATTGAACATTTATTCATCAGCCAGGTCAACAGGTTTTCATTGACCATTTTCAGACCTTGAGCTCCATTAGGGTGACGGTAGATGGGACAAGATACTACCACATGGTCAGGTGTCTGCTCCTTCGCGCCACACTCACAAGTCGCTGAAGAAATCAGTCCCCATTTTTGCAGATTTGAATGTAAGAGGCCAACACTAGTGCGGAGGTGGTTAAGCTTAACCCAAGCAGACCTTGGGAAGTGCATTTCGAGTGGCCAGGTGCTAGCATTTGGAATAAAGGCATGGAGTCGAGAAGAACTTGCCTACCACTCCTTATTCCATCCGCAGACCGCCCAATGCACAGCGCTAATGCTTAACTCATCAACTTCGTTGATCAGTTCTAGTGCAGCAGGAACAAATGGGTGTCTTGATACAGTTTTGCGCTTGTGACGTAACGATAATGTTTTGAGTTAGCGTGTGAATATTCGCATGTCATACGATTTTTTTCTCCTGCTTGTTTCTTCATTAGAATTTAATAGAACATTCTGGAATTTGATTTTTCAGTATAAATTACCGGTAGCGTGTTTTGACGGCGCTTTTTTCCAGCTGTTTTTGAGCGCTTCTTACCATTAGTCGTATGTGGAGTTAAGTAAGTGTTGTATGCTGAAGGCTTAGCCCTGGTATATTAGGGTTTGGAGTGAGAGGAGAAGCTTGTGCTGTTGGAGTTTAGGTTACGGTGAATAACGTAGCTATAAGTGAGTTAAGCTTGGGTTGTGTTATTATTATATTCGGTTGGTGAAGGTTTTTTGCTCTTTTTTGTGAGGTCAGTTGAGAGTATGGATTACTTCCTACAGAACATCATCCAATGTTTATCGATCATCCTGTCAGTGGTGTAGTTCTTTGTCCTTCGTAGATAATTCTTTACCTATTTCACGATATTTGGAGGTTTGTCCGCGATATTTTTTCTTAGGTCTTTTAATATTGAAATTGTATTTTCATGGCTACGTTTGAAGATCTGAAATGGCGGGCAGAAGAGAGTGGTTTTGATGGAAAGGAGAAGACGAAGTTCTTGACCCAGGGATGGAAAATGATACAAGAAGCTGAGGAACGGAAATTTACTGCAGAAGCAGAAAAATGAAAATTAAAATTAATCGCAGAGGCTGAGGAATGGAAATTAGCTGCAGAAGCTGAGGAACGGAAATTAAAATTGGCCGCAGAGGTAGCGCAACGTGAAGAGGAGAGAAAACACAAGCTGGACATGGAAAAGTTGCGGTTAGAAAGGGAAAGGTTGACTGAACGTGAATGTGCTTCATCGGAAGATCGACAGATGGCATGAAGCCAAGCTTCTCAAGAGAACGCAGTTGCAAAGGCTAGAGCCCCAGTGCTTCCTGGTTTTGTGGACGGAAAGGATATTCTGGATAGCTACTTGCTTCGTTTTGAGAGATATGCCACTGTTGTGGGTTGGAGACGATCTGACTGGGCTACTTGGCTAAGCCCATTGCTTTCAGGTTGAGCTTTGGACGTCTATTCTGGGTTGGCAGACGAACAAGCAATGGACTATGATCGGCTACAGAAGGCTCTTCTGCAGAGACATGACTTCACAGAACAAGGCTACCGTGAGAGATTCAGAGGAGCTAAGCCGTAGGGACAGGAGTCTCCTAGTCCAGTGGCTCTCAACCAGTGGACCATGGCCCACTGGTGGGCCATGAAAACATTTTGAGGTGGGCCACAAAACTTTTTAAACAATTGCTAGATTTATTGAAAAATTCTGTTTCATTTGTGTCACTATGGTTATGTTTACACTTTCGTGTTTGTTTAGTAGTTTTGACGGTAGTAACAATGAATGACGCTGCTGTTTTTTTGCTACAGAGAGACAATTTTCATTCCAATTATTCAATTAATAGCGAGTAGTTTCGTGGAAACATTGTGAAACTAATCTAGGCGATTGTCGTAATAGGATTTATTTCTCGTTGTGTTGGTGGCGTGATGCAATCAATGCCTTCCATCGCGTCATGTATGGACTTAGATTTTAAGCGGCTACAACTACAGTGTGGTTCTCAAAGCAAGCCACTTGGCTCCCTAAGTTGGAATTTGCAAGTTGAAGGGATAAACAGGGGCGGATCCCGGGGGATGTTGGGGATGCATTCCCTCCCACCAGCCATTTTCCACAATGCCTTGGATAAATAAAAATTTGCCATAATTTTGAACCTCTTCATAAAAATATGCTTGAATCATCTTGAGCAAGCATAATCGAAACTGGGCGAAAATGCATCGTATTTGGTAAAGCACTCAAAATCAGGGGCCAAAACTATAAACAAAATTTGCCTGAAAATTGCTCGAAAAGCACTAAAATGGCCATTACAGTATGCAAATTTTAAAACACTTTTAGGGGAGCATGCCCCCGACCCCCCTAGAGTCGTTTTTGTTACTTAAGTTGCTTGAACTCAATTCTGCTGGGAAAAAAATATGCTTGAAAAAGTGACGAAATTTGATACCCCCTCCTTGAAAAATTTTTTAAATACGCCCCTGAGATGAAACATTTTAAAAAGGCTTATTTACGCCCGTTTCCGGGACTAAACGTTTGAACGTCTTTGTATTTAGCTAACATTCAACCTAATTCAAAATTACATCTCCCCAACCAATACTTTCTGGATCCGCTCGTGGGGATGAATACTCGTTTAGGAAGGATAAAAAGTTAATGGGTCACAAAACTTTTGTGCAAAAAAAAATGGGCTCGAAAGAAAAAAGGTTAAGAACCACTGTCCTAGTCAGTTCAT
Source organism: Trididemnum miniatum (assembly GCA_964006365.1). Lineage (NCBI taxonomy): Eukaryota > Metazoa > Chordata > Ascidiacea > Aplousobranchia > Didemnidae > Trididemnum > Trididemnum miniatum. Next base: position 1,864,493 of record OZ023242.1, read on the forward strand.
TGTAAGGATATCCATCTATTTCAATAGGTGGGTCGAACTATCTGGAGTGAACAAAACTTTTAAGAAGGTTTCGGAGTTGATGGTGAGGAAGCAGTTCACAAACTTATGCCCTAAGGATGTGGCGGTGTTTTGAAGGAGAGAAGAGTCGTAAGGATTTGAAGGAGTTAGTGACATTGGCGAAGCAGTGCCTAAATGCTCACGGAAAGAAGTTGTCCACGAAAGCGCCGGTGGCAAAACAAGATTTAAAGACCGCCCTTTCTGGGACACAAAAGGACGCGATGAGGTACAACGTGTGTGATTTTAGAGCAGTGATGGGCACGATAAACCTTTCTGTACTACAGCGATAACGATAATAGATAACTTCAAAAAAGTCTTGGGCGATACCGATAATCGATAAATATTACTTTCCTAAAGCGATATCGGTAATCGATAAATTATCGCCGATAAATGTTTCCGATAAATGTTGCGGTAAATTCTCAATGTGTTTGACGAAGTTATTTTTTTGTAAATCAAATTGCAAAAATGTTTTTCTAGATTTTTCCAGAAAACGGAGTAGTTTACGGACTCTGCCGTGGCATTAAACAAAACAAAGAGAGATTTTTTAAAAATTGCAACAAGACTTAATGGGCACCGTGTATTTTTTTCACAGCGCCAACTCACCATCTCTGAAGTTTGAACACTGTAGGCATAAAAAATCGTTTATCGCGATAATTTATCGGCGATGACCAAATATATTACAAAAGCAATATCGGTAATCGATAAATCCAAACTATTTCAAGCGATAATGATAATCGGTAAAAAATTATCGCCGATAACTATCGCCGATAAATCATCACGATGAATGCCCATCTCTGTGATAGAGGCTGTAGAGAAGTGGAGTGTTCGAACATGGCATCAACGTCACGTAATGAGCCGTTTGGTCGTAAATAGTTGCCGATCTTATTGCTTTAAATGCGAGGCAATGGGTCATGAAGCTCATAATTGCAAAACAGCACTGTAGCGACCTAAACCTGGATCCAGAGGAGGGGGCGGGCTCCCGGCGGAAATCAAAAGCAAACTCAACGAGTTGCATGTGCGTTGCACGTGTCATGGAAGAGCGACGAAAGAGAAGCAAGGTTTGGGATGGAGACGCCGGAACTGAAGTCTGGAGAGAAGATGCTTAATGGTGCGTGTGTGGAGGCGGAAATCAAAGATGATTTACCTATGCTATTGAGCAAGGTCGGAGGTAGAAAAGTGGAAGTGTTGCGAGATATCGGATGAAGCGGGTTTTACCGGAGAGACGGGACATATCATGACGGTGGATCGCACGATTAAGCGAGTTTTTTGGCTACAGTAACAGTTAACACACCCTCTACGTTGGAACTGTCGAATCCAGCCGTGTGCTTGAAGAACCCCCTCTTTGACTTAAATATAGGAAATGTGCAGGGAGCTAGTAGATCAGACGTTCCAAATCCAGAATGGGAGTGGTAAGGGCTGCGGTTAGTAGAGCGCAAATACGGAGTAGGATTGAAGAAACTGCAACGCCTGAGCGTAGGGATATCCCTGGGGTAGCTCGGTAGGAGACCCGGGTGGGCTTCGAGGGAATCCAGGGCGTCCAAGGGAGCCATCCTCAGGCAGCTGCAGTTGAACCAGTACGAGCGGCTGGAACTGAACCAGTACGAGACAAATTCTGCAGGAGTAGGGAGGGATGTTGTTGAAGAAGATAGCTTGATAAGGAGGACTTGCGGGGGTTGGTGAGGTTTCAACAAAATGAGAGCATCCAAGATGTGTGCATTGGGGTAGAGTTAAATATTGAACGACGGGACGAAGTTATGAAAGTTCTGAGAAGGTATGAGGAGATCTTAACTGAAATCCCTGGGAGGGCCAGCCTGATAAAGCACAAGATTGATTTTATTGACGGTCGCCCAAGTATGTGAAAACCATATCCTTTATCCTATGTCAAGCAAGGTAAAATTGGAGAGAAGATAAAGAGCATGATGGAGACCGGAATCAAGCTAGCCCTATGCATCTCTACTAGTCGTCGTCGTGTGGTTGGGCATCCTCTTCCGACGGTCTGGATGTTGATGGCGTTGCTTTTAAGCCAGCGTCGGGTGTCATCATCCAGGGCCAACAGACCTTGAATTCTTTTTGGTGCACGATGTAGGGGGCATGTAGAAATGATGTGGTCTGCAGTTTGCTTAGAGGCACCACACTCACAATTCGGTGAAGGAGCAGCACCCCATTTGTACATGGATGAATGGAATCGCCTTACGTCAGTCCGCAGACGATTCAGTTTTACCCAAGATGTTCTGGGCAAACCCATTCAAAGAGGCTTAGAACTGGCCCTGGGAATAAAAGCATGAAGCCTTGATGCACTTTTCAAGTACTCCATGTTCCATACATAACCCATCCATTGCGCTGCACGAATGTCTGATTCGGTCAGACTATCCAGTAGTTTCTGTGCAGCGGGTACAAACGGGCGTCTTGATTTGAGCCGTCCCTGGAGTGCATTTTGTTTCCCGACCAGCTGCTCATGTAGAATATGATCAGGGTTAAGGGTGGCGCGGTTAGCCAGGGAGAGTGTCGTTCCTCGACGGCGAAGCTCAGCTGGCTGGATGCCTGCGAGGATTGGCAAGTAGTCCGTTGGAGTGGATCGCAGACATCCAGTGACAATGCGCAAGGCGTCATTTAAAACACTGTCGATTAGCCGAGTGTGAGCACTACGACACCAAACAGGTGCGCAGTACTCAGCTGTGGAGTAAACCAGGAACAAGGCGGCTGTTCGCAATGTTTTGGCTCCTGCACCCCATCCCGAGCCTGCAAGTCGCCTCAACAGTGTGACGCGAGTGGAAAGTTTCTTGCGCAATGCCTCTAGGTGATGACAAAAAGTGAGCGATCTGTCCAGCTTTACACCAAGGTAGGTTAGAGTTGGACAGTATGGCAATAGTTTGCCGTTGTTGAAGATTTTGAGCTCACGTTTCGCCTCTCGGTTGTTTAGATGAAAGGCCGTCGTCACCGTCTTAGTGTGGCTGAGCTTCAGCCTCCAAGTCTGGAGATACGCTGAAAGTGTTGTCATGTCTAGGCTTAGAGTGCCCTCCAAAGTCTTCCAGTCTTTCGAGGTATGCATCAATACCAGGTCGTCGGCATACGCATACTTCTGGGAAATTGTGGAAGGCAGATCGTATGTGTAGATGTTAAAAAGGAGAGGAGCCAAGACTGATCCCTATGGGAGGCCATTTCGCAAACGTCGTAACCTGATTCGCTTGCTGTCACCGATGGAAAGGGTGAAACTTCTATTCCGGATAAGTTCCACAATCATTTGGACCATGTGTTTATCAGGAAAGACTCTCAGCAGCTTACAGGTGAGGCCACGATGCCAGACAGTGTCATAAGCAGCTGTCAGATGAACAAAAACAGCATCGGCCTTCTTCCTGGTCTCAAATGAGTTCTCGATGTGTTGGGTAAGTAGAACAGTTTGGTCTACTGTGGACCTCCCCTGTCGGAACCCAGCTTGCTCCCGAGGAAGAAGCGGGTCGACAATGGGCTCGATACGGGTGTAAATGAGCCTCTCGAGGATCTTGTAGGGGACACAGAGCAAAGAGATGGGGCGATAGCTCTTGGGGTCCTCTACAGGTTTCATTGGTTCGGGTATCGCGACAACCAACGCTCTTCTCCAGATTTTTGGAATTTTGAGGTGGTGCAAACAGGATGAAAGAAAGCCACACAGCCAGGATTTCAGGGCAGCTCCAGCATGGAGCAAAAGCTCAGGGCAGATAGAGTCTGGGCCTGAAGCTTTTCCTGGTTTCAGATGTTTGAGGACGGCTGCGAATTCTGAGGGAGTGAAGTTTCCACAGACATTCATTGCACTTGTTGTTGTACCTCCAAAGATCAGACACTTCTTGAGACACAAGCCGGGATGACTTGCGATCAATATCCTCGTATTTGCCGTTATTGACCAGTACTGATGCGATGGCATTGGCTGAAACTGCACAATGCCGAGGGGAGCGTCGTGATCTACCAGTTAAGTTGTTTAATATGCTCCATGCTTTACGACTGGAGTGAGAAAAGCCGATGGTTTGGACTGCCTCAGACCATCGGTCCCAGCGTTTTCTGTCAAGCCTGGACAGCAGGGCAGAAGCAGCTCTGCTACAGTCAGATCCCTCAGACAATTGCAGGAACATCTGATAGAGGTTCTCACACTCAGCATCCCAACACGGAATGTGGTCGTTTCGTCGACCACGTGGGATATACTTTTTGGCTGCTGTGCTGATGGCATTACAGAAGTCCTGATATGCCCGGTCTACATCAAATGTATCAGGTGGCAACAAGCTCTTAGCGAGTTGGTTGGTCAGGCATTGTAATGGCTCCATTTGGCCTTGCGGAAGTTCCATCGCTTAACAGGCATACTCGGAACTGACAGAGTGAGCCTTGGTGGAATAATGAGCAAAGGTCAATGTTGCGACCTAGTAAACTTCTCTAAAATACGCCTGTCAGGTAAGCGACTATCAGGACCAACACTAACAAACGCCAGGTCCGGGTTGGTGCCAGTGTTCCAGCGGCCTGAGTGGAAAGTGGCCATGCCCTTTGGGTTATGGAGAGGGACAAGACCATTAAGGCTTGCCCAAGCAACAAGGCACTCTCCATCAGCGCTGTTGCTGCTGTAGCCCCAATTCACATGCGGGCAGTTGAAATCACCCGAGTACAGGACAGGGTGTGGAAACACTGGTAGGTCGGTAGTCTGCAATGGTGTAGGTGGCGTTTGTAAACATTGACAATTTTATAGCCATCAACGTCTACGCATAACGACTCAGTCTCTGATGTAAATGGGGACTGATCTACTAGGGTCCATTTTAGTCGCTCATGGACAAATGTAGCAAGGCCGTGTATCCTGTTTAAACAGGACCCAGCTAGTGCAAAGCCTGGAATCACAAGCTTGTCGGTAAAAGCACAGTGGGTCTCCTGTAGTAGGATGACGAGTGCCTCAAACTGCACAGCGAGATGGTGAAGGACATTCATCTTGCTTGCAGTGAGGCCTTCAATGTTCAGCTGCAGAATTGCTGGCCTTCGGAACTTGTTGACGATGTGCCCTGAAGCAGAGCAAACATCGCCCCGTCCTGAAAAGGACGTTTGCCGGTAAGTAGGCCTTGGCTGAACATCGGGAAGAAAAGATGCGCAGTGCTAAAAGGCCCACTACGAAAAAGGAGTTGCGATCCGTTCTTGGGTATTGCCAACTGCTACCGCGACCGCTACCATTATTTGCTGCTATTGCAGCGTCACTAAGCGACTTGACAAAAAAAGGATTGCCGAACCATGTGAGATGGGAAGATGCTCAAGAAAAGGCATTTATTACGCCACACAAAAACGTGGTGGGTAGGCTCATTCTGCGTCCACCAGATCACACCAAGACTTTTATTCTGCGTACCGATGCATCGAACTGTGGACTTGGGGCTGCGCTTATGCAGGAACAAAGTGCAAGGGTTTTCCCAATTGCGTACGGAAGCAAGAAGCTGACATCGGCAGAGCGGAAGTATTCAACTATAAAGGAGGTTTTGGCTATTGTGTGGAGAATAACCAAATTTCGTTTGTATCTGGCCGGTAAGTCGTTCGTTTAACAGACAGACCATCAACCTCTCACTTTTTTCAAAGATGCCAAATTTCGAAACCATTGGATTATGCGATGGGCATTGGCACTACAGGAGTACGAATACACCACGAAAGACATTCTAGGCAAAGACAATGTTGTTGCGGACTATTCAAGCGCTTTAGTAGTCGATTCTGAAAACTGTTGGTTTGTGCAGTATTCTTAAATTTGTTGTTTGGCGTAATTATGTAAATACGTAATATCGTTTTGTTGTGTGTGTATTATAGTTTTTCTTTGGATGAGTGTAACGATATAACAATTTACAATGGTTGTGCAACGATATAACAATTTACAGTGTTTTGTTTTTCTTAGTAACCTGTCCTAAAAGGTTCCAGACCGATATGTTGCTTACTGAAATTTACTCGTGAGATGGCTTTGTATAGTGGTGTTGTGATGCAATAATATTGCTTACATCGTGAATATTCGGGGCGGCTCTTGATATTTTGTAATTTTAGCCAGCTGTAGTTTTGTGCCTGTGACGTAACAATAATGTTTTGAGTGGACGTGTGAATATTCGCATGTCGCATAATTTTTTTCTCTCATTTGTTTCTTTATTAGAAATTAATAGAACATTCTGGAATTTGATTTTTGAGCATAAATTAGCGTGCTTTGGCGACGCTTTTTTTCGAGCTGTTTTTTCAGCGTAATTAGTCGTGTGTAGAGTTAGGCAAGCGTTGTATGAGGAAGGATCTGCGTAAATGCATACACACAGTTCTTGCCCACTCAACTTATTGATAAAGGGCAGCGTCACCGAGGTGACGCTAGATCAAAATACAACACATAAAAGTGATATTGGTGTAAGCAAATAAATATTAAGTCAAAATTTTCTGCTTATTGCTTTCGAAAATTGTTTGATGGCCAAGCTATTGTGTTGGCTACATTTTTCGGAAGTGTATTGCTTGGTCAACCTCTTTTCTTTCTGATTGATTCTTTGAATGTTAAAATTTTGGTGGTAGCATAGTTTGGTTTTCGAATGATGTGAGCCAAATATTTAGATTCTTGAAGTTAGATGAAATCTGAAACGTTTGGAGTGGTGCATATGGTTAGTTAGTTGCATATTTATCCTCCTATCACGAAAAAGCGATCAATGCGCTTATACGAGCTCGTTTAGGAGTTGCCAGCCATCTGTCTACCACACCAAGATGGGGGAATCCCGCTAAGTGTCTTTCCCAACGGCACAACAAGTAAACTTGCCGGCTTGTTCTCCACACTGTCCCTTTAATGCTGAGCGTCAAGCAGGGAAGCTGTGAAAACCAATTTTAAAGTCATTGGTTTGACCTGACTCGAAATCAAACCAGAGTCTACAGCTCAAGAGACAGACACTCTATACCACTCGGCCATCTGAGCTGTATATGCTGTGTAGTTTTTTGTAGGTCTAATAATGTATTTGTAGTCTTTGGTTTGTTTGAGTACATTCTTGATGATCTTCCAAAACATGAATTTGTAACACGTGTCCGTTTCTTGAAGTTGCTGTTTTGAGAGCGACCAAGCTGAGCAGCCGTTGCTATGTCAAACGGGTTCTTATGGATGCGTTAAGTAGCAGTATCCGCATTGATAAAAAAATTTGAAGTATGTTTTTTTGTTGAAAGGATGACTTGGCTACAATTGTTCGGTTTTTAATTTTTTCTTCGCTCACACCAATTTGAAGGTAATTGGTGATTGTTCCATGATATTTGAAAGTTAGCACATTTTCAATGGCTAAGCCGGTAATTTTTGTCTCTTAAATTTGATGAGACCCTCCAGGCAGAATCATAAAGAGCTAGAAGAAGACCTTTCCATAGAAATTTTTGTCTCTTAAATGTCATCAAGCACAGGGGTGGGCAAACTTTTCGCACGAAGGGTCGCATTGGAAAAAAATTTGAAGCCGAGGGCGGCACTGATTTGAAAAGGAAAGTAAAAAAGGCCATCAACACTCAAACTCAAGCAAAAAAAAGGTCATCACGTCCGCAATTGTCCTATTTTCCACTCAATATCAGTAAGGAACAAGATTTATGTTTCTGTAAGTGCCGCGGGTCGTAGTTTGCCCACCCCTGATCTAGCAGTATCAACGATTCTGTAAGGTTGTGCGTAAAATTTGATATTGTTTTTGGTACAAATGCCCAGAAAAACTCTTAACACATAGTCCAAGTAATTTTAGCCTTGGTTTAATATTTAGAATTTAGTTAGCCCTGGTTTAATAGTGTTTTGATGTGAGCGGAGAAGCCTGTAGTGTTGAAGTTTAGGTTACGGTGAGTAACGCAGCTAAGTGATTTGAACTTGGGTCGTATATATTCGTTTGGTGAAGGTCTTTATTTGCTCTTTTCTGTGAGGTCAGTTCAGATTACGAACTACTTCCTACGGTCTATCATCCTATACTTATCGATTATCCTGTCAGCAAAGTAGTTTTTTGTCTTTCGTGGACAATTCTTTACCTGTTTCGCGACATTGAACTTTTACGAGCTGCAACCGAGTCTTCGGCTGCATGTGAGTTACAAACAGAGGAGCCTGCACGTCTGAAGTTGGGAACTCTAATTAATGACTTGTTGACGATGTTGTTTACAAGAAATTAAATCGACCAATCAAAATGTATACGCAGCAAATTTTGGCGAGTGGTAATTGTGATGCCATATGAGTAAATTTTATGTCGGTACTCATATATGAGTATATAATTACGCAAATCATCTTCTTCCTCGTGAATAGAGATGGCTTGCTTGCGGAAGCTTAGCCTATGCATTATGCAGTTTTGAAACGGTGAGTAATGTAGGGAGGAAGATGGTTTAGTTTACGAGCTAACATATGTTTTCCGGTTGTCACATGAAAGCAGCAGAATTGTTAGAAACGATGCATCATGTTGCAAGATCTGGCCAACAGGTTAGAAGATAAGTCTTTGAATTTTTATCCTCACTGTTTTTTACCTGCGAAAGTAGCGAGAGTGCGAATTTTTTTGAAGACGTTGACGGCACGTGCACTTGTTACCGCGCTTGGAGAAAGGCAGCCCAGAAATCGAAATCCTTGAACGATTGCCGAAATCCCACTCAGTAAGCTCAACAACAGCATGGAAAGAGAGGTAGTCAGTTCTGTACAACATAAATCAAATCTTTACTGTACTCGCGAAATTACGCCGCAGCGTGTAACGAGTGGCAGGGTCCATCTCCACGGCTTAGCACCTGGGCGGTACAACTCCGAAGAAACGTCGCAGCGATGGTGAGCCGTTGGCGACACCGTGTCGGATTTGATTGACTCGGGAATGGAACCTTAGACCTTCCGCTCCGAGAGCAATGTGCTTAATACCTGAGCCAACCTGCCGCTTAAAACAAAAATTAATGATATAAAAAAAATCAATAACACTGGTAAACATCAAAAACGCCAAACAACTTTTCCTACAGAAACTTTTTCCGCTAATTCCACATCTGCAACCAGTTTCTGCCCACCACGTCATGATTTATTTTAAGTTTATTCAATATGGATATAAAATTAGGGATATAAAATGTGGTACTGTGGAAGTGGAAACAAAAGGATGGTGCAGGGAATGTATTGAAAAACGATTATGTGGATAGGGTTATTGAATTGTGGAGGAATCAGACAGGATAATATCCATGAAGATGAAGCTTGATGGTGTTGTGCTGAATATTATCAGTGCGTATTCACCGCAAGTGGGGTGTATGCGTGAAGAAAAAGGAAGCATTCTGGCTGGATCTGGATGAGGCAGTGAAAAAGATCCCAAAGCATGAAAGAATTATATTTGGAGCAGTCATGAATGGGCAAGCAGGGGAAGGGAACAATGGTGATGAAGAATGTATTGGTAGACTTGTAGAGAGAAGGAGAAATGACAAGGACAAGCAGTGGTGGATTTTGCCAAGAGAATGGGTCTAGCTATTGCTAATACCTTCTTCACCTTCTTCCTAAAGAAACAAGCACATAAAATCACTCACAGTAGTGGCGGCGGCAGCACACAGGTGAATTGTGTTATGGTGAGACGAAGAATCAAGGAGGTAGTGGATACAAAGGTTGTTGGGGAATGTGTAGCGACACAGCACAGAATGGTAGTCAGCACAGTAATTGCTTGACTAATTGGAGGAGAGCGTCAAAAGCAGTGAAGAAAACAAAGTGGTGGAACCTGAAAGACCCAAATGTGAAAAGCAAATTCAAAACGGAAGTGATGGAATGCGGAATACTTGGAGAACAACAAAACTAGCTGAGAAATCACGAAGTATTGCAAGAACGGAACTCGGTGAAACATCGGAAAAGGCTACCGCCTCGAATAAACGGGAGGCGTGGTGGTGGAATCAGGAAGTCCAGGAGAAGTTGAAGAATAAGAGAAAAGCTAAAAAAGCATGGGATACCACCAGAGATGATGCAAGTAAGTTGGCTTATAAGACTGCAAGAAAAGAGGCTAAAAGAGAAGTGGCAAAGACAAGGAACAAGAAGTACGAAAAACTGTACGAAAGATTAGAAACAAGGGATGGACAGAAGGAGTTGTTTAAAATAGTAAAGCAAAGAGACGGACAAAGCAAGGATGTACAGCAAGTGAAAGTAATCAAAAGTAACAATGAGGAGATGTTCGTGGAAGAAAAGAAAGTAAAACAGAGATGGAAGGAGTATTTTGAAAAGTTACTTAACCAAGAAAATCCTAGAGAAAGAGAAAAACAGAAAAGAGAGAGGGACGTTGATATTATTTCCTTGAAAGAAATCAAAAACGTGTTGAGGAAGATGAGGAAGGAAAAAGCTCAAGGACGTGAGGACATTCTGGTGGAAGTGAGGATAGCTTTAGGGACTAAGGGTGTGCCGTATTCTGGCAAACTTGTTCAGCAAACTCTTGTGAATAGAGAAAATGCCAAATGAATGGAGGAGGAGCGTGCTTGTACCGTTGTACAAGGGCAAAGGGGGAGTCAAGGAGTGTGGAAATCATCGGGGGTCAAGTTGATGAGTAATACTATGAAACTCTGGGAGAGAGTAAAAGATTCAAGGATAAAAAGGTGACAATTACTGAACTACAGCATGGGTTCATGCCAGGAAAAAGTAAAACTGATGCAACTTTTTCTTTAGGGGTGCTGATGGAAAAATGGAGTGAGGGCCAGAAGGCAGTGCATTGACTGCATTGTGTCTTCATTGATTTGGAGAAAGCATATGATAGAATACCTATAAGAGATGATATGAGGGAATGCTTGCGGTTAACTGAAACATCGGAGTGCTACGTAAGGGTATTCAAAGGATATGTATGATGGAGCGACAACGCGACAACAGCCGTAAGATGTGCAGCAGAACTGACAGAGGAATTTAAGGTAGGGGTTGGACTTCACCAAGGCTCAGCTCTTAGCCCATTTCTTTTTGCCATCATTATGGACTAACTGACAGAAGACATCAGGAAGGAAGCGTAATGAGATATGATATCTGCAGATAACATACAGTAGTACCCTCCAGATAGAATCATAAAGAGCTAGAAGAAGACCGGGAGATTTGGAGAAATGCATTGCAGAAGAGACCTGAAAGTGAGCCGTAACAAGACCGAATATTTAGAAGTTGAAGGTGCAGACGTTGGAAAAGAGTTGAAATTACAAGGGAATATAGTAAAGAGAGTAAAAAACTCTAAATGTCTTGGTTCAGCAGTTAGTAGTGATGGAAGATGTGAGGAAGAAGTAAGGAGAAGGATTCAAGCGAGTTGGATGAGTTGGAAGAAGGCTTCTGGAGTTATGCGTGATAGTAAGTTGTCAGCAAAGGTTAAAGGTAAAATGTACCAAAGTGTTATTAGACCGGCCATGCCTTATGAAATGAAAACTGTGGCGATGACTGAAAAACAGGTGGGAAAGATAGAAGTGGCAGAATTAAAAATGGTGACGTGGACATTATGTGTTACAAGAAAAACAAGATAAAGAACGACTATGTGAAAGGGACGGCAAAAACTGCAAAGCTGGGAGACAAACTTTGGGGCACAAGGCTACGTTGGTATGGACACGTGAAGAAGAGAGAAGAAGGTGCGTTGGGGAAAGAATGCAGAGATGGCAATACCTAGAGATGGATTTGGTGAAGGAAGACACGGGGATGGTTGGAGCAAGGGAGGGAGACGAAGTTGATCGAGTGTTATGAAGAAGATTTTCGCGCTGTGGTGAGGTCACCCCGAAAAGGGAAAAACGACAGCCCACAGCTTATCTTTGTCGCAAAACAAAGCAGTTCGTTTTATGACGTCACACTCAATAACCGTGACATCACAGTTTTGAATTAGTTATGATCATGCAATAATTATACTTTTATTTGCCAGTTGTTTCTGAAAGGTTAAAGTGTGTTGCGTCACAGTTAGGATTGTCCTCTACGTAAGTTTATTATTTGCTCAGGTAATACGTTGCTTAATTTTATTACGTCATGGTATTAATAACAAACGAAAACGACTTAAATGAAAACATTAGTATTAATAACAATTGAAAACGACAAGTAAATGGAACAATGCTATCATAAGATAGAAACATGGGCTTCTACATTTCAAAGCACTTCTGGGCAAGATAGTCAATCATCCAGAAAAACAGGCTCACAGTTTTTACGAATTGAACAGATGCCATATGTTATTAAAATGTGTTTGTTTGCCACAACGTTTTCCATTCGTCGGGTATTTTTTAATTATTTCGAGTATTTCTTCAAATTTTAAAATCTGTTTTGCGGTTTTACTCCGGTAAATGTAAGATCTGTGGCATAGTAAAATACAATTTAGGATTTCAGTTTTACTGCTCACGCTTACATTAAACAACAACTCGGTTTTCGCAAAATTGAAACAGGTTTCGAGCTAGTTGGAGAGCCAGCTTTGCAATTCATGCCAAATACTTTCCAACAAATCAACAACCGCAGAATAAATTCACAAGAGTGGTTGCAAAAGGTGCCATTTTCCCATTCCACCAGGGAAAAACCACGCAGCGCAATGTTTGCCTCGATGGACCTGGATTTTAACTTTATTTAAAATGTCTTTAATTTTGTTTAAAGAGTGGAGTTTTTTAACATAATGCGAGCTTGAAAAGTGATTGATAAAACTTGCTTTTCCTATTCGAATTCAATGTTTTTAAAGCCATTTATAAGCGATTTGACAAAAACAAAAATTAACTTCGACTTAAAACAAAAAAACGCAAGCAAGAAACTGCTATTGGGTCAAGTTGAGGTGAGCGCTATGAGGTCAGAAGGCCGAGTTTGATACTTGGACGAGTTATCAGATCAATCCGGTCATTATCGGATCAAGACTTTTGCGGCCTCAAAACATTTTTTCAACTATAGCTTGTACCTCCTCTCCTATGGATTGTCACCCTAACGTGGTGGGAAGGTTGGACCACACTGCCGGTATCTAGCTATCGGGAACTGGAACGTATTATCACTGACAGGAAAAGAACAAGAGCTTGTTCAGAAAGCCCAGCAGTATCGCCTTGATATTGTGGGAATTTCATCAACAAAACGCCGGGGTTCTGGAACTGTTGAGTTAAACTGTGAGTGGAAATTTTCAACTCAGGTGCTGATGCAGCAATGTCTGCTCAAGCTGGTGTTGGCTTACTTGTAAGCCCCATCATAGCTGAGTGTATCGTTGACTGGGTACCACTGGGAGGAAGGGTTTGTCTTTTAAAGCTAAGGTTGCATGAACGATCTCTGTGTGTCTTTCAGGTGTACGCACTTAACACGGAATCACATTACAAAGCCTTTCGGGAAGAAGTTGAAGTGGCATTGAGAAAAGCAACTTCGTCAGAGTCTTTTGCCCTTTCTTGTGATTTTAATGCACATGTGGGAATCGACAATGCAACCTGGAAAGGTGTTATTGGACATCATGATGACCCTGATATTAACAAGACCGGAAGGTGTTTATTGCAGTTCCGCCACCTATGATCACACAGCAGCATTGCTATTTTAGAGGCAGGGCAACACAATAGGAAGAATTTGGCGGGTTACTTTTTCCACATACCATAATGTTTTGAAATATGATCACAGGGATTTTCATGTTGTTGCCCACATTGTGTTCGCAACGCTTAGTAGAGAGTTTTACTTGGACCATAGATGCGAACTGGCGAGCATTTTTAATTGAGTTCGAGTTCACGAAGAATTCGCGAGCCGAGTTCGAGTTTTTTAGCCTATATTTAACTTGGTGAGTTGAGTGCGAGTTTAGTGATTCTTACCGAGTTTATACTGAGTTAAGGGAGCTTTTATTTGGGTTTGGGCTAAGTTTAAGTAGTTTTTGTTAAGTTTAAAACTCAATCAACTTTTTCCGAGATCGAGTTCAGAGATTCTTCGAGTTCAAGTCCGAGTTCGGGGAACAATCATGAGCTCAGAGACTTCGAGTGGCTTAAACTTACCCTGTGTGGATTCTAAACTAGAACTCATCCTTGATGTTTCACTGTATGACATACATTCGGTGCATGTCATCATCCTTGATCTTTTTAATTTTTTTGTTCGACTCTGAGATGTTTTTGAAAAGTTGCCAACTGGATAATGCGCTCAAGCATTTGCTAATATTATTATCTTTTTTCGCAAAGCAACCCATTTATTGTACGGCATACAAATTAAAGCCCATTAAATTCAGGTCGGAGTGTTAACGAATTGGGGTCTCAATGAACTTCTATCAATAAACATATTGAACTTGACCTAAGTGGAGCTACAAAATTTGTGAAGAGTAAGTGTTTTTTGTGCACTTCTGCTTTTTGGGAGTTTGTTAACTAGCTCAAGATTACGGATTTAAAGCAAATTTGGGATAGAAAAAAACAAAACCAACTCCTTGGAGAAATTAAAGCAATGACTAACACCTCCATTGCCAACTTATCGTAGGAGAAAAAATGAAGCAACTAATTTTCTCACCTTGCACCGATTTATATTCGCATTGAAGGAAATTTTGCGAACGAAACGGATTAAACGTACAAGTTTGAAAGAAACCGATTCGTGCTTGATCACGTGCAAATCCTTGCTGTGTCACCTGAATAATATCAGGTGTTGCCACAGAAACTACAAGAAAAAATACTCCAACGGTTTGCATTGTAACGAGGATCAAAATCCGTTTTCTCATTATTACAGTTTCGGTATTCGTCGTGTCCACAGAAGTAATTCTTCGAAAAAATGTCCAAACTGCTTTCACACATTCATTCCAAACTCGAGCCAATCCTGAAAGATATTTTATCCTAAGCACAGCAAACTACAAAATTTTCTTTCAAGGTAACTGCCTCCACCTCCCACCTCACAGACCTTTCCAATCGCATTGTTTTTACGAAGCCTATGCACCAGAATAACAGCACATAACGGGAGAATGTAAGCTATAATAAAGCTTTTTGTTCACTGTAATGGCCCAAACATTGAAACAGTTCACGCTGGGTGTGCGTGTAGTTTCAAAAAATCAAATCTTTATTACACTCGCGGTATTACACCGAAGCGTGTAACAATAGCGGTAACAATGGCGGAGTCCATCTCCACGCTTAACACCTGAGCAACACGGTTCCGAAAAAACGTCGCAGCGGTGGCGAGCCGCTGGCGACGCTGTGCCTGATTTTACCAACCCGCGAATCGAACCTCATACCACCCGTATCGTTAGCGGTCTATTTAACTAGTACATATGCCAATCAGCCGGTTCTCGTTAAGTTTAATGCAATGAAATACTCGCCTTTCTCGTCACTTCTTAGATCAAACCAAGTGTGAGTGGTGGTATTAGTAAAGGTAAAGGTACGGGACAGCGGGTGCTAAGCACACATTGGGTAATGTGTCGGCCATTCTCAATTGGCGGCGCATTACAAATATCAATCATCAATGATTAAACGCTGTTGGAGAACATACAAGACAAACAACACACATACACTTAACCCTTCGCACTCCCGGTTGTTCCGAGCGCCTGGCGGGAAACTGCCAATACTGCTTTTTAAAGTCTTTAGTATGACCCGACCGGAAATAAAGCCCCAGTATCCTGGTTACCAGGCGGACGCTCTTACCGATACACCAAGCACCGATTGGTGGTATTAGTAACAGTACTGTATATTCTGTAACAGTTTAAGCAGGGAAATTTACTAGAGAAAAATTTTACACAGAACCTAGAAACAACAGTTCCTACGAGAGTGCAGATTTGTCCGGTGTATGTCGTTTTTGTCGCTTTCACACGCTAATAGGGGATTGGAACAGTGCTTCTAAGCCTTTTCGACCTCACAGCCCTATTTCAACTTTTTCTTACGGCCTGCAAAGCATATAACGAAAAGTCTAGTTTCCACACCTTGGATCTTCCTAAATTACAAACCAAATTTGAACAATCATTGATTCAGTTGCTAATTTATTGTTTCAGAGATGTTTATAAGAAATAAGTCAATGATTTATTTGGCTAAAAATTAGTTCCTTCATTTATAAATCATTTTGGATATGCTGTAGACCTATTCAGAGTCATGTTTTCTCGTTAGTTCCTGGGTTTCCGTATAGTTCTCTGTTGATTTTTTTTCAAAAAGTCATTCGTGCATGAAATTGTTGCTGAACTGCCTAATTCTAATCTGTTAGAGACCTTTTCAAAAAAAACGCTGACGCTTGCGAACCGGAAAGTTATAATTCCTTTTAAATAGGTTTTTCACAAAAAATTCAATTGCACTAATCAAATTACTTTGACAAAATTTATTCCACTACGTCGTACAAAACTATACCTTGTGGAATATGAGAAAAAAAAAACGTTCGAAATTGATTTGTTACATCGACGTGGGGAACTTCTGAATTTTAGTCGCGGTCGACTGGTTCAAAAGCGCTGAATAGGATTAGAATATTACCGTAAATTACAATAACCAGGATTCGAACAATTTGTTTGAAAACAGTTACAGCACTGACCAGAATCGTGATTATGTTTGTCAGTATTATTTCTAGTATCCGTTTCCAATCTCCGATCTGCTTCTTCCGCATTTAACCTGGCATCCGATTGTTCCACATCCTTTCTTGGCTCCAGTTTATGTCCATCTCCGCTACGCTTGCTTTTTAAGTTTGTTTTTGAAGTTTTTACTGAGCTCATTATTTCACAGTAAAACGGTCTAAGATCAAATATCTGACGTTAATTGCAAATAGGCCTTATAAAGATTTGGCCGTCATAGCAACACTGTACAAGCGGTTGCTTAAAAAAAGGTTGTTGTAGTTGCGGCCGTTCTTCACTCATCTGTTCCCCAAACGCAGTGTTGTGATAAGAATCCTCTTCCACGCTCAAGTGGAAAACTTGATCAACATCATCACAAAGAAAGTTTTTAATAATTGTTGAATACGAAGCCTTTTAACTTAACTGTCTAAAGAAATCGCTGAGCTTAAACAAACTTGTCATTTCAAACTTGATAAAAATTACGCATTAAGTCCGCATTTAATGAATTGACCAAAAAGGAAAATTTCGAAAAAGAATAACAAAGATGTAAAGGCAAGCGCAAGTTTTAAGTAACTAAGAGTGTTAGTTGATACTCTTAAAAATTTCCTTTCTTAAGAAATAAAATTAAACGAGCCATAACTGTGCAAACATCGCATCCATCTTTGGAGACCTAACACAATTGCACGTGATAAAGTAAAGGTAGCTTGAAACGATTACATCACACTGACTTTAAAATACAAGGACCTTCTTCTCTTGCAGTAAAGAACTCTAAACTTATTCGACACACAGCCGTAACAGCGAACTAAAGTATCCGCAAGTTGAGTAGTTTTGAATAAACAAGTTCGCTTAAAGGTTCGTGACGCCAACGCAAATTTGACGACTTAGAAAGCAGGTACTGCAGCTTCAAGTTGCTTGAAACATTATCTATTGCAACTGCACAATTGATACGAAAAAAAAAAACGGAGCTCTTTTCAACTTACTCCAGGTTGTGGCTGGTATTTGAATCATAAAAATACCTAATCTAAAAGTGTTTCGAAATTAACTCTTTTTAATTTAAAGCAATTGCATTTTATTTAAATGCTGTGACATGTTCCTCAGTTTTTTGCGTGTATGTTACTTAACGTGTTTCAATTAAATCTCTGCTCTGGCAATTAATCTATGATTTGTAAATAATAATAATAATCAAAAATTAATGCAACCACATTTAAATAAATAACTACGTTTACTACGTCAAACCACGTTTAAATAAATAACTACATAGATATTGAATTTTAGATGGAAGTCCAAGCGGCATATTTTCTTCTCATGTTCATTAAATGGAAAGACTACACTTCAAACACAACCATTAATATTAGGGAGTTACCTTCGAATCACCCTGTATTAGGGTGACGCACGGGTAGTTCCGCCCCCTCCACAGAAAATCAGTTACTAACACATGCATAAAATCTATGGTTATTGCGCGGTAAACCCGGCAAAAATTGGTAAATAATTGCTAAATGCGTGATAGAAGATTATTCAAAAAAGCTTTTTTACAACTTGAAATTAGTGAATTAATCTGCTTTTTTATCATAAGCAAGTCGAATCAAAAGTTCAAGCCCATTTTTACTGTCTTTAAAACCCGCTAAACCAGGGTGCCCGAAAAAATTTTCGCCCGGTTCATTAGCCAACTCAACGACTGGTTTTGTGCGACATAATTCATGTTGTTTGTATGAATGTAAACAAACCGAAACAAGCGAACACGCACTTCTTGGTAAAAGTCGCATCACCATCAAGTTCGCCTGGTTTAATGTGGTATTTTTATCACATCCTGACACAGAAATCAGTGGGAGCTGCTTGAATTGCAACTTGAATAGAAGAAAGAATTGCAATTCTTGAAAATGAACTAGCTTTATCTCGGGAAAATAATAACAAGAATTTATTAGCGAAAGAAACGTACAGCAAGCGATTTAGTCTTTTAATACATGGACTAGAAGAAAGCAATGTTAAAATCTAGGAAGGCGCAGATGAAACTCGACTAATGTTTGAAAAATTTCTTACTGAAGGACTGAAAACTCCAGACCATTCTGTTGTAAGCCTGGTCGGTATACATCAACTGCCCCAACACCCACAATTTAAAAACGGAAAAATACTGCAAGACAGAAAAAAAAATTTATACTTCTGCCCACGCAGTATACATTTCGTGCAGGCCGCCCCACCATTAATGCACTGCTTGATGTTATGACTAACACGTGCGATAATATCTCCAAAAACATGTTTACTGTCCTAATGATGTTAGACTTGAAAAAGGCCTTTGATAGTCATGATATTTTGCTTTTAAATTTCCTTAATCATGGAATCCGTGGAATAGTTAACAATTATTTTTCATCCTACGTGAAGGATAGATACCAATTTTTAAGCTGTGATAATACTGTATCTGACAAATTACCTATTACTTTTGGATTATTACAAGGTTCGGTCCTGCGACATTTGCCGTTTCTGCTTTATACCAATGACCCAAATAATTGTAGCGTATTTCCACTCCTCCTAGGCTCTTTGCAGATGATACTTATTACTTGCATATTATGAGCTGACCTTGATTCAAATAACCTCCATGCAAAACCTCTCGAACAACCTCTCAAAATTAGCAGTATTAACAAAAGGACAGCGCTGGGCATTCCGCAAACAGTTTTGCAAATTTCGCAAATTTCGCAATTTGAATTGCGCCTTAAGTAAATCGTTTTACCACTTGCGAAATTTGCGTTGCGCTTTAAATTTTTTTTGCTTCTTGCGCAATTTGTGTTGCATTTTAAGCTAAATTTTTGACCAATCGCGCTATTCGCGTAGCGTTTAAAGCAGATCTGGGCATTCCGCAAACAGTTTGGCAAATTTCGAAAATTCCGCAAGATCCAGCATTGGAATTGCTGTAGCAAAACAGTCTGAAGATCTGCCGGCGGTCATTGCTAAATCACATGACGAGTTGGTAGAACTTACCAGTGGGAAAGTGACGCCAAATTGCTTCCCCTCTTTACATCAGGAAGCATGGATCTACGCTTTTAAAAAATATATCACGGTCTCAAGCTCAGCAGCAGTGGAAAGAGAATTTCCCGTTGGCTCGGACGGTCTGCGGCCAAAACGAGCGTCGCTGACTGCAGAAAATTTTGAGCGCTTTGTGCTGCTGCTGTGGGAAAATGAAAAATGTCTCCCCCAGTTTTTGTTTCTTCGGAAATAATATAATGTTTAAAATTTTATCTTCATGAAAGCTTAGGTCTGGGAGTTAGCTCGTAGATATTTGTTCGTACTATATTGAAGTGCAATAAACGCATGTGCAGACGCAACTGTGGTTTGCTATAGCAGGAAACCTTCGAACGGAGCAAGATTAAAAAAGCTGCCAGACCGAGCTAAATGCTGAGGGCACAAGTCTTGCCCTCAGCCAGCCTACCATGTTATTATCAACAGCCGCTCATTTGCGAGCCTCATTTATGTGGTGATAGATGAGTCAAGATGACGTGGTGGGATGCAAAGTTGCCTGGGTGGGGGGGGGGCTCGGCCCCCTAGTTTTAAAAAAAATGTTTGTGAAGGAGGCCCAGGGGAGCTCTTAAAATCGGTCAAGTCCTTAATTGTGAACGTTTAGACTTTCGAGCAGAGGTGCTTAAGCTGGGAGGCGTAAAAGGTTTGCAAGGGGGGCGTGAACACAGCAGTGATGTAACAATTGAATGTATATTTTTAAATCTTTTTTTCGTCAAACTTCAAAATTGTTTCCCCAAAACAGCTGTATCCTTCCCATTGAGTCGATTAAGATATTGCAAATAAATTGTAATGTTTTCTGTATGTTTTTTAAAGCGTGGTGGGCAGAGCCATATCAAGGCATCTCCGCGGATTGGTCTCTCCAGTGGGGGGGTGGGGAGGGGGCCTTTGTAGGGGCCGTACAATATTGTTGTATAAGACTCACAATTAGAGACTAAAAATTTCCAAAAAAAAAAATTGTCAAAAAGTTGCTGAAAAAGCACTATAATTGCAATTACATGATGTAAATTGCAATCAAATTTTCAAAAATGTTTCGGGGGAGCATGCACCCGGACCCCTAAAGTCATCATTGAGTTGTATTTTGCTTCAAACTTGCTCTGATTTTGCCACACACCAAAAGAAACTGCGTGTATAAAAGTTTGGGGGCTCCATCTTGAGGAAATTTCTGGATACGTCCCTTGAAATAATGCAGCTAATGAGAAAAGTTAGTAACCGAGTCGAAAAACCGCCAAACCGCTCCAATATCAAAGAGCAACATCTGGAGCTTTTTTGGGGGGAGGGGCAACAGTCTTCTCACGGCGCTGGTGGTGCAGCGTGGACAAAAATAACTAACGCCAAAGGGGGCGTGACTGAAAAAGTTTTAAGAACATTTGGTATAAAATAATAGATTTTTTGCATTATACAAGGACCCCTAGTTCGAATTTTACCAAGGCACCTCTGGTGGGATGATAGCTGCTCCTCTGCGCCGCTCTTACAAAATACTCCTGCTGTCTGACCTTGCTCCGAATAAAGAGCGAGTTAGGAAATAGGCCATAGTCAGCGAATTTGATTGCGCTTTAGTTTATGATAAAAATTCCAGTTGCGGTTTATCATTAAAAAATACTGTTTGTGCAATTTGCGGTTGTGCTTTTTAATTTTCAATTTTTGGTTGCGAAATTTGTAATTCTGCTTTTTCACTTCAGAAAATCGTTTGCGGAATTCGCGTTGCGCTCAGTTGATTGTTTTTTAAGTGCCCAGCTCTGCAAATGGATGATTTCAAACAAATTTTACCTCAATCTTTCGAAATCGAACTTAATGATCATTCCACCCCAAAAGATACTACCAGAAAAATGTTCATTACCCAACGATATGCATATTACAATCATTTCGAAACCATGTCACGTAAACAAAATTCAAGTAAAACTTGCGAACTTAATTGTAACATTATTATTCACACGCATGAAACAAAAAAAACGAACATTGTTACTACGTAGATGCAGCTGTCATCATCAGCAGTGTAAGGAAAGGCAGTACAAACCTGACAAAAAGAGAATTTAGTTTACAACGTTATACCCTCGTAATTATACAACTTAGTTTGACTTGTTGCCTGGGCCATATTATAACTTGCAGTTGGCATTGTTAATTCTAGTTCTTTCGGTTTTGTACCGCCTTGCTTACTCTGCTGATGCTGAGAGAGTGCATTTATTTTTGATTGGAAAGGCGCAACTCTAAGAAACACAAAGAAACAACTAAGCGCAACGCAAATATTCAACTGACAGCTGAATTCAGGTTGTCGAAACGTCCAGTTTTGTAATTTACGTTCATAATGCTATGCAGTGACAAACATACGCCTAAAACTTTCGTCACACTGCTGGATGTGCACACTGCAGTGGTGTCGAAGTGCATCACTGCCCCAAAAGAAAACTTTAGCCCAGTTGCTGCCAATATCTTGCTGATAGGATGATTTCTATCCACAATCTTCTGCAATGTGCAGGCTAGCATTTAAGCTAGTGGCTCCAAGGAAAAGATCCAAGAGTTTTTGGTGAGCATGGACCATTATTTTTGAAGTTGTAGGCAGCGATAATTAGCCTTTGCTAATCCTTGCCATCTTTTGAAAATCTAAAAATTATTAGGAGATAAACGATTGATGTTTGCTTTGCTATGGGATCATCTTATCAAGCTAATAAAACTGATAAAGTATTACAAACTGGTTCAATTTGCTTCTACTACCCTTTTCTGATAAAATTTTTAATACTGATCACAACACTTGGCATTACTTTTTCTTAAAAACATCAATTTAAGTGTATCCAGTGGCGTTGCTAGGAATGATGACACCCGGGGCGGAACTTTATGGTGTCACCCGCCTAGCAAGAAGCAATAAACTATTCAACGTTTAAAGGCTGGAAATCAGTGGACGGCTTAAGCCATTTGGCTTATTGAATTTTGTATTGCAACATAGACATTGAGAACTTGAAGTAGGGGCGAATTGAAAAAACGCTGTGTTTTGTTATCATAGACTAATCAGCGCTAGTTGCTGCTGGCAAATTTCATATCTCGCGATATTATGCCGAAGGGCACTCTAGCAAGTTTTGGGGGTCCATTTCCGCGGTTTCAGAACTCAGGAACACCGCATTAAGCCCACAAAACAAAACGAGCTAGCGGTGGCGAGCCGGGGCACCGGCCACATTCTATCCGATATAATTAACCCGGGAATCATACTGTACCTCAACCGTACAGTAAGACTTCACGTTCCGAATCCCTATTACTACGGCTGTGTAACTAAAAACCCACGCCGCCAAAATGCACCTTGCAGTTCATTACACGCTTCGGCGCAATACCGCCATGTCAGCGCTAGTAGTCTTAGCGAAAACATTGAAATCTTGTGGCGAAAACATTGTCTTATGGCAAATCTTATGGCGAAAACATTTGAAATAAACGAACAAAATATAAAACGACTCTGACCAAAAATAGATCTTCGTTCCACCAACACACGCAGTTTCAATTTTTATCCAACAACAGATCTTTCTCTAGCCACTTCCTTACGGAGAGCGGCTATAGCCGCCATTTATCTTAGTGCCAAAATAACGGAGAGCGGCTATAGCCGCAAAATTTCCATGACAAATTTACGGGAAGCTGCTATAGCCGCAACGGCTTACAACCCTTGCATCTGGCAAGAAATTTTGATTTTGGCTTATTTAATATTTTTTAAAATTAAAACCGTTGAAAGGGCACACCCAGCTTGTATAAATACCGTAAGGAACAGGCTAGCTAAGACAGACCCTCATGACTTGTATATCGAAAAAGTCGGACCACAACCGAGAAAAAAGAAAAGATATTCGACATTATTTCTACCAGTACCTGATACATTAAGTGGAAAACTCGCGTAGTCCAGAGGTGACGAACACGATATATGCGACCGGCGAATCGATATTGCAAAATTAAATTTGTTTTTTTTCGCAGATTTCTACCGAAAAATTGGCTTTGAATGCATGAGAAAGCAAGAGCGAAGCTCTTAGAGTGACATTAATTTGTTCCTATGATTTTGCTTCGAAACGTGGCGCAGCGAGAAATTTTAAAAGGGGTAGGGCATAATTTTCCACATTTTTTTTAAGCATATTTTTTTGGCAGAACAAATTTGAAGCTAATTGAGAAACAAGAAAAGCTGTAAGGGGGTCCGGGGGCATGGTCCCAAGGAAATTTTTGTAAATTTACATGCTGTAATGATTATTTTAGTGCTTTTTAAATAATTTTGAGGCAAATTTTGTTTACAGTTTTTACCCTAATTTTGAGTTCTTCGCCAAAAATGGTGAATTTTGTTCGCACATTTTCGATCATGCGTGCTTAAGGCGTACCCTTCATCCTACCCTCTGGATCCGCCCCTGACCATAAGCTGCACAAACCATCAAAAGAGTCTGGCATATTTTAGTCACCATTGGCACAATTAGCTATGTTCTTTTTACTAAATGGCAGAGTCAAAACGGAGGGGGGTGGCGGGGCATGGCACAATGCCCCCCCCAAATACGCTCCTGGATATGGCCTACCTTATAAGAGCTTCTCTGCGATTTAGTGTGAAGAAGACCCACTTGATTTTAAGAATGTGCATTCCGACGCAATGTAGTTGGTGTCGCTGAGTACATAAATAAAAGTTTTCACTTAAAATGCGCGTTTTGGCCTCCCATTTCCTATCACAGATAAAAGCGTCGATAAAAGGATAAAAACTCGCACATCATTCTTCGCGAGCTTCTTGCAAACAATGCGATCAATGATAGCAATTGAATGAGGCCTATAATTGCAAAAAAAAAAAAATCGCTTTTGGCTGCGAAAGTTTTCATGGTTTTGAACGCAAAAAGCTTACGTTGACGCCTGCAACAACGTCTTAAAACGTTTTTTGGTTGCAATTTTACCCTGTTTTCATCATTAAATTGTGTCACACCAAATTGGTGACACCCGGGGCGGACCGCCCACCCCTAGTGACGCCACTGAGTGTATCTCCACAAAAGGAAGTTATTTTTGGCAATTTCTTAATCTCAAAGTAGCTTTAACAATTTCCTGCAGCTTGTTTCAATGCATCATTAGGCCCTATGCGAGGTGCACATTGTAGAATCACTATTGTTAAACTAATAGCTTTGAAAAACGTTCCTTACCAAAAATCTTCAAAAATTGTGCTTGAAATGGTGTTCTTTCAGTAATTGCAAAACTACGTTTTCAACAAAACTCCAATTGAAGAATTGGTGGCTACAAAAAGCAATAGTTTTCATAATGCATGCATATTATTTGTCTATGACATTGTTTGATCAATATCAGTAAAAAGTGATAGCCAATGGTGCTTTTGGCTGACTTTTTTCCAGTGTTGTAGTAAGGCCTAGGACCTTAAGGTCGAGGCCAAAGCCAAGAACTTTAAAATTTTTTCGAGGCCAAGGCCAAGGAGACACAAGCCGAGGCTGAGGCCAAGGACATGCAAGTCGAGGCCAAGGACATGGATCAAGGACAACTGGCATTTTTCCGATTTCAGTCTGAAATCTCAAAATGTTGTGGGTCATTTGGACATGAAATAATGGCTTGCAAACAATTTATGGCCTAATATTGCAGACCTACAACAACAATCGTTTTCGAAAATTACAGGGTTAACAAAAATATTATAATTGAAAACAATCCAGTGCCAGGTCTACTAGGCGCAGGGTATAAGTCTATAAATGATATAAGATGCCCCAGATGAAACTCGCCACTCAACTAAAACTAACCCCGATGAATCAAGCATAAAGTTCCTCGTAGTTATTTAACGGTAACTTGTTTAATGTATATAGAAAAAGCGCACGCACTAAACCAGTTACAAGCAAACTTATGAGAGTTAAGCAAAAAAACTTTAGGTTTTTATTAAATCAAATAATATCTGCATGAAAACAAATACTAATGATGGTTGAAATCTTTACTACTTTGGTGGACACTGTTCTGCTTACTGCATACCAAATTGTTCAACAATTTTTGGACTTTGTGCTTACAAGCCAGCAGGTAACCTACAGCCGCATTTTCTACGTCTTTACTAAATCCGCAGTTCACTTTCCTATAGGTGTAGTCGCATTCTTCGGTACAACATCGTACATTACCATTCCTACCTACAACCCTTGGTGAGCCAGATTTAGTTTAAGGAAGTTCTACCCACCAGGTCGCCACTGTCTTATACATTAATCATTATAACTAAAAATTAATTTACCAAAAAAAACAACAAGTCAACGAAAATGCAAGCAATCATAATAGAAACAAAATCACGAAACGAAGCAAAACAAAAAGTGAAAAGCTCTCACGAGTCACACTTGACTCAAAGAACTACCTCACAACGCGTTAATTAGACCAGTGACTTCTCAAGAAGGACACATTACTAATGCTCCGCGATTAACCAATATTAATCCGCTTGAACCATTTGTTGTTTATTACGCTACAATCGCTGTTTAGTTTTGTGTGAAAATTGGTGTACGTGGTTAACTAAGTATATCCTGTGTGAATAACTTTTTTTACGCTAACATTTTGTGATTACGAACATATTTACAAACTTGCTCAATTTAGTTCGATTAGGTCGTTCCTCATGACTAAACAGTCTCTCAACTTCTTGCGCTGTAAATTTCTGCTGGTTATTTTTAATGATTTAACTGCGGCATCTGCATGTGTTGATCAACAGACCTGCTGTTGCTTGGCTGTTTTTAATATAAGTGATGGAGTTAAGTCCTAATGTTCGGAACCAAGACCGAGACTTGAAAAAATTTTCGAGACCAAAACTTTTAAGAAAATTTATTCGTATGTTAACACCTAACAACTTTCATGGTCTTTTTCGTCTAAAAAGCTTCTTCCAATCACCCCAGAAAATCTTCGCGTCCTCCCGATTTCGTCGCTCATGTTTGGGGATCAATTCCCGGGCCGATCAAATCGGACACAGTGCCGCCAACGGTTAGCCACCGCTGCGAGGTTTTTCAGAGGGTGTTGCCCCATGGCGCTAAGCCGCAGAGATGGGGCTCACCACTCTTTTCACGCTTCGGCGTAATAACGCGAATATAATGAAGATTTGATTTTTGGTTCATACTTCATGCGATTTAAATCTTCGCTGACTCTTATTGTTATTGTTACCGGTACTCTTAGATGTTTTTAAAATAAATTTCAAAGACAGGTGTTGGTAGGAAAAAATTCATTACTCTGAGTCTGCAATCTCATCTGTAGCGTACTACAGCAGATTTTCTTTGCCAATAAAAAAATCACTGGAAAGCTGACGGAATGAGATACCAAATCAAAAAACTCTCTTTTTCGGACTTTTAAAATCCACTCAATTTGCCACGAGTTATTAATGTGGTAAAGAATACAACAGTTACTGTTTCAAAAATTCTGAAACTTTTGAAGCATCACTCATCTTTTTAACACATTTAGAACATAAAATATGTAAAAATTTGTATTTACGGGAGGTCCGAACCCCTCCATTATAAAAACGTAACGGGTGCGAGCATGAAAGTTTACCTGATTTTCTTTAATTTTTTTTTGATGGGTTTTTGCATGGCGGAGAACGTATGGCAATGTTGTAATATGTCTCCGACAATGTTTTAATTTTATGCTCACATCCAATAAATTCAAAGTTTTTTTAGTCCTACACAACCTAAAATTTTGAATCTCCCGACTTCTCGCATTTCAAGACTTTACTCATTTCAAAACTATAAGACTCGAGATCTAGACTTGTAGTTCAAGACCGAGACGAGACTTTGAAAATTGTGTCTCGAGACCCGAGACTTGTCTCGAAAACTCTGTCACTACTTCCCACAAGAGCTCGCCTAATGTTGAAACAAATTGGGTTACTAGTAGTAGTAGTAGTTTGTTTTTTCTTTCCACAAAGTAACGCACGAAAACAAATCTTTACATTCGGAAAGAAACAAGGAGCATCGAATAACCCTAAGATTTTCTAGTCGAGATGCCAATTGTTTAAAGACACAAAGCGTTAACACAAAAGCCAACTAATAGCTGTAAAATAATTTGCACTCATATAAACATAGCACACAGTACAAACAATGTTGATCAGCGTTAACAACATAATCAGCACTCTCTTATCAAATTTTTTTTAAACTGATTTTCAAACAAATTGAAGGGTTTATTTTTTAAGTTTTCGCTAATTTCTTTCCACAGTTTAACACCCCGGAATTCAACCTTCTTTTGCCCAGTGGATTCAGAAACTCGAGGTAAAAAATAACTAGATCTGCTTGGTCTCCTGGTTTCATAATCATGAGTTCTTTCAATCGTTGAGAAATCATAATTGCATGAATTAGTAGGTAGCTTGTTTTTGAAAAGCTTATGCACGAATTTAGCAAGCTCTAATTTGTACACATCATGTAATTTTAGAAAGTCTCATTTCTTGTTCACAAGTTATTTAACTTATGGTCACAAGTTGCTTAACTTATCTTTCACAAGATTGCTTAACTTACGGACTATCATACATAAAAAGTCTGGTCAACTATAGGCTTAATTATGCAATACCAGTTGTCTCGACCAGAGATGGGCATTCATCGAGACAATTTTTCGGCGATAATTTATTATCGATTATCGCTCAAAAAACTTTCGATTTATCGATTACCGATATAGCTTTTGAAATATATTTTGTTATCTCCGATAAATTATAGCGGTAAACAATTCTTTATGCGCACAGTGTTCAAAATTAGTGAGTTAGCGTTATGGCAAAATACACGGTATCCATAAATTCTTCTTGCAATTTAAAAAATTGCTCTTCGTTTTGTTTAATTCCACGGCAGAGTAGAGATGGCACGGGCTAACTTTTTGGCAGCCCGGACCGCTCATGGCCCGGAACCTCCTGACCAAAAGCGATAATTTTGACTCAGCAAATCATCCCCGAAATAAAGCCCGGTCCACCCAAAGCCCATTCTTTTATGAATCTTCAGCCACATTTAAAAGAAAACTGAAAGTTGAAAGGGAGTTCAAAAATTGGTAGCAGCTCGTCAGCGGCTCAATTAGAAACAAAAGATAGAACTGGGCCGTTAGCGGACCTTTAAAAATACCGGTTAACGGCTCGTAGACGGGTCTCTTAGCGGCCCACGCCATTTCTACGGCAGAATCCGTGAACCGCTCTCTTTTCTTGAAAAATCTAGAAAAACATTTTTGCAATTTGACGTATTAAAAAACAAACTTCGTCAAACACATGAAAATTTACCGCAACATTTATCGGAAAAATTTATCGGCGATAGTTTATCGATTACCGATATCGCTTCAAGAAATTGAGATTTATCGATCATCGTTATCGCCCATGGCTTTTTTAAAATTATCGATTATCGTTATCGCTTCAGTACAGAAAGGTTTATCCTGCCCAACACTGGTCTCGAGCAAGTTACCAGAATCACACCGAAACTACAGTTATTGTTATTGTATAAAAAACAAGAGCAAACACATCCAGCTTCGCACTACGGTGACTCACTGTAGTCTACAGTGAGCACTGCTACTCACTATAATCTAGCACTGTAGTGAGCACTGCTACACCACAAACATAAGTGAGCACTGCTCACTGTAGTCTACTGTAGCTCGATATCGATGCAGAGTGGAGAAACATTCTTCTCAGGAAATCTTTCGACTTGAAGAGATCTCGTGGTATCTGGTATGTATGTCATTGTCATTGGTTGGATGGATAGAAAAAGCAGCTAGGCCAGGTAGTGTTTTTTTTAAGGCGTTTTGAGAAACCGAAATGGTCTCCCACAATTGTCGCGCGGTCTTGCAAAATCTGCTTCTGCAATAGTGTACAAAGCCATGTTCTACGTTATAAATTCAATTGGCGGTCTTTCAAAATTGCTTAATAGTTTCACAAGCCAATGCTTAAAAAACACTGAGCTGGATATATGGATACATGAGCCACAATTCAGATAAAGCCACAAAGATAATTGAGCTAGCCGTCTGGCCACTGCAATCTCCCGCTGCACACGGTTGATACGACGAGCCTAGAGGCTGTTCAATCAAGCGTAAAATGCTAGGGCAAAATCGTAGTTGTGAGTCTATTATAGTAAGAAGTCAATGATTAAACTTAAGAAAAATCAATGTCGAAAGCTTAGACCCCGAAATGCAAGCTCGATGGGATGACATAATAAATCCCTCTTTGCTAAAATCTCTTTTGACAAGGGCTGATGATGCTAGAACAGTTAGCACCCGATGAGCTAAACAGCTCAGTTTGGGCAGAAAATTAATTATTTTGCTTACAATCTGAAGCTGCAACTCGGCCGTATGTAGTGATATGCGTTGTTTTTAAGTACTTCGATGGTCGTTGAATAAAACATACTACTACTGTCTACTACTAACTAATAGGAGTCAAGTTTTGATGGTCGAAAGTCGAGACCGAGACTTAAAAAAAAAAAAAAAAAAATTCAACTTAAACAGATATTCTGATATTCATTCATTGTTATTTTATTCCCGCGAATTGTAAAAAAAAAAAAAAAAAAAACTATGTATATATATTGGATCGTAATTTTTGCCGATATGTTTTTTTTTTTATCCCTCTCCGTTTTAAGGAAATAGTAACTTTATGTTTGGTTTCCTTCAAACACTACTACAGGAGTTTTCGCTTGCATTTGAAGTGTTTCTGCGCTGTCCAGCGCTCACCTTTAGATCGTTTTCCAAGAATGCTCGGAATTCTAGGGTTTTAGCTATAAATTTCGCTCTTCGCATCGATCATAAGGTGGGCACTGACAGCGTAGTTGCTTAGTGTCGATTTACCAGTTTATTTAATTTCTTTTTTGCGTTTGTTTGTTCGCTTCTGCTTTTGTTATTTTTTGCGTTTTTTTTTCGGGTGTCATGGCCATGCGTAGTTGCTTTCCTTTTCTCTGTCGATTTTTTCTATTCGCATGTTTTAACGGTCTTTTCCGTTGTGTCGTGTCTTCCTTTTCTTGAGTTTTTTCTTTCTCTGAAACGCTGTCGCTCTGTGCTATATTCGTGCTTCAAAAATAAAAGAATTGATTGATTGATCATTTACAACCTTTATGAAATCATATTTAGCATTGAGTAACATCAAGAAAAAAGGAAATTTGAAAAAGATACCAAAATATGTCGTAATACCCCAATTTTTGGATAATAAATCGAAATTTATTTTGATAACCCAAACCGTTCCTTAATTAAGGACAGTATGCGCAATCAGTGTGGCCCCACGATTTAACAGAGGTGGAGGACATTACAGGGGGGTTGGGGGCAAAGCCCCAGCCGCCGTAGGCAAGGTGAGTCTAGGGGCTTAGCCCCCAGTCGCCATACAGTTTTCACATAAAAAACACTCGTTTCAGCACACTTTCTGTCGAAAAAGGACATATCGGTACCTGCAGTGATGTGCAGTCACTACTATGGTGTCAGACAATACAAAAATATTTTAGTAGCCCATGTCTTAAAACAGAAGCAGGGTTAAAATAAATAAAAGCAAGCTGCAATCATTATTAGTTTTGACACATTTGATGGGGTGACGTGTATAGGTGTGTTCTAAGCTATATATAATCTTTAACAAGGCATGCAAAATGTTTTTTAAATTCTAACCACAGATCAAGAAACTAACTTCACTCCTATGTCGAAGCGATTGATTGAAGCAAAAATTAAAAAACAAAACAATGGAATTTAGCCTATAGCATAAGATAGGGGGGGGGGTATGGGGTTAGTTTGAAAGATGAAAACAAAATAGCACTGGCTATTATTTAATTTTTTTTAATTTTCAATTCCCCGGGCCCCAATGACTCGACGCCACTGAGCCCGAAATCAAAACTCAGTGAATTTGTTCGAAACCGACGCTTCGAGACCCAAGTTTTACAAACAAAGCTTGTCTGACAGAGTGGCCGGCGCATTGGGCTGGGGAGCTGGTTTCGCGGTTTCGATGTCCGGCTGGGCCATCTACCATGATGCACATACTGCACTACGATAAAAACTTTAGCTGTACATGCGTGGCTTCGTAAAAATGGTACCAACGCTCATCGTTTTTGAAGCAAACCTGCATAATAAATGCAATAAAATGTTCATAAAAATTCAAGCCTAGGCCACAATTTTTGTTTGCTACACTGGTCGTACTTTAAGCTATTCCAATCTTCACAGGCCCTATAGTTATTACTCTTAAACGTTTTATAAAAAAGTTTCAATTTTCAAAGAAGGCATATGTTCAAGTTCATCATTCTGAATCTGCAGTCTGTACTGTACTCTAGTAAATCTGTTCTATAATATGCAAAAACAATTACCATGAGCATGGCCAGAATGACTTCCCATGATAAAATGCTTATCGTGTACTGCCATGCTAAACCTCAAGCTCAGTCCACATGCAAGTGCTCTAAACGAAAAATTCAGAGCATCGCAAAACAGGAAAGCAAAAAACTAGACAGCTGCAATCAGCACCTCTAACAAAAATATACTGCAATATCAATAACATCGCCGGCGCGACATTCTTTTTTTCAGACTGCTTTACATCACTGCTTTACTTCAGACTGCTTTGCATGCCTATTAAGCAAATTATAAAGTAAATAAACAACAGTTTATTGAAACTTTGAAGAAAAGTGTAAAGTAGGCCTAGCTTTCTCCCATCATTCTACTCGAGTTTTCGAACCTCGAGGATCTCCCGCTGAGAATCCAATTATCACAGATTAAATTTTCTATTAAAAGCTTTGTTGCTCACAATTTCGATTCCAAAACCTTAAGGAGAAATTGTGAGAAACAAAATCTTGAATTGTAAAAATTTTGCTTTTCACAATGTAACTTTAAGGTTTTCTCATCATGCATTGTCAGAGCTGGGCACTCGGTACTTTAAAAGTAACGACGATATCGGTACCGATACTTTGCTAAAAAAGTACTGTCAGTACCGATGACGGTACGTTTTTTAAGAAGTAACGACGATATCGTTACTGGGTACCGACTTTCGGTACTTTTGAAACGAAATTTTTTTTCTTAAAAATTAATTTTTGTTTTGGTTTTCGTCTTGCAAAGCAACGAAATTAAAGCCTTATCAAGCTTTTTGTCGCATCTGGTGCTTGTGTAAGGTCTGATTTGTAGTCTCACGAGAATCTTGATACTGCAAGCGAACACGTCGGTTTTGTCAACCAGGTGACAGCGGCACACTTACTAAAACAAGCATTCTCATGTATGCAGAGATGGGCAATTATCGCGATAATTTATTGGCGATAGTTATCGGCGATAACTTTTTACCGATTATCGTTATCGCTCAAAATAGTTTTGATTTATCGATTACCGATATCGCTTTTGTAATATATTTGGTTATCGCCGATAAATTATCGCGATAAACCATTTTTTATGCCTACAGCGTTCAAACTTTAGAGTTAGTGAGTTGACACTATAGAAAAAATACACGGTGCCCATTAAATCTTGTGACAATTTTTGAAAAATCTCTCTTTGTTTTGTTTAATGCCACGGCAGAGCCCGTAAACTACTCCGTTTTCTGGAAAAATCTAGAAAAACATTTTTGCAATTTGATTTACAAAAAAAACTTCGTCAAACACATTGAAAATTTACCGCAACATTTATCGGAAAAAATTATCGGCGATAATTTATCGATTACCGATATCCCTTCAAGAAATTGAGATTTATCGATTATTGGTATTGCCCAGGGCTTTTTTGAAGTTATCGATCATCGTTATCGCTGTAGTACAGAAAGGTTTGTTGTGCCCAACACTGCATGTATGGCAACAAGTATAATAATCTGTTGGTCTCCTTCATAAGTTATGAGGCTAGGTATAAGTAGCCTATCATCATCAGAAACTCGCCGTGGAGAGCAGAAACTTTTGTCACACCCCTGCTTATCTGGTTGCGTTGCTACATTTGAACAATACTAAGGACGTGAAAGAGCTTATGGCCTATATATGAAAAAAATGTTGCAAAGGTTCTTGCTGTGTGAATTTCATCATTGTGTTGAAAGAGAATGTTTTCATTTTCAATGCCACTTTCAGTAGAGGTTGGTGTATCAGCAACAGCATACTCAGAACTTTTAGATGAACCAAAATCTACATTTTTCTCGGAATTTGCCGGTCTATAGTTTCACTTTGATTCAATGACACAGAAATAAATGTTTCCATGTAGTCTAAACCAGTGGTATTCAACCTTTTAAACGCAATCCCCCCTCTTTGGAAACTGCGGGTCCAAATTGCAACCACAAAGCATTGATGAGTAAAAGTAAAAAAAGTCTACACGTCCGCAGATCTACAATTTTTCCACTGAAAATCGGTGAAGAGCAAAAAAAAGATCTGCATACAGCCCGCAGTTTGCATTGCTTTGGCGTAGAGGAGTTTTTTATGATTTTTATAAAATTTCGTGATTTGCAACACATTTGTAAAAGTTTTTGAAAGATTATTAAATAGGTATGTTGCTAATAAATCTGAATTTATTTCTACAAATTCACCACAGTTTTTTTTTTTACTTTGTTTATTCAATAGTTTTACCACAACCCAACACGCGCAGCAAAAGTTAAACACAAGAATATTAGTACATAAATACGCAGCCTTCTTTACCACTTTCATAAAGTAGTTACACACAAAAGTTACACATGCCAAGTTGTAGCGAGGATACAGTGATACGACTATACGATCTACAAGTCTACTGTCCTCCTCACTTCTCTAACACAACTTGTCGAAATTTCAGCATTTTTTTATTAATTACCAGTACTATAAAAACAAAAACCCTAAAGAAAAAAAAATAATAATAATAATACTAAAAAAATAAATAAATACATGAACATAAACAAAACAAAAAGTACAAGAAGCACACAAGTATGCAATAAGCAATCAGAGTACAAGTTAGGTTATTTATCAGACAATAATACACAATATTGTGCAAATTTGTTGGTTATTCCTGGTATTTGTAAGCTAAATATTCCTTAAACTTTTTGACAAACATGGGGAAAGGTAGACTTTTGATATTCAAAGGCACCTCAGACCATACTCTTGCCCCTATAGCTTGCTTACACTTTTTGCCTAATTCAGTATTACTTCTTTTGACAAAAAAATTTGTTTTCGAGTTTTTAGTGGAATAATTATTAATTATGTAGTGATGTTAATGGGGTGAGCGATGAGGGAGTGGTTCCTGCATGATGCTGTATTGTTTTAAACATATATTTGGCTATCTCTAGTTTATGGATATCAAACACTGTTAAAATTTTAAGTTTTTTGAATAGAGGGTTTGCATGAGCCTTGTAATTCTGGTTTGTGATTAGTCTAGCTGCTTTTTTCTGAGGAATATGCAGAGGTGTTAATACAGTTTTTGCTGCACTTCCCCACGCCAAATTGCAGTAAATCAGGTGCGAAAATATCATAGTGTAATAAGATCTCTAAAACCCGACAGTTAGAAAGATCTTAAAAGTCTGACAGTCTGTTTCAATTTATCTTACGCAAATAGAATAGATATTATTTGAATAAGATACCCCTGATGATCTCTTTTGGGTGAAACAGACTGTCGAGTTTTAGATAGATGTTATTAAACTATGGTGAGTGAATTTGTATATTCGCTCTAACTGAACTCAGTTATCCAGCACTTTTTGAAACACTGATTCGCATCGTTAATGAATTAATTTCTCTTCAGAATTGTTAACAATATTGGTGGTAGAATTCGTCTGTAACGGCATCTCTAGGGGATTTAAGAAAACTGCCGTTACAGGCAAATTGACGTCATGGGCGCACGCAGGGGCAGCTACGGTGCTACACCACCCTTAGGCCCTGTAATAAGGTGCTAAAACCGCAAAAATTCGTTGGCGCCTGAAATTGCGTCCAACGTTATAAAATGTTTCAAATTCAAAGCATTTATTCTGAAAACGCATACGGACCGGTCACTAACTTCGCACGAGGTCGCAGCCCGGAGGTTGCCGACCACTGATCTACAACAACGTGGTTTCGCGGACTTTTCGAAGATGCTTTTCGCAGAAAAACCCGTAAAGTTTTAAAGTTTACTCAAAAAAAGTTACCAAAATATCGAGTAAAACGGTTTAAAAAGTAACAACGAGCCCCCTAAAAATTCCGGGCCCGGTACCAAAGGTACCCCCTGGAGCCCCCTCTCAACGGCCCTGGCTTCCGCGTTAGCTTGGGCAGCCTCAGCCTTGGCCTGCTCCAGATCGCGCATAGCGGCCAACTCAGCACACTTACGTTTGAGTTCAATTTGACGCACAGACAGTGGCGAAACCAAGGGGGGGCAATTGCCCCCTCTGTAAAATGTCTTGCCCCCCTCTTACCCCCCCCCCCTGTAAAATTGTACATAAAAGTTATATTTTTCACGTTTTCTTCAAAGCTTACCAGATTAATTAAGTTACTGAAGAAAAAGTTTTTGATTTCCTCTGTGATAAAAATAGTGGTAGTTGCCACTGCCGCGCTGCAGGGAGTTATCAACATTGTTTTGTAGTGGATTTATCTAATTACCGCTGCATCTTGAAGTCCTGTTTGTCGTTTTTTGTAATGAATCGCAAAAACTTTAAGCAGGCTTTCTTTTATCAGTTAATGTGCTTTCTTTCTGTCTTCAATTTTGTCGTGACTTTAAATTTTCACGTGATACGTCATGTTATCACGTCTTTTGATAAAAAGTCATATAGTCGGTCTGAAATTGCCAAACTTTTCTTTTAATACAATTTTACAGTCATTACAACAACCATTATTACAGCAATAGCAGATTCAGTCAGAACGGTATTCGTGACTGTAATCCAAGCCAGCGCGTTATATTATGACGTCATTACATATGATGTCATTAAACTGTTGCCTCCCTTTGAACAAGGCTTGCCCCCCTGTAAAATGAACCTGGTTACGCCACTGCGCACAGATGCACTAGACCCACGTGAGGAAATGATAGCCCAGCTGTCATTTTCAGTACCGACCTGCGGCACTCTGTCAGCCGGCTCCACTTCCCTTCATCGTTTTCATCAGCATTACTTACCAACCATTTTATCAATTAAGTTGCTGCACTTAGTGCACTGTTCATATTGATTATCGATTTCATTAACGAGCTCGGCAACTTCAACGGGTTCGGAAAAACCACAAGTCATATTTTTTAACTCTTCGCATAAAGTTTTAATCTCATCAAGTTTACACATTAACGAGATACTATCGCTTATTTTAGCGCCACGCAATTTGTCACAAAGCTGTTTCATTTCCACCATCAGCCGGCGTTTGTTAGTAAGCAACTCACGGAAAGCCCCCTCCCCCATAAGCTGTGAGTTAGTGCTAGTAAGCTCATCAGAAACAAGATTTCCAATGCCTGGTGACTTTCCAATTCCAACAAGGGAATATTTTTTTCATCGCCCCCATTTCACTTGATGGCCAACATTGCAAAACTAACTTAACTTTTCGCAACTTCAAAGCACAAAATAATGAATTTATCACACACACAGTATAAAACAAAGGATATAAAAACCTTTCAAGATCAGGATTCAGCCTCAATTCTCCTAAATATGACCTCGACTTCACCAAGACCACCACCTCTGGAACAGGTTGAAATCTTCTTTATGGACCATGGCTGTGCACCAGGGAAACAAAAAAAAAACACTCCCAGCGAGTGATAGAAAAATCAACTTGGGAACCAATCCAGTAAGCCGAAAAATTGCAGTCAACGGAAGTTTTGAAATGATCGCAGGTTGCAGCTCAATCCACCTCAGCTGCCGCACGAAACCAAAGGAATGAGGCTATAACAAGCTCCAACCACAAGTGTGGGGATGCTCAGTCACTGCACAAGGGTAAATCGTCAGCAGGGTCCTCCGAGAAATCCAAACCAAAGCAACCAGTAACGGGAAACGGGAAAACGAACCAACCAATCGAAGCAAGGTGATTTCTGATTTCTTCATTTTTATCCTCTTTTCACGAGAAAGCAATGGGAGCTATGCGTAGGACGAATCTAGACTCGCTTAAGAGTTGCCTGTGTTTCCGAGTTTTACGGTTGAATTTTGCTTCTGACTTCTTTGATTTGCTGCTTGCTGGATTCCACCAAGCAGAGATAATTGTCGTGAAGCATCTTATCCAAGGACGCAACAACGAGGCTTGGGTGGAAGTTGAACCATTAACCTTGTGATCATGGCTGTAGTAAAAACGACGTTCCGAACCGCTCGGCCACGATGAATCTAAATTCCAGCGAAGATATCAGGTATAGAATCCGAATAACTTTGATGTTAAGAACTCGACGGTCAGTAACTTTGAACTGAGGCCTATTCCACACTTTTTGTGGACCTAGCGTCGGTCCCTTTTGTTGTCCCAGGGAAGCTCCTGGATCTTCACTCAACTGTTCTTATAAAGGAAACCAATCCAA
The DNA here is from genome assembly GCA_964006365.1 of Trididemnum miniatum. Taxonomy (NCBI): domain Eukaryota; kingdom Metazoa; phylum Chordata; class Ascidiacea; order Aplousobranchia; family Didemnidae; genus Trididemnum; species Trididemnum miniatum. The sequence goes on from OZ023242.1 coordinate 1,902,142, forward strand.
AAGAATCATATAAAATATATTGAGCAAACAAAAGATACCAGCTGAGTGAAATTATTCGGAGTTTAATCGCAAATATTTTCGCCAGCGAACCAACTTATTAACCAAAATAAAACTTAAAAGTCGCTAAAATGCTGCTTGCCGTCCAATGTTACAAGCTTGCATATCTGAGTCAATTCAAAAGTCACAACGAGCAGCCGCTGAAATGTTGTGAAATGAAATGTACCAAAACGAGTGAAAAAAGGTGCAAGAAATTTGCGTGTAACTAAGTGCCGTAAACTAAAAGTGTGCAAGGATTGCAAAACGAGATTATTTAGAGGTTGCATAATGGCCAACTTGGAAGCTATACAAACTATACATGACAAGCCTCATGAAGACAGCAAGTGAAGGATCGAATCTCCGTCGTGCCGACAAAATAAAGATTGTGTGATAACAACACATGTGCCACAACTTATTGTGGCACATGCCCAATAATTTGTGGCATATGCCCCACTTTTTGTGGCATGTGCCCCATATTTTGTAGCTTGTGGCATATTGGTCGAGAGGTCTTGGTAACGTTACCTCAGAAATACGTTGTTTTGCCTGAGAAATACGTTGCAGGGCTGGTAACGTTACCCGAGAAATACGTTGTTTTGCCTGAGAAATACGTTGCAGGGCTGTTAACGTTACCCGAGAAATACGTTGTTTTGCTTGAGAAATACGTTGCAGGGCTGGTAACGTTACCTGAGAAATACGTTGTTTTGTCCGAGAAATACGTTGCAGGTCTCGTTTGTCAAAATAATGACTAATTAAGGGGCGCCCTATTTCGGGATATGACAATGACTGATGCAAAATGATGTGTAGCACCCTCTAGTGGCCGAATATATCAAATCATTGTTTTTGGAGAGGAATAAAAAACATGCAAATGTTTATGAATCCATAAAGGCTCTATTATTTCATGTGGGGTACGACTATGCACAGGGGCACACCGGGGCAAATGGGTATTTGGGGCACTTAATTGGGCAAACGAGAACTTTTGAGGCCGATGGGCATAGGGACAAGTGGGCATTGGGGGCAAGTAGGCACCAGGGCAAACAGGTATTTGCGGCAAATGAGCACTTTGGAGCATAATGGGCACCTTGGGACCAATGGACATTGGGGCAAGTGAGCATTGGGGAAAATGGGCATTTGAGGCAAATGCACACCAGAAAAAATGAGAACCAAGCAAATCAGGAATTGGGGAAAATGGGCACTTTGGAGCGAATGGGTATTTTGGGACCGATGGACATTGGGGCAAGTGGGCTTTAGGGGAAATGGGCACCAGGAAAAACGAGCACCAGAGCAAAATGGCAATTGGGGCAAATGAGCGGTTTGGGCAAATGAGCAAGAGGGGACTGGGACAATGGATGTTTGGGAAATGAGCATTTGTGGGCAAATGGGTACTTTGGGACCAATAAGCATTGGGGCAAGTGGGCATTGGGGGCAAATGGGCACTTGGGGGGAAACGACAACCAGGAAAAATGACCAGAGCAAATGGGCATTGGGGGCAAATGGGCACTTTGGAGCAAATGGGCACTTTGGGGTCGATGGACATTATTGGGGCAAGTGGGCATTGGGGGAAATGGCCACCAGGAAAAATGAGTACCAGAGCAAATGGCTATTGGGCATTCAGAGCTAGACAATTTGATGCGAGGACGATTTGACGCAAAACGTGTGCAGTGGCGCAACCAGGATTTTCGTAAAGGGGGGCTGATACATTTTTGTGATTACGATTAGTTACTTATTGCTCGTAACATACATCCCCCACTCTTCTCTTCACCTACCCCACATCTCAACACGTCACTTCCCCACACCTATCCTCACCTCCCCCACACACCTCCACTCACACTTTCACTGACCTGCCCCCACACCCCAACACACATCCCCACACCTTTCCCAGTCTCCCTATACCTCAACACATTTCCCCACACCTCTCGCCACCATTTGCTTATTTGCCCATTTGCTCCAAACTGCCCATTTTCCAATTGTCTATTTGTCCCAATGCTCATTGTTCCCAAAACGCCCCTTTGCCTTAAAGTGCCCTTTCCCCCAAATGTCCATTTGTCCCAGTCCCCACATGCTCTCAATGCCCATTTGTCCCATATACCCATTGGCTCCAAAGAGCTCATTTGCTCCAAATGCCCATTTGTCCCAATTCCCACATGCTCTCAATGCTCAATTGTCCCATATACCTATTTGCCCCCAATGCCCATTTGCCCTAATTACCCATTTGTCCTGGTGCTTATTTTTCCTGGTTCCCATTTGCCCCTAGTGCATATTTGGACCAAATGCCCACTTGCCCCAATGCTCATTGGTCCCCAAACGCCCCTTTTCGCCCCAAAGTGCCTATTCATCCCAATGTCCATTTGTCTTACTCCTCACATGCCCTCAATGCCCATTTGTCCCATATATCCATTTGCCCCAAATGTCTATTTTCTCTGGTGCTCATATTTTCTGGTGGCCATTTCCCTCCAAGTGCCCATTTGCCCCAAATGCCCACTTGTTCCAAAGCTCATCGGTCCCAAAGTGCCCATTTGCCCCACAATTCCCATTTCCTCAAATAATCATTTGTTCCAGTTCCCACAAGCCCATTTGTCCCAAACACGTACCCATTTGCCAAAGTGCTCATTTGCCCCAATTGTCCAATGCCCATTTGCTCTGGTGCTCATTTTTCCTGGTGGCTATTTCCCCCCAATGCCCATTTGCCCCCTAATGCCCACTTGCCCCCTAATGCCCATCGATCCCAAAATGCTCATTTGCTCCACAGTGCCCATTTGCCTCATAAATGTCCATTTGCCCTGGTGCTCGTTTTCCTGGTGGCCATTTCCCCCTAATGCTCACTTGCTCCAATGTCCATCGATCCCAAAGTGCCCATTTGCCCTGGTGCTCACTTATCCTGGTGGCCATTTTCCCCATATAGAATTACGTATTTTTTCTACCAATCAACAATTTTAACTTGCTTAATCTGTCTAGCAAACACGCGCTTGATGTCAGAGAATCGGCAAACACATGTTCTCAAGCTTATCACTACGAAGAATGATTTTAGCGTCAAAAACAACGATGCGAAGACGTCACAATGTTGCCAACACAAACTAACACAATTCAGAAATACGGACGCCACACCCAAGTGCCCAGCATTTGCCCCCAATGCCCACTTGCCCCAATATCCATCGGTCCCAAATGCTCATTTGCCCCAAAGTGCCCATTTGCCCCAATTGCCTATTTGCCCTGGCGCTCATTTTTCCTGGTGCCCATTTTCCCCCAAGTGCCCATTTGCCCCAAAGTTCATTGGTTTTAAAGTGCTCATTTGCCCCCAAAGTGCCCATTTCCCCAAACATCCATTTGTATCAGTTCCCACATGCCCATTTGTCCCAAACACCAATTTGCCCAAATAAGTGCTCATTTACCCCAATTGCCCAATGCCCATTTGCTCTGGTGCTCGTTTTTCCTGGTGCCCATTTCCCCTAAAGCCCACTTGCCCCAATGTACATCGGTCCCAAAATACCCATTCGCTCCAAAGTGCCCATTTTCCCCAATTGCTGATTTGCCCTGGTTCTCATTTTTTCTGGTGTGCATTTGCCTCAAATGCCCATTTTCCCCAATGCTCACTTGCCCCAATGTCCATTGGTCCTAAGGTGCCCATTATGCTCCAAAGTGCTCATTTGCCGCAAATACCTGTTTGCCCTGGCGCTCACTTTTCCAGGTGCCCACTTTCCCCAAGTGCCCATTTTCCCCCAATGCCCACTTGTCCCTATGCCCATCGGCCTCAAAAGTTCTCGTTTGCCCAATTAAGTGCCCCATATACCCATTTGCCCCGGTGTGCCCCTGTGCATAGTCGTACCCCACATGAAATAATAGAGCCTTTATGGATTCATAAACATTTGCATGTTTTTTATTCCTCTCCAAAAACAATGATTTGATATATTCGGCCACTAGAGGGTGCTACACATCATTTTGCATCAGTCATTGTCATATCCCGAAATAGGGCGCCCCTTAATTAGTCATTATTTTGACAAACGAGACCTGCAACGTATTTCTCGGACAAAACAACGTATTTCTCAGGTAACGTTACCAGCCCTGCAACGTATTTCTCAAGCAAAACATTGTAATTCTCAGGTAACGTTCAATCAATCAATCAATTCGTTTTTATTTCCGCACTCCATAACGTTAGAAACACACGTTTATAATAATAAGTATTGGCCAAGCGCGGAAAAGGGCACACGCAGCAAACGGGTACCGACAAACAACCAAACTTCGGATCAGAGTTTTCTTTATCAGAGTTGCCCGACTCTTTCTCATTTTTGTTTCTTTATTATAATGGTCACGCTTCAATACTAATTGATCAATTGTCTTAAAGAAACGTTACAGTGCATGAATTACAGTAACAGCAGCAGCGGAAAAATGCAGCAATGCAGTCTTGTAGCTAGCAGCAGCATTAATTTTTTTTATTTGGTTTGAAATCATGATACCAGAGTTTTACTCTGATGACATAAAATGCACGAATTTGTTTTTAAAAACTTAGTGCTAACCTACTACCAAAGCTCTGCTACTACGCTAAAGAAAAGGTAACTTGTAGCCTACTTTGATATTTCACCACTACTTTTAGCATATTTAGCAAAAAATGCTTTGCGCAGGTAGGCTTATTATAGACAGTGGTGTAAAAGAAAGTACCGATAGACTTTTACACGAAAAGCTTTTCCGAAAACGAGTAGGCCTAGCACTTTCGATAACGAGTATATTTAGCATAAAGTAACGCTAACCGAGCAGTTTTTGCTGCAAAAAGCTGAAAAGTAGTTTAGTTTCAAATTTTTAGCCGCAATGTCGATTTCCTTGGCTAAAAGAAAAAAAATTACGCTGGATAATTTTGAGATTTTAGAAAGCTTGCGCAGCACACAATATTAATATTTAAGAGCGCGTCACGAAAATAGAAATTTTTCCAAATGCGAAGACCAGAGAGTCGAACCGGGGTTTTATAAAACGGTTTTACGCTAATTTTGTCGAACCTTACCGTATTTTTCAAAATCGCAAAGAGCGAACCGGAACTGAACCGAATAATTGGAGTACTTGCGAACCTTAACCGAACCCGAACCGATTGAAAAAGTGGCTCGCTCCGTGAGGTCACACGCGTCACTTTGATTGGCGTAACCGATGGCGATTGACACTTTGAAGGTGGCTTATATTCAAAGAAATACAGTACTTGCACAGCACTACAAGCTGTACATTGGCCCGTCAATGTGAAGATATGTTTCTTTATCAAAGATTAGGTCGTTGGTGTCGGAGCATAGTAGCAATTTAATTATCTCGAAATTGGCTTTACTACAAGTTAGACCATTTTATGCATTATATTGGCCTGTCAATGCGAAGAAAAACTGCTTTGTGCGTTTCATCTTTTAAATTGTGTTACTAGAATTATACCATTTTTTACTGCGAACCGAACCGGAATTTTATAAACCGGTTTTGAAACATTTTTTACTGGAGCGAACCCAAACCGGAGCGTTTCAATTTATCCGAACCTTAACCGGAACTGAACCGAAATTTGAAACCGCTGTTGAACCCAAACCGAACCTGAACCGTAAAAATTAACTGGTTCGACTCCCTGGCGAAAACAGCTTTTTCAAAGCTATTTTGATGTTCTGAACCGATAACCTATTGTTAACATACTAGGCTAATTTTTCATTTGCACTGGCAGTGATGGGCACGATAACATTTTCTGTACTTAAGCAATAACGATAACCGATAATTTCAAAACATCCCTGGGCGATACCGATTATAATCGGTAAATTTCAATTCCTTAAGGTGATATCGGTAATCGATAAATTTTTCCGATATATGTTGCGTTAAATTTTCGATGTGTTTGACGAAGCTTTTTTGGAAGTCAAATTGCTAAAATATTTTTCTAGGTTTTTAAGGAAAGAGAGCAGTTCACGGACTCAGCCGTGGCAACAAAACAAACAGACATTTTTTAACATTGCTACAAGACTTTATGGACACTGTGTATTTTTTCATAGCGCCAACTCACTAACTTTGAACACTGCGTGCATGAAGAATCGTTTATCTCGATAATTTATCGGCGATGACAAAATGTAGCCTATTACAAAAGCGATGTCGGTAATCAACAAATCAAAACTATATCACCGATAAATGCCCATCTCTGTGCACTGGTGGTTAAGCGCGTCTACTATTAAGATTTCAACATTCGTTTCATATGAATAAACATTCGTTCGTTTTCCGATTCCAGCAACAATTTTTAAGAGACATTTGCAATTACTTTAAATCGCTTAATCATGTAGCGGTCGGAAGGTTACCACTTTATTGACAAAAGAAAACCGTGGGGACGTTTGAGTGACATTTTTTAACTGCAAATAAATTTACAGTGAACATTTCGAATTTTTTTCGTTTTGGTACAGAAGAGTTTTATCACAAAATAAAGTCCAAAAAAATCAAGCCATCATTATACTCGCGGTATTCCGCCAAAGCGTGTAATGAGTAACGGGGCCCGTTTCCACCGCTAAGCGCCCAGGCAACACAGCTTCCAAGTTCGAAGAAAACAGCCGCGGTGACGAGTCCCTGGCGATACTGTGTCCGATTTGACCGGCCCAAGGCGCGAACCCCAGACTTCCCGCACTGATAGCGATGTCGTTACAACTAAGTCCAACAAACTAATAAGTATTTGACCTAATGTATAAATTGTCCAACCAGTTGGGACAAAAAATTGAAATCAGTAAAACTTGTGCGATATGTCCCCTACTTTTAATGAGGTCCATAAGTTTTAATAGCTATTTTGGCAGCTAAGGTCTAACGAAAAATCAAAGAATAATTAATGTAAAATACCGGTATTTTGCATTCAAGAAAATGTCGAATTCAATTTGGATCAAATTCCTGAAAATATTACTCCAAAACTTTTTATGATATAAATCAGTTTCGATTTGAAATGACATTTAGACTGGAACTCTAGTCTATCACTAAATGCAGTTTGTGTCGAACAAAGGGTGTCTCAGTAACCCATGCTACATACACAGCTTATAGACTACCTAATAATTTTACAGACTGCCTAATAATTTATAGACTACCTAATCACTAATACTATCCTTCACGTTATTTAAATCAGTTTTTGCTAACTAGGCTACATAATCACTAAAAGTTCTCTAGCAAATGTTTTTAAAACTATCCTTCACGTAATTGAGATCAGTTTTAGCTAATTCGTGAGACTAACTGCTGCATTTGAACGCTAGGTCACATTTCACAATGCAATCTGATTGTAGTCTGCTGAAATCGATCTATAAGTACTCATGCGTAAAAACGAAATCACGTGATAGAGTCGGACAACTCTAATAAAGAAAACTGTGTTCGGACACTTTGCAAGTATATCGATAATTCTCGGAAATAATACTCACACCTATTCAATCAATTCTTGCACTGATTGACATTTGAAGGGAAACGAATTTTTTGCCTCCAGTATTTTTTGTGTGTTGTCGTTATTTTTTTAATAATCAAGAATTTTGGCCTGTCCGAAGTTAGGGCAAAATTTCCCCAACTTCGGACACTACCTTTCTAACTTCGGACAAGAGGCTACCGTTTTTTGGTAAAAACTTATAGGCTACCGTTTTCAGGTAAGTGATCTATTCAAATAAATGTTTGTAGTCGTCAAACGCTGTAAATGCCTTAATATTACGCTACTTCATTAAATATTTTTAATCATTAAGCACCGTTAATTGGTCACTATTTAATTTTCAGAAAAGATCGATTTTTCATAATTTTGAGAAAAAGTTTTCCAACTTTATCGCTTAAATTGGATTTTTGACATTAAATTTTTTTTTGCCACATCTCGATAGCACCACACTTTCACCACTGCATTCACCGCTTCATCGAAGTCTTCTTTTTCTCCTGATATTTTCTTTAGATTTTTGAAGTTTTTTCAATTTTTAGCGTCCTAACTTCGCACACTTGCTGAAATTTAAGTTTTGCTAAAACGATTAATTAAGTGAGAAAAAGACAAACGGGGTTTTGGAGCCAATAATCCCGTTAATCAAACTATCATTAACATGTGCAAATTAATTTTTATTTTTCAAGGGTTTGAAAGGCTTTTCTAAACCTTGTAGTAGGCCTTGTTGCACTGTCCTCTATCTTGTCGTCTCGTGATACCTAACGAAGAACTATGTAAAAAATTGTCTGTAAATATAATTATGGTAGTAGATCGAAACTGGAGTGTCTTCCCGTGCAAGTAGGTGCCGTTTTTGAGATATAACCGTTTGAATATTGAAAAATTTGAGCGGATGAATACTATTGCGCTTAAAGCGCATCACTGCTTTTTCGTCATTAGGTGTTGCCGTGTTAGTTTCTAAATGTTTTTTGCTCAGTGTTCGATAACATTTTAAACTGAAGTAGAAAAAAATATCTAACCTATTGATTTTTAAGTTAAATTGTAAGCTGAATTTAATTATTTTTGTATAATTTTTAAATGAAGTGACAGCATCTAACTCATAAAAAATTAACTTATGCAAGTTAAAATTTGGAAACATGTTCTTATCAGCTGTTTCGTCATAGTTACGCCAAACAGCTGATCAAGGTAAATCAACGAAATAGTGGAACTGGCAGTCTACAAGTGCTAGTGGCACAAACTTAAGTAGGTTTAGCTGCTGAAGTGTAGAGATAGATAAAATTAAAAAGTTGAAGCGGTATTATTATACCTTTTTAAAAGTCAGTTAGCGTAGCTTATCGAAATGACTTATAGGTTTACTTACAGAAATGTCATATAACCTACCGGTACGTATCTGTATACTCTGTTGCTGGATAGGTTTGTGAGGAAATGATGATAAAAAGTCAGGCTGCAGTTACGTGCTTTTTGTGGTAATCCAGTATCTGGGTGCAATTCCTACGGACAGACTAGTTTTCCATACTGCTCAGATGGGCGAGTGATTAGAGCGTCCGCCTCGGGAGCTGTAGACTTGGGTTTGATTCCAGATCGGGTCAAACCAATGACCATAAAAATGGTATTCACAGCTTCCCTGCTTGACGCTCAGCATTATACCGACAGTGTGGAGAACAAGCCGGCAAGTTTACTTGTTGTGCCGTTTGAAAATGCACTTAGCGGGATTCCCCCATGTTGGTGTTGTTGACAGATGGCCGGCAACTCCTCAGCGAGCTCGTATAGCGCTTTGATCGCTTTCTCGCGATAGGAGGATAAATATGCGACTAAATACAAAAATACTCTACCAATGCTATTGGTGCTAATAGATCTCATTCAGCTTGGCGCTTATCATTTTTATTTATCGGTGAGTAATAATTTAGAGAATCAATGGCCGTTAGCTCAGTTGTCAAGCGCACGCTATCGGTGCGGTAGGTATGGGGTTCGATTCCCATACCGGTCAAATCGGCACAGTGTCGCCAACGGCTCGCCACGGCTGCGACGTTTCTTCGGAGCTGTGTAGCCCAAGCGCTAAGCCACGGAGATGGGCCCCGCAACTCGTTACACGCTTCGGCGTAACACCGCAAGTATAATGAAGATTTGATTTTGATTTGATGAAATGCATAATTGTTCAATATGATGACGTCTATTACAGTGATTCAAAAAAGTTTACTGCAACAAGTTTCAGCACTCTAAAGTAATGTGCTTATAAATGGCTGAGTTTGGATTGTACTGAAAAAATTATTGCTGCTAAAAATTTACAATTATATGGGATATAAATTCATTAACTGATCTGTCACCGAGCGCCCATAGACAGTCATGGTTTTCATCAATAATGCTATTTTCGATTTACCAATGAAAGAAGTATTGAAAGGCGCGTATGTTCGAATTCTAAAAGAATATTTCCAGAAGATGATTCTCCTGAAAGAATTGAAAGTTTGTCCGTACAAGCGTTGCGGTCATCAAGTTCATTCAACATATGTGAAAAAAAAAGAAATCAGTGACTTGACAGAGGCGATGATCTCTGCTTTTCCATCCACTTCAGGAAGATGTCTTTCAATATTTTGTAAGCAATTACGACATGTTCCGTGCTACGCAAGCCTCTGCTTTCCCTGCTTTTGCTCTGTTGCAGCCATTTGGTGTCTACTTTATTACACTTTATTAGCTGTACCCGTCGATTAGATTGGGAAGGTCGTTTAAATACTTTGGAGAAGATAACTCCTTGGCTGCTTGCCTACGATTGTGTAAATTATTCTCGCTACGTTCCTGTCTATTTGCATTAAATGCGTGAATTTGAAAAAGCACACCCATTTGCTCTTGAGCATTTACGTGCTGGTGAATTTGCAATTCAACAACAAGAGCGATACGGATTTTTCGCAACAGCCGCAGATCAAGTGATTGAGCAGACTGTTAACAGAGACAATAAATCAGTGTTCTTGCGTTGGAAACGGCGTATCATGCACAGAACTCTGCTCTTGCGTTGTTTGTGAAAATGATTCGGAGACCGTAATTGAAGTAGAACTAGTGAATGATGTCAGTAATGACGACGATGATAGTGATGACAACCAATTTGTAACTAGTTGAAAAATGTTAAAATGTGTTTGTCGTAACTAAAGGTTTTATTTTAATGTAACGAAATTTAATATAGCTTATTCACACCAAATTTCTCTTTGTATTTCAAGTAATAAGACCTGCTTATCAATGTAGCCTACAGGTGTTTTAGCTAGATACGAAATTTAGTCAATGAAAATATATTACGGCGTAAAAGTTTATGTTTATATCTTTTTAAAGTAGATTGGCAGCAACGAACAGTAACTAATAAAATTAATTTGCTGATCCAATAAAGTTATTTTTCGTAAAATATATTTCTTTCGAGAATTATGATGCCATTATTTAATTGCACAAAACTGAGGCAAAGGGTACCGGTATGTTGTTTTTGGTTACATTAAAAAAATACTTTGAAGTGCTTAATTTATACCAATTGAATTCCTTAGCGTTAACTTGATGCAGTAGTTGAAATACGTGAAGTATTGTAAAGTTATCAGCTGTTAGAGAGTAGGATAATCGTCTCGTAATTTAGAAAGTATTTGATAAAACTGGACAAAATTTGCAAGTGTGCCAGTATGTACCGTATGCTTAATTTATCCACGTCAAGTTGCACATTGTTTTTTAATGAAAATAGTGGTTAAAAAATTTATGTACACTCTGTTCAGAGAAAGTTTTTACTTCTGGGTGATATGACGTCATCAACTTATGACGTCAGTGTTTGGCACAAAAGCAAATTATTGACTGAAAATGTCCCAAACTATTTTTAAGTGTTTGCAGCAATTACTCGATACAATTATTTACTATCTTGTATGATTGCGCGTTAAGCTAGCGGTAAATAACTAATTGTTGTACGTCTATAGAAGAAAAAAAAAAATACTCCATCAAACTAGTCAAAGTTTTGCAGATGTGTTAATATGTATACTTAGATTTTCCCAGCCAAAATTCAGCTTTTTAAACTTACTATATATGAAGTTATAAGGAACTGTATACACACCCTGTCTAGCAAAAATATATTTTTTGCAAAATCTTGTTTGTGAGTTATGATGCCATCAACTTATGACGTCAGTATTTGAAATAAATGCAAATTATTGACTAGAGATGTCTCCAAACTATTTTAAAGTGTTTGTATTACTAACGCAAGAAGTTGGAAGCAATTACTCAATATGATTATTTATTTTCTAGTCTGGTTGCGGTTTAAGCTAATGGTTAATATGTAATCATTGTAAGTCAATAGCAAAAAAACTACTGAATAAAACTGGTCGAAATTTTGCAGATGTGGTAATATGTATATTTGGAGTTTTCACACCAATTTTTAGCTTGTTAAACGTACTACAACCGAAGTTATAAGGAACTGTATACACCCCATCCAGAAAAAATAATTGTTTTTACAAAATTTTTTACTTGTAGGTTATGACGTCATCAACTTATGACGTCCCAGTTTGGCATGGACATAGTCTGTCAACCAAAGATTACTTTGAAAGTGGTCTGATGCATTTACATCAACCACAAAAAAATTTAGAGGCTTTTAAGTGTGTGGAATTTCTGCATCTTTGAAAGAGCTATTTTTGTCTTTATGACGTCATTATGACGTAACGGCACCTGTTGGACACGGAAGACACGAGATTTAAATTCAGCATTTCTTAATCTTCAAATTTACGAAGTTTCATCTAGTTCTTCGGTGGGTATCACGAAATCCATTTTCTAGGCGTTTTTTGTGATAGCGTAACAAGGCCTATAGGGTCGAATGCACCAACGTTGGTTAACCCACGGCTAACTTAACCGCAGGTTAAATCAAAGGTTAACTCGATTTTGGTATGCACCAACTTTAACCGCTAGGTTAAATTGCTGAATTTAACCGAAAAGTTAACCCAACGAGGTAGCTGGGTTAACTTGTGGTTAACTCGCGCCGGACATGCAAAAACACATTGTTTAGGCTATAGGACTGCTGGGTATGCGGGTAATTATCTGTTGTATTAACAATAAACGCTTGTATGCTTGAATGGAATAGATTTTTGTGTAGTTAGCAGACTGTAAGAGTTTGGCTAGGTTACGGTAGCCTACTGTCATCATCCCACCTTAGCCTAGTCTAATGGCTTAGGCTGTCACTTGAAAGACACTAGTTAATTGATAGGCTATTGGTAATTTGGTAGTTAGTAGACGTAACAGAAACTCATTACCTTGCGTAGCGTAATTGGCGGCGTAAAGTGGCTAGCCCACCTGTCCAAAATAACGTCTTCTACACTGCTGTAGGTAACTTGCTCATCATGAACCCACCTAAAGTCTAAATCAAGGCACGTAGCACAAATTTCGTAAAGAGCCAGGGTTGAAAATATGCCAAAATGTTTTGCTTTAAAAACCTAACGCTGTTCCTCTTTCCGTGGCTTATTTGCAACCCTATGAACCCTAGTGTAAACTGCTAGTCTAGTTGATTTGTATGAAAACACATAGGCCTAGCGCTTACCGTAGATTTGCAAATAAATAGATTTTTATGAGCAGAAAAAGACATTTGTTACGCAATAATAAGAGTTTTCTTCCGCCTTCAGCAAATCTAAAAATGAATAGCAATTTAGCCTATGGTTCCGTTCAATGTCGTTGAAAACCTACATCGTGACTCAGCAATTTTTCGCGCAAAACCTCGGTTAGCTAACCACAACCTCGGAATAGTTGGTGCATACCGGTTAACTTTAACCAAGAGCTAGTGGTTAACTAACCGCGGTTAAGACTTAACCGGTGGTTAAGTTAACCAACGTTGGTGCATTTTTTGTCACGTGATGGTTTATACGCTTGAGTAATTTTTTGTAAACTATTTCAAAAGCCTATGCAGTGCTATTTTACCGTTGCCCATGAAACCTGTGAAACTGCCGGTTAGTACGCCTGAAAAGAAGTTAGGAGGCTTAGAAGTTGGTGTCCGATGTTAGGTCATTTGACGGTAATCGTTGAAGCATGCCCGTCAAAAAGACTAGGCATGGGTGCGTGACCCTACGTTACCAGCCCTGCAACGTATTTCTCTGGCAAAATAACGTATTTCTCTTGTTACCAGCCCTGATGTATTGGTCACTGCCCCTCCTCCCTTGTAGTGTCAGGAAGTGATTGTAGCTTTTTTAACCTAATTTTAGAGTTAATTGGTTGGAGAACTAGGGGTTAACCAGAGATGAGGAAATTTAAACTTCCCCATCTCCACAGTTCAGTTTATTATTTCAGCGCACGAAGAAAAAAAAAGGCACACTGGGGATAACAGCGAAAGAGCAGAGCTGACCAAGTCTACTGCTACCACAATAGTGACAAATAAAATTGGCATTTCCATAGATAACTGTACACTGACACAAAAAAGCAAAGAAAAAGTTGGTGAAAGGAAACACACTTTGTACAAATTATATACAGTTATACACACTCTTTTCTAGCCATACTGTGGTCCAGCCGGTTACTATATTCGGAGCAATTAAGTTTTTTATTCGGCTAAGAGACTGCAAAATAACAAACTTCGAAATCAATTCACAGATTAAAAAGCAGTGCACATTCTTCTTTGGTCGTGGGGTGCAGCAAAGCAGCAGAGCTCATCGTAACAGAAGCTGAACCCACATGACCTCAAGGTAATTCAATTATGCTAGCCTTTACTTGAAAATTTAAATATACGCATACACACATCGGCAAGAATACCATATCAACAATCGCGGAGAGAATATTCTTTTTATGATCATAAAATACCTTAGGCCTACACAAAACTAAAAATTAATTGCTTTCATTTACTTGTAATTGTTACCGGTAAGTAAAATCTTTTTATGCTCCACACTGGTCGAAGCTGGTGCAGTAGTTTTTGATCTCTGAACTGCAGTCCTACCGTACTAAATACTGCAAAGGACTAAAACACCACAAAGGACCTCAAATTGATGTACTAAACACCGCAAAGATTGACAAAGGACCTCAAATTGATCTACTAAACACTGCAAAGAACAAGAAAGAACTTGGAAGCATATCAGAACAAAGAATGACAAAGAACTATAAATTAGGGTTAGGTCAGGGTTAGGGTTATAGGGTCCTTTGTCGTACTTAGCGGTGTTTAGTGCATCAATTTGAAGTCCTTTGCCATCCTTTGCGGTGTTTAGTAGGACCCTCTAAACTGCAACTAAATAAATTTGAATCACGATTGTGCCTGTTTTTCTCAAGATTTTTATTTTTTTTTAGATAATTAATTTTTTAAGCATTTTAAGCAAGGCTTAGGGTAATTCTTGTTTAAAAGCTTATTGCAGCATATGCAGATATGTTAACAGCTAAATCGCCATCTATTTATTGTTTGTTTTAAGAATTGATGTATTGATATGATATATCACTAATAACTGCTAGTGTATGTTGGTGAGAGATATTATGTCTACAATATTAAAATATAAGTTAATCATCTGATGATATCCTTTTTTGTATATGCACAAAACAATGAGTTACATGAAAATTGATTCTGCTGGAGATGAATATTTAAGTGAGTAGCTTGAATGTGTACCTGGTGTATACCAGTAGCTATATGGTATATTTTCTCATTGCAATAAAATACAATTTGCAAGTTAACGCAAAGCCTATTTGCAGTGTTCCCTCTAGGATTTTGACTAGTGCAAATTTGCCCAAATGATAATTTCATTGAAATTTTTGCCCAAAGATTTCACTACTTTGAGGACCTCTACAAATTTTTTGCAGTGAATTTGCTTTTCCAAGATACAAGCTACAGCCTTGCATTAAAATATTCAAGTTTTTTGTGCAAGGTTTTCAGTTTTGCATTTTAGAGTATTAATTTCTGGTTCAAAAACAGTAAAATTTGCCCAAAAATTTCGCATTTTTCTCAAATTTCTCACTCTAGAGGGAAGACTGCCTATTTGGATAAGATAAACTTTTTTAGCACAAAACAATTCATACTGGTTAGTGTTGTCAGTACAGAGTTGGAACAATGCTGCCTGGTTGATTTTTGTATCTTTTCAGCGGGTTGGTTTTCCTGTGTATCTGCTTCTCAGTTCTTGAATTAACAAAGAGACTGCCTAGTGTAGTTGTTTGTGTTATGAAATCTTTAAGCAAACAAAAGAATTTTTAACTCCAAAGAATGGGGGCAGCATAGATCAAGAAAAACATTGTATTGTCATCTCAGACATAACAAACAATTTTGAACTGCGTAGTGATTTGGAAAAAGATTTAATTATAAACAGGGCTGGGCATTTTAGAATTTTTCAAATCTTCATTATACTCGCCGTATTACGCCGAAGCATGTAACGAGTTGCGGGGCCCATCTCCGCAGCTTAGTGCCTGGGCTACACAGCTACGAAGAAACGTCGCAACGGTGGCGAGTCGTTGGCGACACTGTGTCGATTTGACCGGTCCGGGAATGGAACCCCAGACCTCTCGCACCGATAGCGTGCGCTTAGCAACTGAGCTAACGGCCGGTTCTTTTAGAATTTTTAACCTACGTCAATTTTTAATCTATGTCTACTGATGACGTCATCTTGTACAGAAAATCACAAAACCACTGGTTTATCACTTACTTCATCTTTTCGCATTTCATCTCTCAAATTATCAATTTCACGAAAACTAAAGATTGACATTCCGTAACTAGTGAGTGTGGTTTGAAGAAAAAGAAACAATTGAGATCAAGTAAACTTATTTCTCAGGTGCGAGAACTTTTTGTCACGAAAATGCCACATGGTGTCGTAAAGGCCAAGTTTCCAAATGATTCATCGCAGCATAGTCACTACTGATTAGCTCAGGGTGGTCCAAGGTTGACAGTGTCGCGGGCCAGATTATTTTTTTGCACATAATACGCGGGCCACATACAGCGACATCAGTGCGAACAAATAATAAACAGACGCTATAGCATAGATTCTATGCTAAGTTTGTAGAATCTATTCTATTTAATAGTTTTAGGACAATATTAGTTTGCTTGGAAGCCACGTACTTAGGCTTTATATGCTTCCTTGACGTTGCTCTTACCCGCAGTCACACCGGAGTAATTTCAACCAATATTTACCGCAAACCGACTCACAGTGATCGATATCTGAACTTTCATTCTAACCATCCTATTGAACACAAGTCGGCGGTGGTCAATGCCCTTGCACACAGAGGAAATTGTTTAATTTCAAATGAAAGCGACAAAAAACTCGAAATGAAGCACATCTATAAGGCTCTGAATTTTTACGGTTATCCTGCTCGGTTTTTAAATCAAAAGTTGAATAAAGCTAAATTGGAAGTTAAAAAGGTTAATCAGCAACAAAGTCAAACAGAAGTGCGTGGCTTGGCAATCTTACCGCATATTCCTAAATTATCGGAATCGATAAAATTTGTACTAAAGTCCCATGGAATCAAGACTGTTTTCAAACCCCCCCAAAAGATTGGTAATTTGCTTTCTTCCCACAAGGACATGGTTGACGCCGAACATCGTCAGGGCGCAGTGTATAAAATCAAATGCGCAGATTGCAACCAATGTTATGTTGGAGAAACAAAGCGTTGGTTTGTCACCAGGAAAAAAGAACATATGCGTGACGTCAGACTTATAAAACGGGACTCAACAGCATTATCAAAACACGCCATACAATCGGAACATGAAATTGACTGGGAAAATTCTGAAACTCTTGACCTTGAAAATGATTATGCTAAACGAAAATTTATCGAATCATATTTTATTAACTCGCAAAATAATTGTTTAAATGACAGAGATTCTGTAGCGTTTCCTCATGTATATCAAAATTTGTTCGCTCCAATTGTTCGTTCCAGTTCTGCATGAGAAGCTTCATAGTTGCGTTGTTAATTAATTTGGTTTCTGGCATTGCTTTGACGCAACGATGTCCTGCTGATCTACTTGGTTTTGATGTTTCAATTGGAGCATTTAAATTTAATCACAGGACTTTGTTTTTGTTCTAAACACGTGACTTTGCTGTATTTAAAGCGCTGACTCGTCTTTATTGCTTTTTTGTACCCTGATCGAAGGCAGGTAGTTTATACTGTCGAAACGTTGGTTTTTTATCAGTGTTTTTAGCGCCAGATTAGCAAATTTACTGTTCTTAGTTTTAGGACAACTTTAAACAACAGCCAAACAATTTAAAGTCATTTGATGTTTATTGTTCACGCATCCTTGATTAATCGTTCTATGTCAACATCAACTTCAGTGGTTGCCAGTCGCAAGCGGGCATCCAATGTTTCATCTGCCAACCTGTTCCTTGCATTAGACTTTAATCTCTTCATTACCGAAAAAGTACTTTCGCAGATGTAGGTGCTCCCAAACATCGATAACATTCTCAAAGCAAACTCCCTTAAAACTGGAAATATGACTTTACAATTGTTGTTGTAACGTCGTAAATTGTTTTTCGAGTACCGGTAGTTTTAATTTAAACTGCTTCACGTTTGCTGGCGTTGACTTATTTTGACTCAACGCCGTTAAGTCAAAATAAGTTCATAACATTTCCTACCAATAGTAAATGTGATTGTACGTTGTAAGTCTGTGGCTTAGATGTTATCATTTTTCACTGGGACTTTCTCGCAGTTTCTCCAGAATTTTCGGCAGAATTTTCCGCGGGCCATAGAAAATGCTGTCGCGGGCCACAAGTGGCCCGCGGGCCCGGGTTTGGACCACCCTGGATTAGCTAGTTTAATTCAGCTAAATTAATTTATTGCAAACATAAGAGCAGAAACTTAATCTGTCACCGTGATTCAAGTGGAAGACCTTTTTTTCTGAGATCATGGTGGCAGTGATTTTCAAAAAAAAAATAATAATGAGTTATTTATATACCCCCTTAGAATTGCCGACTGAAATTGTGAGCATATCTGACCAAGGGGTGGTATCTGACCATAAACCTCATTGATGCAAAATTGTCGGCATATCTGACCATGAGCCTCATTGGTGCAAAATTGAAATGGAACGAAGTGGAAGGGTAATTATTTGTCAAGTGGTTCAGGGCCTTCCACCACACCATGAAAGGTTGTAATGCCACTTTGCACGCTTGTAGGCCTGAGTGAGCCCATTTAAAAGATGTAAAGTTTTGCTAAGGTTGGATCAATTTTGGCCTCCAAAATTCCAGCACCAACCATCAATAAAATGCAGAACATGCACTCAATTGTGAACTCTTTCTTTCTGCAACCTATCGTAAAAACAGAGGTAGCTCGCCTATTACGTAACTTAGATTCATCCAAATCTACTGGACTACATCATATTCCAATAAAATATTTGAAAATGGCCACTATAGTGGTTGCACCAATACTAACAGATATGTATAATTGCTGTATTCAAGAAGGTGTATTAAAAATGATGTATTAAAAATTGCCCAGATTATCCCTGTGTAAAAAAAAGGAAACAAAAGTTTATGCACCAACTACCGTCCTATTTCTTTGCTATCTCCTATCAATAAAATTTTTGAAAAACTCATTTATAAGCAGTTAGAAAATTACCTACGGTAACAAAAAAAAAGTTAATAACAAATAATTAATCAATACGGTTTTTGGACTGGATATTCCACATCATTAGCAGTGTCAAACATTTTATGATGAAATAATAAATAATCTTGAAAACAATAAAATAACATGCACCATTTTTCTTGATCTTGCAAAGGTGTTTGACACCGTTAACCACACAGTACTACTTCAAAAACTTCATACATATGGCATTCGAGGAATTTTGCTAGATCTGTTTGAAAGTTATCTAAAAAACAGAAAACATTATACGGTTGTACATGGGGTTTCTGCGGGGGTGGAAAATATAACCTGTGGTGTCCCACAAGGTTCAACCTTAGGGCCATTATTATTCATTTTGTACATGAATGACCTGCCTTTAAATACAAATTTCAAAGTAAATTTATTTGCTGGTGATACAAACCTTATAATGAGTGGATCTGATGCGAAACAGTTGGAAATGGATGTCAATAATGAGTTAGCAAATGTAGATAACTGGATGCGCAAAAACAAACTATCGATTAACTTTTCTAAAACTGAATATATGCTGATCAGTAGAAAAAAAGAAAAGTCTCAATTCAAAATTTTCGTAAATGATAATGAAATCTCCAAAAACGATCACATAAAATATCTCGGTGTCCTACTCGATAATAAACTAACTTGGCACTACCACATGGAAAAGGTTCGAACCAAAGTAATCAAGGGCGTGTGAGCAATTGCAAGATTGAGAAATTTAGTGAGCATTAAAATACTTCTTAATATTTATTACACTATGATATTCTCGCACCTGATTTACTGCAATTTGGCATGGGGAAGTGCAGCAAAAACTGTATTAACACCTCAGCATATTCCTCAGAAAAAAGCAGCTAGACTAATCACAAACCAGAATTGCAAGGCTCATGCAAACCCTCTATTCGAAAAACTTAAAATTTTAACAATATTTGATATCCATAAACTAGAGATAGCCAAATATATGTTTAAAACAATACAGCATCATGCAGGAACCACTCCCTCATTGCTCACCCCATTAACATCACTACATAATTAATAATTATTCCACTAAAAACTCGAAAACAAATTTTTTTGTCAAAAGAAGTAATACTGAATTAGGCAAAAAGTGTAAGCAAGCTATAAGGGCAAGAGTATGGTCTGAGGTGCCTTTGAATATCAAAAGTCTACCTTTCCCCACGTTTGTCAAAAAGTTTAAGGAATATTTAGCTTACAAATACGAGGAATAACCAACAAATTTGCACAATATTGTGTATTATTGTCTGATGAATAACCTAACTTGTACTCTGATTGCTTATTGCATACTTGTGTGCTTCTTGTATTTTTTGTTTTGTTTCTGTTCATTTATTTATTTTTTTAGTATTATTATTATTATTTTTTTTCTTTACGGTTTTTGTTTTTATAGTATTGGTAATTAATGAAAAAATGCTGAAATTTCAACAAGTTGTTTTAGAGAAGTGAGGAGGACAGTAGACTTGTAGATCGTATGGTCGTATCACTGTATCCTCGCTACAACTTGGCATGTGTAACTTTTGTGTGTAGCTACTTTATGAAAGTGGTAAAGAAGGCTGCGTACTTATGTATTAATATTCCTGTGTTTAACTTTCGCTGCGCGTGTTGGGTTGTGGTAAAACTATTGAATAAAAAAAAGTTTTTGAAAATTAGTTGAGTAGATATATCCGAAGTTATGGCAAATTGAAATTTACCCTATTTTTTCAAATTTTCAAGTTCTTTTTTACAAAAAAAGGATCGCAATTTGTTTTAAAATATTAATATTGAAAATAACATTGTTTCTGTTTGATATTTTGCAGGATGAAGCTAGAAGGAACACTTTGCAAATTAATACAATTTTTTTTTGAAATTAGGGGTCTTTTGGTGTGAATTGGGTGGGGGGTACGAAGTTGGGGTATTTACTCTGTGCACTCATGCGGAACGATATTTTAAATAGTTATGGCGAAAAAGGTACAAGTGAATTTGCATAATTTTGGTGACATATGAAAGCTACTGATGAGTGGATCACTTACCTGCTTTCAAATATTTGTTTTTTGGCTGTTTTGGGAATATATTAACTATGTAAAATCTAAAGAAAAGGTATATATGTTATGCACATACTGGGTAAAACATCGCAGTTTACTCAATCATGAAATAGTGTGCCAAAACAGCCAAAAAACAAATATTTGAAAGCAGGTAAGTGATCTACTCATCAGAGGCTTTGATATGACATCATAATCATGCAAATTCACTTGTACCTTTTTCACTATAACTATTTAAAATATCGTTCCACATGAGAGCACACAATAAATACCCCAACTTCGCACCTCCTGATCCACACCAAAAGACCCCAAATTTCAAAAAAAAATTGTATTAATTTGCAAAGTGTTCCTTCTAGCTTCATCCTGCAAAATATCAAACACAAACAATGTTATTTTCAATATTAATATTTTAAAACAAATTGCGATCCTTTTTTTGTAAAAAAGAACTTGAAAATTTGAAAAAATAGGGTAAATTTCAATTTGCCATAACTTCGGATATATCTACTCAACTAATTTTCAAAAACTTTACATTTTTTAAATCAGCTCACTCAGGTCCACAAGCGTGCAAAATGGCATTACAATCTTTCATGGTGTGGTGTAAATTTGTATTTTTTCTGAATCACTTGACAAATACCGGTAATTACTCGGAAACCTTTTTTTGGAAATCACATTTGCATGCAGTCAGTGATCTCCAAAGAAAGAATTTCACGTTGTTTTTCAATCAGAATAATAATTGTCCGTGGCTTCAACATTGTTTTAAATGTGGCTTTTCAAGTGAAAAGTTAGTCCGCTCTGATCTGGAGTATGGATGCTCGGCCAAACTCCGACAACTTGAATAGAGCTCCAACCAGTTATGTCATGATGTCTGTGTTATTGAGGTTGCTGATTGCTTAGTGTGATACATGCTTACGAATCTGATGCTCTAAACCAGGGGTGTGCATCCCACGGCCTGCGGGCCACAATCCGACCCTCCAGCCAGTCAATGTGGCCCTTGACGATGGCAGGACAAAAAAATTTTTTTAAAAATCGATTTATTTAGTTATTTGTACCGTCTATAATACAGGGGTTGTGTTTAGCATTTTATAATTTTATACATATTTGACGGTGACTGGCCCTCGATGTTAAAATTTTCGAAAGTGGCCCCCCAGTGAAAAAGGTTGCACACCCCTGCTCTAAACTAATTGATCATGCCTGCTATTTGGGAACATGCTTGATTGTTGTTCACACACAACTCCTCTGCAACTATTCCTGATCACATTATTTGCAACTCTACAACTGTTTACAAATATTGTAAATAGTTGCAGTATTTTTCATAATGAATGAGTTAGTACAGTTACGCTTTGCTAAGCTGCCAAGGAGTTAAACTGTGCAGTTTTCCGCAACATACCAGGGCATCACATCATTGTGATTTTCAACTAATAATATTTTTAAAAGATGTATATACAGGCTTTCTGTGAGTTCATGACAGTATTGTTTTGCAATGTATCGCCTCTTTAATTTAATGACTTTAGAAAAAGAGCTATAAACTACATGTAGAAATCATCTATTATAATTTGAATTTTGGCTGTGGCCAGTTGTAGTGTTTCCTTCCGGAAAGTCGAGACGGGAAATTTTTTGGGAAACTAGGGGCTTTGAAATTTCCTGGGAAATTTATGTCGAGATCCCAGAAAATTTTTTTACATTAATAAGGGTTTCAGTGGAACTGATATCTATCATTCCAAACATAAAAAATGTGTTACTGCAAATTAAAAAATTTTTTTGCTTACTGAAACCTTTTTTTTTTAAATTCGCAAAATTTTTTAAACAAAATGCTTGTAAGATCATAGTTCTTTTTTTAATTTGTCGAAAAAATTGAAAAACTCGAACTAAGTTTGTCAAAACAACATAACAAAATGCTAAAAATTAGATCTGAAATGCTGAAAATCATAAAAAATGTCAAAATAATCAAGCTCGGGAAAATTTCCCGAATCCCGTGGATTTTCGGGATCCCCGGGAAATTTTCTGGTTTTGCGGGAAGTTGAAAATCTGGGAAAAAGGGAAACCCTACTCAGTTGCAACGACATGGCTATATTCATACAAGAGGTCTGGGGTTTGTTCCCAAGGGCGGTCAAGTCAGACACCAGATTGTTAAAAGGTTAATAGCTGTGTTGCTCGAGCACTAAGATGCAAAGATGGGCCTTGCCACTCCTCAAATGCTTGGCGGTAATACCGCGAGTACAATGAGATTTGATTTTTTATATTGCCGCATACAACACTTCAATAGTTTGTTGTGCATACATACCAGTATTATTTTATTGCGCCAATTGCAGCAATACCTGGTCAATCACTGAGTTGTAAATTAAGCTCAGTGTAGATACTGAATTGCTGACACGTTTTCTCTGATAAAGATTTGGAAGCCCCATTCAAACTCGTGTAAGGGCCTTTGCATGTTCTAGCTATGCCGCTACATCCATGCATTAATGTGGTGATTGCAGAGGTGCTGCGAGCAATTTTACTGAGTCAGTTAATTTGAGATGGAAAATAAACGTCAACTACACGAGATTTTAGAGGTTTTTTATGTTTAGATTTCTGTTAAAGTATTTCAAAAATAATTTTGATTCATCGCAACTGTAGTGAGATTTTCTAGTATGATGACGTCATCATTAATGACGTCAATAAGAATTACATGTTATTTTTCACGTTGCATTGCAAAGGACTTGTATGTTGTTCATTACCTTTCTTTAACCAGTTGAGCACGGCCAGGTTGTGATTAATTTGTGTTTTTAAGCTTTACTCTTGTAACTACGACCAGAATTTTTTGCGTAAATGTTGTAACAAAATGTGTGCGGTTTTGTAGTAAAGACTACCGGTAATTGTAGCGTCGATTTGCTCATAATTTAAGTAACTTGTAGCATTTATGGAAAGCAAAACGAAAGTTATCACGATTGACTTCCATTCAAAATTTCGAAATATCAACTTTTTATGTCGATAGCTTTTTTGCTTGGGTGTGATGACGTCTTCGATGCGTAACATCATAAGGTCGTGCGAAGACCTCCAACCCTCACTTGTTTGAGTGGAGTTGGTTTGAAGTGTCTGCATTTTTTAGAACAAAAGTCATAAGGAATTTTATTTAAGCTTATCAATTTTCACATTTACAAATAATGATGACGCCGTAGTGATGTAACCCAAGTAGATTGCATACAAATATCAAAAAAATGGCTGATCTGTATTTTTTTTAAGGTCAAACCTTCCAAGCCCTGACTAAATCCAAGCATTTTTTCTCTTGCAAAGTTGTACTTGTATTCCTATTCGAAGTGATGACAATTAAAGCCTCGTTTATATTGGGCGTAAGTTTTAGCAAACGCTGAGCATGCCAAGATGGATTTCGTTCAAAATTGCGTAAAAATAGTTCTACGCTGAAAGTAGTTTTGCTTGCAAAGTTGGCAAGAATTTATGGATTTGCTGATCAGGATTTGAAACTGGGCTTTTCATTTTTCCAAATCAAGTGATGGCGTTTAATATTTTTTTTTAACCATCATTTACGAAAAAAAATTAAATCAATCTTATGTTTTTCATTCGCTTAATAAAGGGCAATTAATTAGTTTCATGTTTGCCAAAGTAGTCATCGACAGTATTTTGTTGTTCTTGCTCGCATAGCGGTAGACTCGTTATTCGATTAAGAGGCAGGTCATATGGTAGGCTACAATTCAATAATGCTATTCAAAGCTTCCTTAGTAGTAGTAGTAGGATTTTTTATTTTTAACCATAATATAACGCCATCTTCAACACAAAAATAACAGGGTTAAAAATAAGCAAACAGCGACAAAACTATATATGCTGAACATGCTCAAAATGAAAATACAGAACAAAAGCGTTTAAAATAATAGCTTGGTCGCTGCACCTTCCTTGCTTGAAGTTCAACAGTAAACCAACTGTGTGGTGAACGAGCCAAGTTAGAAAAAGCAATTTACAGATTCTTCCCCCCTTTTAGTGGCAGACAGACGGTGGGACTATGCAATCTATTCGCCGTCGTACTGTACTGTTTAATAGAAACTTTTAAAGAAAGAAGCATAAAAATGCAAGAGATCTAGCTCAGGAGACAAAAAGTGTAGAAATTTTGAAGCATTTACAAAAAATGTGGTTGATTTATAGAACTTGGGGTGTCACAATTGGAATGTGCGAGTAGATTTTGTAATTCCAACATTTTGTTGTCTCTTGTCTGGTGTTTATAAAGTGTTGTTGCAATTCAAAAAATGTCTCTTTGTTTTATTTGATGCCATGTCAGAGTTCGTAAACTGCTCTTTTTTCTTGAAAAATCTAGAGAAACATTTTTACAAAATGATTTGCAAAAAAACTTCATCAAACCTGTTGAAAATTCATCGCAACGTTTATTGGAAAAATTTATCAGCAATGATTTATCGATAACCAATATCACTTTAGGAAATTGACATTTATCAACAGTATCGCCCAGGGTTTTTTTGAAATTATCGATTATCATTACAGCGTCAGTACAGAAAGGTTTATCATGCCCATCACTGAGTATCATAGGAATCAGGCAAAAGGTTTTTGAAAGTTTCATCCAACTCTTTTCTCCTTGATCCTTGCTAATGACTGATAAATTGAACTAGCACGTCATAGGTAGTTTTCCAACTGCAAATCACTTAGTTGATGACCTGATAAAAACAATGCTTTTTTTATGTTTAATCATTGTAATTTTTTACTCTTGGAAGGAAATTTTAATGTAGAAAGTTCATCATATAGAATTCAGAATTTTTATTTTTTGCGCACAACAAAACAAAAACAATAGCAATCATTCCATTGCATACCGTAGAATGCAGTGAAAGAGCAATGCTCATAAAGTCTAGTGCATCCAAGACAGTTGAAAATAGTCAAAACATTTTGGAGACAGTATGCAACAGTTATTGCTGAATAAATTATTTTTGTTTGTAAGAAAATACGATGTAAATATGCAGATAATACTGACATTTCCAAATCCAAATGTGTGGAACTTTAATACAACTTCTACCCTTCATCCTTACCTTGCAATTACAAAATTTACACTACGCAATTCAATTTCTCATAGTATTTAACATTTGTACCCATATCCTTCGACAACTAAGCGGCTATCTAGACTATATAAATGGTCCTTTGCCACTGCCCATATTAGTGCTTCACTACCGATAAATAAAACTTACTTTGCTGCCTTCACATGATCCTTTACAAGTTCATGATGCCGTACAAGGACTATGCCTTTGTGCTTTGGCAGAATTTCTAGATGTTATCATTGTATTCTTTGTTTCTTAATTTTGTGTCTTTCCTTTTAATGTTTTCATTGAGTCTTGCATTGTTGATCTGTCAAAAGAACATTATAATAAACATGCTTACTGCCGATTCTGTATTAACTTACCACTAACTACCCTTGGTATTGATGCTTCTAATCCAATTTCTGTTAATGCACAGCATCTTTTAAATCATAAATCTGAAATTGTGTATTACATGGATGAGCACAGCATACTGGTTAGCTAATGCAAAACATCTTTTAACCACCATTTTGATAACAATCTTTAAATTTATTAAAGGTAAATGCTGTTTCTATCTTAATTTTAAGGAAGTGTTTACTTTGTCGTTAATGGCAAAGTGCTTATCGACTAATTTTCTGAAAACTGGGCATGTGTATAGATGCAAGACAATCAACAGGCATTCGTATTCATGTCAATATTTTTTAGCTAATCAGTATTTTGCTGTTAACTGCGAAATAGACACTGCCTTAATTAAATCAAAAAAAGTTTACGAAAGTGTTACCAGTGATGAAATAAATTTTGGTTCATAAATGAACTTTGTTTATGCAAGTATTGAGGTATATATGTTCTGTTAGCTTGGGTTAATTTGGAACAAATGATTCAGTAAACAATGGTTCAATCAAATTGCTATTCTTTCAATTAAAAGATATCCAGTACCAAAATAGAAATTTGGTCATATTCCAAATTTTTGAAATGGATACAAGCAAAATCAAGCAACACACAGTGCTTTAAGTGTTGGCTTAATGCAGATGGCACTGGTACAGTAGATGGCAATCCTGGTCTACACTGAGACCGTGCCAGGCTGAGAAAACTCAAGTCAAGCCAAGCGACGTGTCTACACTGGAACTGTAAAATGGTCAGACGCGACGTGCTTTTTAAGTTGATGCAATCAAACGTCATCATAACGGTATAGAGTTGGCAGAATGGTTTGTGCTTTGGGCTGCGTTGAAGAACAAACATACACTGATACAGTTTTCTGCTTGTTTGCTAACTAGTGGGCCAGTACTCTTTGACTGTATTCATTGGAACCCAAGATCCTAACCAAACAAGTCAAGTCAATTTTATTTGTTTGCGCTGAAATAGTCAATTACACAACAACTTTTAACATAAAAATGATAAAACAGTACAAAAGTTAGTTTGATTAGTAATCAAACAGTGGCAAACTGGACAGCACAAGACCATTTCCTGATCATCTGAGTCAAGTTGCTCATATCCATTATCCAACAGGCCTAGAATTCGCAAATTTGTTCACTACAAATTTTGGGAGCTGGAGAAGGTTGTTGGTGGGCAGGGGAAGGAGATCCTGAAGTTGTTGGGTTTGTTGCAGGCATCTACACTAGCCCTCCTGTGAGTTCAATCAGGGATTCCAGAACCAATAGAATGAGTCTACCAAAGGCAGCAGTCCCCTTCAATGGGGTATTTTTATCTGCTACGCACAAATGTATCTGAAATCTTATTCAAATAGAATTGATTAGTACACCACAATAGAAAAGTTTTCTCTAGTAGCTATAAATTCAGAAAAGTTTTCTCTAGGCTACTCATTTTTAATAAACCTAGGTCCAGTGGGCGAATGGGGAAGGTTGCCAGCTTGTCATTCTAGCCTTATTCTTACTACAGT
The DNA here is from genome assembly GCA_964006365.1 of Trididemnum miniatum. Lineage (NCBI taxonomy): Eukaryota > Metazoa > Chordata > Ascidiacea > Aplousobranchia > Didemnidae > Trididemnum > Trididemnum miniatum. Next base: position 1,929,958 of record OZ023242.1, read on the forward strand.
GAGCTACTAACAACCTAGTCTACTGACATTTCAAAACTCAATACTTTCTAATCACTACTTTACAAAAAAACTCTCCACAAGCTTCAGTTCCACCCTTCACTACAAACCAACCTGCCAACTGTCAACACTGCTGAATAGGCTTAGTCCAACAGCTGGTATCAATCTTTTTGGCTGCTGAAGACTTGGGATGTAATTCATTTCAGTCAAACAAATCGGAATTGAATAGCCCTTTGGTCTCTGCAAAACTTGTTTTCAAAAAAAAAACTAGACGTAGCTTAACTACTTTAAGCTACCTCTAGTTTTTTTTTTTTTGTTTTAAGCTACTTTTTTTTTGTTTTTTGTCTAGTTTTTTTTGTTTTTTGTCTAGTTTTTAAAAAAAAAAGTTTTTTTTTGTCGAGTTTTTTTTTTGTTTTTTGGCTTCTTTTTTTTTGTTTTTTGTCTAGTTTTTTTTTTGTTTTAAATTTGTTTTAAGCTGTAAGCTACTTAAGTAATTACTCAAGTAGTTGGATACCGGTAAGTTGCCATTCTGGCCTGCGTACAGCTCGGATTCTTATACAGCCAACTGAAATTTTAAAATACAATCCTTTGCTATTTTCTTCAGCCTGTTTACCTAAAATAATATACAAAGACAAAGTGTTTCACGACCCAGTAGTCTAAGACTATTAGCCTGTACCTGGAAAATGGAAAACTCCCGGTCGCAGTAGGCTGAGAAGAATTAAACAAAGCGTAAATTTTTTTTGGCTGAGCGAGGCACATGTCATGCGCCGCGCAAAGCTCCATTTCAATAAAACAAACTAACTTTTGTGCCTCGCTCAGCCTCAGTGTAGACCAGGCTTAAATATAAACGAGCCTTAAGATCCATGATTCTTGTAACACTATAACAATTTGCAATGTTTTCGTTTCTTAATGCACTGTTGTGGAGGCTTCTAGAGTCTTGATCGATGTATTGTGTTGTTTACTAAAATTTGCTCGTGTGACGGTTTTGTAATCGTATAATGGTACTGGTATTGTAATGTAATAATACTGTTTACTTCAAGAACACTCTGGGCAGTTCTTGATATTTCGTTACTTCAGCCAGCTGTAGTTTTGTTCTTGTGAAGTAACAACAACGATTCAGTTACGGAGTGAATTTTCGCATGTCATATGATTTCATTTCTTCTTTGTTAATAGAATGTTATAGAGCATTTTGGAATTTGACTTTTGAGTATAAATTTGCATGTTTTTCTTGGTGTTAATTATTCGAGCAGTTTTTGGTTTTGGGCATAATTACTCGCATGTAGAGTTAAGCCAGTGTTGTATGCTGAAGGTTTATGAGTGTTTCGAAGTGAGCAGAGAAGCTTGTATTGTTGAAGTTTAAGTTACGGTGAGTATCGTAGCTCAGTGAGTTAAGCTTGGATCGTATAATTTTTGTTACATTTGTTTGGTGAAGGTCTTTTGGTCTTTTCTGTGAGGTCAGTTCAGAGTATGGATTATTTCCTATGATCCATCATCCAATACTTATCGATCATTCTGTCAGTGAAGTAGTTCTTTGTCCTTCATGGATAATTCTTTACCTATTTTGCGACATTTTTGGCGGGCTCGTCCAGGATACTTTTTCCTTGTTCGGTTGATATTGAAATAGTAGTGTCATGGCTACGTTTGAAGATCTGAGGCAGGCAGAAGAAATCGATCTTGAAGAAAAGAAGAAGACGAAGTTCTTGACCCAGGGATGGAAAATGATGCAGGAAGCCGAAGAACAAAAATTAGCTGCAGAAGAACGAAAATTGGCTGCAGATGCCGAGGAACAGAAATTGGCTGCAGAAGTGGTGGAATGTGAAGTGGAGAGAAAACAAGCTGGAGATGGAAAAGTTGCAATTAGAAAGGAAAGAAGTTGAGTGATCAATGTGATCATGTTGCATAAATTAATGCGCCAGTGCTTCGTGGTTTTGTGGACGGAGAATGTGGATAGCTATCGTACTTGCTTCGTTTTAAGAGATATGCCACTGTTGAAGGCTGGAGACGTTATGACTGGGCAAGTGGGCAACTCAGCTAAGCCCATTGCTTTCAGGTCGAGCATTGGATGTCTATTCCAGATTGTCAGATGAACAAGCAATGGACTATGATCGACTAAAGAAGGCTTTTCTGTAGAGATATGACTTCTTAGAACAGGGTTACCATAATAGATTCAAAGGAGCTAAGTCAGAGGGGTGGGAATCTCCTAGTCAGTTCATTGTAAGGATATCCAACAATTTAAATACCGGTAAGTGAGTCAAACTTGCAGGAGTAGACAAAACTTTGAAGGGGGTATCGTAGTTGATGGTGAGGGACCACTTCACAAACTCATGCCCTAAGGATGTGGTGGTGTGGTGTTTTTGAAGGAGAGGAGTCCTAAGGATTTGGAGGAGTTGGCGACACTGGTGGAGCAGCACCTAAATGCTCACAGAAAGAAGTACACAAAAGCGCTGGTGGTGAAACAAGATCTGAAGGCCGTTTTTTCTGGGACTCAAAAAGGACGCGATGAGCTGCTAAGTATGTGATGGTAGAGGCCACAAAGCAGAAAGTCTTTGAGCAAGGCATCAACATCACGGAATGGACCGTTTGGTTGTAATCATTGATCTTATTGCCTTAAATGTGGAGTAATGGGACATGAAGCTCATAATTGCAAAACAGCACTGCAGCGATCTCAACTTGGATCCAGAGTGGAGGGGCGAGGTCCTGGCCGAAATCCGACTCAAACTCAATGAGTTGCATGTGCTTTGCGAGTGTCACGGAAGAGGGACAAGAAAGAAACAGTGTTTGGGCGGAGTCGCCAGAACTGAAGTCTGGAGAGAAGATCAAGGTGCTTAATGGTGAATGTGTAGAGCCGGAAATCGAATATGACTTACTGTACCTGTGTTGTCGGGCAAGGTCACAGGTAGAAAAGTGGAGGTATTGCGAGATACCGAATGCAGTGGAGTGATCATTAGGAGAGAATCGATAAATGAAGTAGATTTTACCGGAGAGACAAGACATACCAAATGTTGGATCACACGGTTAAGCGAGTTCCCATGGCTAGAGTAAAGTTGGACACACCATTCTAGGTTGAAACCGTCAAAGCCTTGTGTTTGAAGGACTCCCTCGTTGACATAATTATTGGGAATGTGCTGGGAGCTTGAGGATCAGACGTTCCAAATCCAGAATGGTGAGTGGTGGCTTCTGTGGCTGCCAGAGCGCAAATACAGAGTGGCACCAAACCATTTAAGATGAAAGAAGTGACGAACAAGATGTCTATGAATAAGTAGTGTCTCATAAAAATGCAGGAGAAAGACCCCACCTACCACCTACACAAGTTCAAATCTGCTTTGGAAAGGGAAATGCATTTTGAAGAATCATTGGAGACTTCAAAATAGAGAAAAAAATGTTGTGCATGAACAAGTTAACTGGTTGAAGCTGTGTATATGTTGAGAGGAAGCTGTATAAACACTGGTGGGCCATGGAAACATTTTGAGGTGGGCCACAGAACTTTTTGAAAAATTGCTAGATTTATTGAAAAATTTTGTTTCATGTGTCAGGTGTCACTATAGTTAAGTTTACACTTTTGTGTTTGTTTAGTAGTTTTGACGGTAGTAATGGTGACAATGAATGACGCTGCTGGTTTTGTGCTACGAAGTGGTAATTTTCATTCCAATTATTCAATTAGCTAATGGTGTAGTTTCGTGGAAAGATTGTGAAACCAATCTAGGCGATTGTCGTAATAGGATTTATTTCTCGTTGTATTGGTGGTGTGATGCAATCAATCCCTTCTATTGCGTCATATGTAGACTTTGTTTTTAAGCTACTACAACAATGTGGTTCTCGAAGCAAGCCCCTTAGCTCCCTAAGGTGAAATTTGCAAGTTGAAGGGATGAACATGGGCGGATGTGAGGGATGCATTTCCCCCCACCAGCCATTTTCAACAATGCTTTAGATAAAGAAAATTTTGCCATAATTTCGAACCTCTTCATAACAATATATGCCTGAGTCGCCTTAAGCACGCAAAATAGAAACTGTGTGAACAAAATGCATCATATTTGATAAAACACTCAAAATTAGGGGCCGTAACTATATTACGAACAAAATTTGCCTGAAAATTGTTCAAAAAGCTCAAAAATGGCCATTACAGTATGTGAATTTTCAAAAATTTTCCAAGGGAGCAAGTCTCCGGACCCCTTGAGTCATTTTTGTTACTTACGTTGCTTGAAATTATCTGCTGGAAAAATAATACATTTGAAAAAGTGACGAAATGTGATACCCCCTCCCTGTAAAAATTTCTGAATACGCCCCTGGCATAAAACATTTTAAAAAGGCTTATTTACGCCCGTTTTGGGGTTTAAACGTCTTAACGTCGTTGTATTTAGTTAACCTTCAACCCCTCCCCCCCACCAAAACTTTCTGGATTCGCTCCTGGAGATGAATACTCGTTTAGAAAGGATAAAGAGTTAATGGGCCACAGAACTTTTGCGCGACAAAAAATGGACCACAGACGAAAAAAGGTTAAGAATCACTAGACCGATTGTTGTTTACTGAAATTTACTCGTGTGATGGGTTCATATGGTGGTATTGTGATGTAATAATACTGTTGACTTCAAGAATATTCGGGGCGGCTCTTGATATTTCGTAGCTTTAGCCAGCTATAGTTTTGTGCTTATGACGTAACAATAATGTTTCAGTTAGCGTGAATTTTTGCATGTCATATGATTTCATTTCTTTCCTTTTTTTTTATTTAGAATGTTGTAGAACATTCTGGAATTATTCGACTTTTGAGTATAAATTAGCGTGTTTCGCGTTAAATATTCGAGCAGCGTTTTTTTTTTTTTTTTGGGGGGGGGGCGTAATTAGCTGTGGGTTGAGTTACGCCAGTGTCGTATGCTGAAGGGTTTAGCCCTGGTTTATTAGTGTCTTGAAGTAAGCGAGAAGGTTGTGTTGTTGAAGTTTAGGTTACAATGAGTACCTTGGCTAAGTGAGTTAAGCTTGGGTTACATTATTATTATATTCGTTTGGTGAAGGTTTTGGGGGTCTTTTTTGTGGGGTCAGTTCAGAGTATGGATTACTTTCTACAGTCCATCATCCAATACTTATCAATCATCGTGCAGTTCTTTGTCCTTCGTGGATAATTCTTTACTTTTTTCGTGACAATGCTGTTACAACGTTAATTTTCTGCTCTAACGCATATTTAGCGTAATCTTCTTTGCTCCCATTCTTAAAATGCTCAACTTCTTACTATGTAGCATATTATGTAGCAAATTGACTCGTCTACAAAACAAAGCTCTTCGCTTAGTTACTTCCAGTGATTGGAACGCTAGTGCTGCTCCCCTCTACCAAAACTGAATATTTTACCTCTCTGAAAATGGAGCAAATTTGAAATCGCTAAATTTATATTCAATTATAGCAGTAAATGTTTACCCACAACTTTTGATCAATATTTTATTCTTGCCAAAACATCCCATTCTCAATCTACCAGATACTCAGCATCAGACCACTTGAGAATCCCCTTATATATAACCAATCGATTGCAACGATCCATTAAATTTGTTGGTCCTAAAATTTGGAATTTAATTCCCTTAAAAGTTCGAAAAACCTCGTGTACAAAATTTAAAAAAGAGTACAAAACTTATTTACTAAACACAACTGAATAGTCATCTTGTACCATAATTATTATGTTAATTTGTTTAATTCCATTCCTACTCCATCCCTTCCATCCCATTTGCTGCCTTCAGTGTGTGTTGCTACGTAGTTTTTTATTTCCTTTATAAGCCGGTTTATTTAAATTGCGATTAATTATCTGATATTATGACAATTGTTGATTTAATTAAATGCAGCCTTCCTGTTGCTGTTTCCTGATTCATCATCATCGTCCAGTTTTAATCCGGTTTTTCCTTGTGTTCAAAGGTGGCCGGATGCACCTCATTCCTTCAGCAATCGCTCCCACTCCCTCTCCATCTCGCGCGATCTGTAGCTTCCTCCACCCTTAACCCAATCTTCTTTATATTCTCCTCAACTTGTTTCTTCCATGTTTGCTTAGGTCGTCCTCGCTTTCGTGGTCCATTCACTTCAAACATCATTGCCTTCTTCAAAATGCTCTCATCATCCCTCCTAACCACATGTCCATACCATCTTACTCCATTCGCTTTAGCCATTTTATCTAAAGTTTCCTTCAGACCCAGCATTTTCATCAGCTCCTCAGTATTCTTTCTATCCACCAGTTTTACTCCACACATTGATCTCACCATAGCTCTTTCAGTTCTTCTCAAAATTACCGTCTCATTTTCCCTCAAACACCATGTCTCACTTCCATGTAACATTGCTGATTTTATGCAACTACGATACACCATCCCTTTCATTTTCAAAGAAAACTTTCTCCCAAGTAACAACTCTCCACATTCTCTAAATTTCATCCATTCGATCCTTACTCTTGCAGTCACTGCAGTTTCACACCCACCACTAGCATTCAGCCTATTTCCAAGATAACAAAAACCCTTCACAGTCTCCACTTCATCACACAACACCTCCACTGGTTCTTCCTTTTCGTCTCCAATATCTTCACATCTTCTACATACAAACTGTTGTGTAAAACTGCAAGATACTTTTTTCATTTTGGTGCATCTCGCATGAATCCACTTCTTCTAGAGCGTGCACCACACCGCGTTAGACATAACTCTTTTTCCACATATTCCACACGGATCCACCCTGCTACGCACAACCTCCCCTTCTGCACCACTCACCATCATCTTAGTCTTTCTAATATTTATTCTCAATCCCTTGCTTTCCAATGCATCTCTCCACCTTTGGAACCTTTCCCTTAGATCCTCCAAATTTTCGCTCATCAGCACAAGATCATTTGCATACAAAATTTCATTCAATAGTCCCTCTCTTGCATGTTCTGACACTGCATCAACCACAATAGCAAATATCAATGGTGATAGCACAGACCCTTGATGCACACCAACCCTTACCCCAAATTCCTCCGAAAAACCCGATCCAACTCTGACTCTCGTCCTTGAGCCCTCATACAAGCTCATTACTGCTTTCACCAACACTTCTGGCAAGCTTTTCTTTCTTAATGCCCATTTCATCACTTTTCTGGGAACCCTATCAAACGCTTTTTCCAAGTCCACAAAACGCATGTACAGCTTTTTCTCTCTTCCACGAAACTCCTTTTGCATCCTTCTCAAGATAAACAAAGCATCAGTCGTGCCCTTCCCAGGCATAAAGCCAAATTGCATGTCATCAACCTTCACTAATTCTCTTATTCTCTTCTCTAGCACTCTCTCGACTATCTTGATTGCATGCTCCAGCAGCTTTACTCCTCTATATGCTCCACAATCCATCACATCTCCCTTTCCTTTAAAGATTGGAACAACAACACTTGTTTTCCATTCCTCTGGCATACCTTTTCCATCCAGAACTCTCTGACACAGCTTCTTTAGTACTCCCACACCAAACTTTCCGCTCGCCATTATCATATCCATATTTACTTCGGAGGGACCAGCTGCTTTTCCCAATTTCATCTTGTTCATAGCCTTAATCACCTCCTCATAAGTGACTTATTCAACTGGTCCTTTAACCATATCTGCTTCTGCTTCTGATCCCATTCGTTTTCCACATTTATGATCTTTTCCGTATGATCCTTCCATAATTTTCCACGATCTTTTTCACTAACCACAAGTCTCCCATCGTTATCCTTCATGCAACCTGTACCATTTATGTCCTTTCCATCCCTTCTCATGAACTTCACTAACTTAAAAACATCGTTTGCTTTGTTATATAGCACTTTCATCTCTTCAGCCGCCTGCTTCATGGCTTTTGCAACCACTTTCGTTGTACGATTTCTTGCTTTTCTATAATTACTTTTATTTTCCGCTGATCGATTCTTGCACCTTGTTTTAAATGCTTTCTTTTTCCGATCTATCGCTTCTTTTACTTGCTCGTTCCACCACCACCGTGTGTTTCCCTGATCTCTTCGCCCTTTCTTTCGTCTTTCCTCACAAATCATCACAAGCCTTTAAAACACCATTCTTGTAGGACTCCCACAAATCCACTGCTTCAGCATCCACTAATTCTACTACTCTTCGTTCAAATTCCTCGTTTATCTCTTTTTCCTGCAGCTTCCATACCCTCCATCTTACCCTTTTACTCTTTTTTACTGACTTCTTCAGTTTGCGTTCCTCCACATCAACCACCACCAGCCTGTGCTGCAATTCCCCAGGGATAACTTTCACATCTCGTAGATACTTTCTCTTTTCCTTTCCTACCAGAACAAAGTCTATTTCTGTATCATTTCCACCTGAACTATAAGTCACCTTCCTTTCATCTCTCTTCTTGTACCTCGTATTTGCAACACATAACTCTTTTTGGATGCAGAAATCTAGTAACATTCTTCCTTCAACATTTCTTTTCCCTATTCCATACCCTCCATGTATACCTTCAAATCCTTCTGCACATTTCCCCACATGGCCATTGAAATCTCCCAATCCCAACACCATTTCATTTGCATTCGCCATACTCCACTCACGCGCCATTTCCTCATAAAATAACTCTTTTTCTGAATCTGGTTTTCCACTCTGTGGTGCATAAGCACAAATCACTCTCACCACCTCTTTTCTAAAGACTAATCCAATTCCCATAACTCTGTCACACCTTCTTCTGACCTCTACCACCTTCTCACAGAGTTCTTCTTTAACCAATATACCCACGCCCCCGTTTTTATCGTCATTTCCGCACCACCACAGTTTGTACCTCCTTCCCTTGACACCAATAAAGCGAGCTTCTCCACCTCTCCATCTCACTTTCTGCGAACAACATACATCCACCTTTCGCTTCCTCAGTTCTTCGCACACCTCCGTCCCTCTGCCAGATATACTCCCAACATTCCAGCTTCCGAATCTAACCCCAAGCCGTTTTTCAACTTTTTCTTTAGCAACTTTGCTGTTTCCTGATTATTTTTTGTTTTTCTGAAAACGTAAAATTGTTATTTGCAGCAACGAAATAAACAAGCTTGATTGATTGGGTTTTAAATCACGCCTTTAGGTGACGATAATTCGCGTTTAAATGAAAATTTTTAGAAAAAAAATATTACGATGGTTTAGAATAGGTTTTGATACTTGTTATTTTAAAACATTCTAAGATACCTAATTATTTTATTACGCTGATCCCCTTAGCAATGCGTCAATTAGAACCATTCTCAAACTACGCTTGCAGCACAAGAATTTCACAATAGCTGCTCGTGCACTTGCCGAGCAACATTTGACTTGCGCTGCCTACCTCTGGCTGCTGGTACTAGGGTTTTCCTTTTTCCCAGAAAAATTTCCCGAGCTTGATTATTTGGCCACAAGAGGAGTGACAAAGATATTTTTTCCAAATTTCACCATTTCTAATCCAATTTTACACGTTTTTTAATGTTGTTTTGACGAACTGAGTTCGAGTTTTTCACATTTTTCAACAAATTAAACAAAAAATTTTCGATCTATCAAACATTTGGTCGGAAAAAGTTTTGGAAATTTAGAAAAAAAAATTTTAAGGAATAAAAAAAATTTGTTCAACTGTACATGCACGCCTTGGCATTCCATTAGAGCATCTACCCTTTTTCTCGGTGGCTTCAACTCGAGCAGCTGCCCTCACAACCCCCAAAAGATAAGCGGGTCTAGAAAAGTTAATAAGTGAAATTGAATATATTCAAACTTTAGTATACAAATTATTCAATCTTCTGCTGAAGTGGTTGGTAGAAATAGTAAATAATGGGAATTTGATTGATTGATTGATTGATTGATTGATTTCTTCATCTTTATCCTCCTATCACGAGAAAGCGACTGAGGCGCTATGCGTAGGACGAATCCAGACTCGCTTAGGAGTTGCCTTTGTTTCCAAGTTTTCCGCTTGAATTTTCTTCTGACTTCTTTAATTTGCTGCTTGCCAGATTCCACTAAGCAGAGATAATCATCGTGAAGCATCTTATCCAAGGACGCAACAACGAGACTAGGTTGGGAGGTGAACCATCAACCTTGCGATCATGGTCGTCGTAAAAACGACGCTCCGAACCACTACGCCACGCTGCCGACAATTTTAAGTCTGAGAAGAATAATTAAACTCACTTTACACTAAATTGAGTTATATTCAGTTTTGAGTTTATTACAATGGAATGAAATAACAGAGTGATAAAAAAAAACGTGCCGAGCTTGTGAAGTTGGAAAGCTATTTTTCATTACACAACAATTACTAAGTTGACATGATTAACATCTGTAATTTTACATTGTTTTTAGCGAAACATAATATTCATCTTTATATCAAGGATGCTATAGACCAGCTTTTAGCATACAAAGAAGAGCATGCAAAAGTAATTCCTTCAAAGTTTCTTGCAGACTAGTAAGTAGAGAAAATGTGTTTTCGCTTAATGTAATCACCTTTTGTTAGATACTGTTATATCAGTAGTTGTTGTAATATCGTCGTTTTTTACGTGTGTATTAGCACAGAAAATACAGTATAACGCGATGTAGCCATTTCCCTAGAGTTTGCAGCAAGTGACCACTGCATACACCTTGAGTCAACTGGTTGGCAAAAACTTGCTACGGAAAAAACTGACCATAGTAAAGTCAACTACCGTGACAACCCCTCGTCGAAAATCCTTCAGGAATCCTGTTTTATCTGAAATGAATTCAGAGATTTTGCAAGAATGTGCAATTGCGTAATAGATTATATTCACTTGTCACCTGGGTTATTTTCTTCAAAATTTGACTTCGGTCAATTGACCTAACTGTCTACAAAAATTTCGGTCATTTCAATTTTTTTTTTTTTTTTCGGTCATGTTTGAGGTAACAAGACGTTGAATAAAATGTACACCTGATTCTTTGTAACGGCTACACAAATAAAAACTACTTTGATCAGTTTGATGTGTGTTAAACCTGACATTGTGACACCAATAGTCCGTTTGTAATTGTTGCTTGCATATTGGCAAGTGCGTACTTAAAATGACCGAAATGGCCATAATTTTTCGGTTTTTACGATTTCAATTTGGACTATGACCGAAATTTTACCGAAAAAGAAAACAGCTTGTTACCGTGAAGAGCGGAAGCTAGACAGTGTTGCTATTGAGTACTTCAAAGCAAGAAAAAAAAATACCAAAATGGTCTAAGGGAAAGTCGTTAAAGCGTTTGTTTGCAGTTGGATGATCAAGTTTGAGTTAAAACTAATAGGTCCTGAATCAACTTTAAAACGGTGCTAATTTCACCCAACGACCTCAAAACTTTGTTCATAATGTGTATTTTTCTGACCATATAGTGCTGTTATAAAATATGACATCATTTCCTTAAATAAAAGTGAATTCACGGAGGTATCGACGAAATCTAATTTTTAGGAACTTCGTGTAAATAGTAGGGAGGCATTTTGCCTAATCTTCCAGAAGTTAAACTTCCTGCACAACTGAAATGCGCTTTTAATGTACTGTATTTTGTAATACTCAGAAACATATTCCAAAAATAAATGGCTCTATCCATCAGGGCGTATGTTATGGCTGCATGCACGTGTGCTGCTCAACTTCAACTGGACGTAACCGCTTACCGCTTTCACTTTGCTTTTGTTCCAAACGTACATTTTTTACGAAAATGTTTCGTCGCATTATGATTATTTTTTTGAACAGTCCAAGAGAACATTAATGCTACAATTTATGTTGGCAGCTTTCGAAGTGTGCATGAAGGCAGCCACACTTTGTATCGTGATTACTCGTATGTATCAAGCACTGCTCATAATCGAGCTTGTTTCATCAACAATGTCTGGGCTTGTTTCCACAACATATCCGTGCATGGAGGTACTTTTACTGCATGTACTGTATGTGTCTCAGATATTTATTTGTTCGTGTCAACAGCTTGACGTGTTTCTTAAAAGATATTTTTTGTTGCTTGCGAACTAAGTCATGGGCTCTTCTAATGCCATTTTCACCTAAGTTTCTTGCGCATTTGGATAAGATGCTCTATAATAAATTTATATCTGCTGGGTTATTTCTTGGTCAGAAGCAAAGCAGAAATCAGCTCGAAGAGTTGGACACAGATATGAAATTTGAACGAGTCTGGTATACTCGTGAGTGTTACTTTCTCGAGACAGGTAGAAGTTGCTTGGTCTTAAGAAAGAACTCTTTTTTTTTTTCATTATTTCATAATCAGCATTTCATGAGTATTTTTGTGCGCGATGCATATGTCAAGCCAGAAATATTGGTGCTTTGTAAGGTTTTCAGTGGCTAAATGTACAGCACCTTTGTTTTAAGTCTGCCACTGAATTTCTGGGAAAGTTTGTGCTAACATGTTTTAGTGTGTGGGTGTGGCTGTACATGTAGTTGTTTGAAACGTTTAATTTGCCATCAAATAAATTAAGTAAAATAAGGTTGATGATATTTGCTGCATCCACTATCTTTTTAACGCAGGCACACTTTTAAGGAAATTCTTCTAAAAAGTTGTGGAGAAACCAAAAACTTGTACTATGTTGATAAAAGGCCAGGTTGTGGCAAGCATGCTGTGGGCTCTTTTTTTCATTCAGCTTTACCTGATTACCGTGTCATTGGGATTGATTGGGCCCGATTCGAGTGTTCCAATATTATTCACAACGCATAGTATGCTAGCAATCAATAATCAGTCATTTTTCTTATGGTTCCGAGCATTCGACCGAGCAGCAGCGAAACTACTTTTAAAATTTTAAGCATGATTCAGCAAGAATAAAAATTTCTGTTAAAATGTCTTAAACGACTTTGACACCCAAGAGTTTGTTGAATCAACTCTGGCGCAAGTTGCAGTTGTACGTCTGTCTTTTGTATGATTTTTTTGTGAACTTGGTACAGCTTAGTTTCTCGGCTTCGCTTGCTCGTGCTCTTCATTCACGATGTATCAGTTTCAAGATACTGTGTTGTGTTTAGAGCTTTTGAGCGTGAAAGAATATCATTCTCTTCTCTGCCTCATCTGTCCCGACTTTCCTCTCGAAATTGTGCAACGAGCTGCTCGAATTGTGCTCATGGATGACGCGCTTGACTGTCTTATGTCGTTTATTGACTTTCTTTATGCTTTTCAAATTCAGTTATATTTTGAAGGTGAGTTTAGCGGAATTGTTTAGCGCATCACTATCCGTGTGGGAGGTCTGGGGTTCGATTACCGGGCCGCTCAAGTCAGACACGGTGTCGCTAACTGCTCGCCACTGTTCTGCTGTTTCTTCACAGCTGTGTTGCCTTGACGCTGAGCTGCGGAGATGGATCCCGCCACTCGTTCCACGTTTCGGTGCAATCCCCGCGAGTATAATGAAGATTTGATTTTTGTTTGTTTTTGATACGTCATAATTGTGAAACGGGCACATTAAGTTGAACTGTTTTAGGCTTTTTATTTTGAGTTTTGCTTTGCTGTGTCATTTTCCCACAAAGTCTGATCGTTTGTTTTCTGAGTTTGTTGAAAACATTGCTTTTTCAGAATACATTAACTTGTGCAAGGAACCATACGACCACCTGGTCATGGGATCAAACACCGTCATTGTCCCTTCCACTGACAACTGGATACAATCAGGTTCCAATCACGAAGATGCGGGTTCGAAACAGAGTGAAGGTGCGTCTCGACTTATTTTCTACCGGCAAACTTTTTGAACAATTACACAATGCTTTGGTGGTTTGAAATCAACAAGCATGGTCGGCTCAATATTGAAGAAAATGTTTTAACTTTTTGCAGCTTGCCTGTTTTCAATAATAGTTAGAATTAATTGAATAATTGTTTCAAACCAACTTCCGGTGTAGAAGTTTTGGATGAGTCTTGTGGTTTTAATTAAAGCTAACTACAAGTCCAACAAAATCTTCCCCACTATGCAGTGCTAACTACAATATTATCCGAATGGTTAAAAATCTATAGACTGTCTTACACAGATAGGTGCTTCAATTGACTACTTCAAATTTTGAGCCTTAAATTAAAAAGAATTTCTCTGCTTACATTGATGAAAACTAATTTTTGAATTTACAGTTACACTCCATGAGTATGTGCTTGTGAAAAAGTATTTAATATTCAAAAAATTTTCGAATTTTCAGCTATTACTTTGTCCAGTTCATTTTTCTGTATTTCGTTAATACCAATCCTCATTAGACAACAAATAGCAATAGAACTAAAGTTTGTCCCTTTTTTAGCGTGTTCCAACATCGTATTATGTTTATTTGTGCTTAGCCTCGTTTCTTTTCAAGCAAAAGCAAATAGTCGAAACATTAATTTGTCCCTTGCAAATGTTTTCGTTTTAACTTGCTTTCAGAATCTCTGCTAACAATTGTTTAGAATTCATAGTTGTGAAATAGTTTTGGTTTTTCTGCAGCACGTGAAGTCCTGATTTTCTTACCATCAGTTTTGTTGTTTATTACGTGTGAGTTTTGTTAAAAGATAAAACTAATCAAGACGGTAGTTCAAATATACCAAAACCGAAATACATTTGCGAACTTGGTTAACTTTCCTAAATCTTTGTGTTTCAAGTTTAAATTGTTAAGTCTAAGCCTGTTGTTAGCATTATTTCCATTATCATTTCTTTTGTCATTCGCAGGGAGGTTAACCAGCTTTTAAATTTGAATTTTTTGTAAATTGTACTGGAGGATTGAGAAAGATAAGGAAATGTGATGTCACAAATAAACATTTTCAATCTTGTAAATGTGATAAAATTTTTTTTTTTACGAAAAGGTTCGTTAGTCAATGGAGGTGATTTTCATTACGGAGAAGTAATAAGCATGCACTCTTACCCAGGGGCGCACCCAGCATACTTTTAAAGCCGGGGGGGGGGGGGAGGTTAAAAAAATCAATCCCACAATCAGGAGCGGATCCAGAAAATTTTGGTGGGGAGATGAAATTTTGAATTAGGTTGAATTTTATCTAAATACAAGGACGTTAGACCCAAAAAAGGCACAAAAAGCCTTTTGTAAAATGTTTTCATGTCTACGGCGTATCAGAAATTTTTTCAGAAAGACGGCACCAAATTTGACATTTTTCAAGCTTAGTGTGCTTCGGCAGAGTTATTTTGAAGCATATTGAGAATGAAAAAGGTTCTATGGGGTTCCGGGGGCATGCTCCCCCGGAAAATTTTTGAAAATTTACGTATTGTAGTGGCCATTTTAGTACCTTTTGAACAATTTTTAGGCAAATTTTTAAATTGTTTGCCTCTAAATCTGAGTGTTTCACCAAATATGATGCATTTTGTTCGAACATTTTCGATTATGCGTGTTTAGGCTGTTACGGCGTGAAGTGTTATCGAAAAGGTTCGAAATTATGGAAAAATTGTATTCGTCAAAAACATGTTTGAAAATGGCCGGTGGTGGGAAGCTTCGCCCCTGCCCGCACTGATAACAGTGGCCCTTACCACTACGCCAACCAGTCGATTTGGCTTCAGTATGATGTGAGGCAAATTCTGTCACAGCTGTTCAGAAATAACAGCACGTGATGCACTTGCACAGTTTGGAAATTGCATTTTAAAAACAAGAGTTCGGTTTCAAAGGGGAGGTTCGACCCCCCAAACCCCCTCCCTGGGTGCGCCACTGCTCTTAACAACGCAGGGATTTGCTCTCTCGCAGTTTGTATATAATCATAATTTCAGGATTGCATCTGTTTCATCGCAGTGTATTTTGAAGTGTGATTAATGGCAATAGTTTTGAAGAATGATTTTTTGAGTGTGCCAGCTTCCGCGCGTAGCACAAGTCGACATAATCACTAGCTCCAAGTTGTAAATTACTAAGACCCAGTTTGTTCGCCGAATCTTGTGCTATTGACTGAGTGGGTCGAATAATTGACCGGGGCTGGCCGATTTGTATCAGATCTGTTTGCGTTGCTGCAAGGCCGGCGCCAAGGGAGGGGCCATGGAGGGTCTGCCAATCCAATTGACATGCTTGGCCCCCAATTAACAAGCTTACTCTATTGAAAACAGCAGCTCTTGTGCTTAATATCAAACTTTGCCCCCCCCCCCCGATAAACGCTTGGCCTCTCTTCTAAGTGGATTGCTCTGCCGCCGACTCTGCATTGCTGACTGAAGAGGTTGGCGATTTATACAAAAGCTGGTTACCAGTAGAAGCGATTACATTTTATTGGTTGGTTTTACGTACGCCAACTTCAGATTATTTGTATTATTATCATTTTTTTTTTCCAACCATTCACTATTCCAGTATACGCATACTGGCTTTAGGTTAAAGTTAAACAAAAAGATGGATCTTGCAAACTTGTGTTATTTTCCAGGTGTAAGCAGCCAATCTCTGTATGATGTGCTTGAAAAATTGGATTCGAAGTTGCTTCCTGGAGTTGCTCGGCCAGATCTTGGTCATATCAAAAACGAGCTGAATAAAATTGAGCGAATTACGTTTCATGGATTGCTGATGGCGTTGAGCAAAAACCCACAAGTTAACAGCATGATAGGTTTGTACTTCAAATGATTTCCTCTTGTTTGGAAATTTTGTCGGAGCAGTTTTGTGAAATTATCTCGCGAGTTCAGAGTTACTTCGTCATTTAAAAGCCTACTGGGCTTACTGCTTAGCTCAGATTATAACTATGGATTAATGTATTGAAAACCAATTGCTACCTTTCGATGCTTTGAAAATCAATTAGAATTGAGGTGCAAATTATGTGTGTAATACAGGTTGTTCATGAAGTCCTGATTTAAATAAAAACTTTTAGCATCACTGATTAAAGTAAAGCCAACCAGGTGAAGATATTTTGATAATTGACGTTATGAAAAAATTTTGAAAGTTTATGAGGATATTTTGAACACCCTGCATATCGGGTGGGCAGAAAGAACTGATAACCCTATTTAAACATAAATAACGCAAAAATGCTATTTTGCTTTTGCATAGCGTTTGGTATGTACCTGTTGTGGGAAGTTAGTTTCGGTCAAGTGAAAGCATTTTAGGAAAAAAATTCAAACACAGGAATAATAATAAAATACAAAATTTCGGTTCTAGAAGATTACGTTTTAAAGGAAAACTTAAATTTGCTTTTTCATCTTTTTGATGTCGCTGTAAGTTCGTTTACAACAAAGAATTTGCTGGTTGCTGATTGATGGCCTGGTCCACGAGTAATAGCAGGTAAACCAATGCTCGTTGAAATTGCACAGCGAAACTTCAGCGCAGTAATCATGGCCTGAAACCTTTTTTCATGTCAGAATTTTTACAATTGTTTTTACCTGAAGACTTGGAACAGCAGTTGCTGGCGTGATTGTCCAGACGCATAGTAGATTGGACAAGTAAAAACAGTATTCATTTTGAATATTGTAAATATTGGACAAAATAGCTTTAAGAGCAAAAATAAAGCCCAAGTAAATTTCAAAACTGGACGTGGTGACAACATAGAATCAGCAGTCAGCATCAGCAGTGTATGCAAGGCAGTACAAAACTGAAAAAACTAGAATTTACAATTCTACTACAAGTTTAACATAACCCAGGCAACAGCTGAATCTATGTTGTCTAAACGCCAGTTTTAAGATTTACTGTGTCTTTATATTTCCCCTTTATAGTCACTTCTAAAACATCCCCTTACATCCCCTTTTCGTATTCATCTTTTAAAACTGAATTTTTAGCTTTTTTGCTGCGTTTAGCAAGGTTTTTCTCCAAAAGTTGTGTCACTTGACCGAAGCAAACTAGCGTTTTTGAGTTATTTGTGTTTACACAGGGTTATCACCTTTTCCTGCCCACTCGATATAACAGCTCCAAAAATGCTTTTAGAAGTGGTAATGACAGTGTGCCCAATTACCCATCCTAGATTATGGGGCATCTGCCTGGTAGAACTGGACCAACTATGTAAAAGGCCAACATCGAATGAATAAGTTTAAGAAATGTGAGGGTTAAGAATAGAAATTTCGGAAATGTACAAAATGGACATTATTTCGACTTTGGTTATCATCAGAACCTTTGGTGCAATCGATTTTACAAAAACTACCAGAGTAGAGGCATTACTTTAAACTTTAATGATCTTTTATTATAATTTAGTTTAATTAATTAACAATTTAGGTCGGTGGTTCTCAAATTTTTCTTGTCGCGATGCACTCTCCAAGAATTGTTAATCTCGCGACGCACTGGTCTAATATGAAATTTTTTGAAACAAATGTTGTTTTGAAGTTTAATGCATTGTAACTGCAAGATGATTTGTCGCAACGATTGCTCCGTTGCTTTTTCTTGATTTTACGGACTTCACAGAACATCATGCAATGGTGTTCTACTTTACAGTCGTTGCTGGGGATATCGTCATTTTACGATTTTGCTATCGCTTGAACAAGTAGCGAACCCAGTCCCTCAACTACAAAGTAAAAATTCGAACCACTAACTTAATCGCAAGCTGAGAGGCCTCTGCTTCCAACGAAATCTTCCAGAGAATCGTCACCTTAAAACAATAAAAGGGTATGGGTTTCGAATTACTTGGCATTTTCCGTTTTTGTCAAGTGGTGCATGCGCCGGAACACGATCTACGAAACGAGTTCATTTGAAAAGTACAGTAGGTGTTTATGAACTCAAGGTCACAAGCTGCACAACGAAACCACCCATGCACAACTTGATATCAAAGCTGATGCTAATCTTTGATTACAAGGCCGTCGTTTTTCTAGTAGAGCCTTTTAAAAAAATTTAAATCAAATCTTTATTAGACTCTGGATAATACGTCGAAGCGTGTAACGATTAGCGAGGCTGATCTGCGCGACTTAGCACCTGGCCAACTCAGCATGAAGAAACGTGGCAGCGGTGCTGATCCGTTGGCGACACTGTGTGTGCACGATTTGACCGGCTTGGAAGTCGAACCCTTTCCTCCCACACCGAAAGCGATGTCGTTACCGCTGTACCAGCCAGCAAGATATTGAACAAAAAGTATACAGTAGCACCGGCGCAGCCAGAAATAAAAAAAGAGGGGGGGACAATTTTTTTCATTGAATATTCAGTTCTGAATTATTTCTTGTGTTTGTTTGTCATGAAGTATTGAGGGCAGTCTGTTCAACGAAATGGCGATACATTAGGGCAGGTTATCGACACAACAGCATCATTTTATTTTCAGTAGCATTGGAAGTACTTTTATGAGTAAGGGGAGCTAAAATCTATATTACCATGCGAACGTAGACCGTATTAAAACTTACTCACTGCGTATACTATATTTTTCTTCAGTGGAAGTAGAGTTCGCTTAACGCGGTGCCGTACCCAAAAAATTTCTCGTAGGGGCGGCGCCAAGCTATGAGACTTATTTAGACGCATTTTCTTCTAGCGTGTGGCAACAGTAAAGCTGATTCAAAGAAAAACGGCTATAGGGGTGTAAGGGACATGCCCCTCGAACAATTTTTGAAAATTTGCATACCGTAATTGCGGTTTTAGTGCTTTTTGAACAACATTTAAAGCAACTTTTTGTTTAAATTTTTTGCCTTAATTCTGAGTCCTTCACCAAATAGGGAGCATTTTTGCTGGGCACATTTTTCAATTATGCGTGCTTGTCATAGGCTTAATAGTATCGAAGGGGTTCAAAATTTTGAAAAAGTTAAATTTGCAATTTATAACGGAAGAACATCCTTTAAGCAAGAAATTACAGCACAAAGTGAGTTAGGAGCGGATAAAAAAATACCAGGACTAAACTTCTAACACCAACCTCCGGCGGTTCAAGTTATCAAAATTAACCAGAACGATGAACAAGAAACTAGCATCTACTTTTCACTTTACCTCTCTCGCACACTGATTGCTGGTACTTAAAGGGCAGGGTATTTTTGTACCAGAAAAAACGTATTTTCGTAAAAAAAAAAGTTTACATAGTCCTCGACCCAGCGCCCTTCCACTCCCTTGCCGCACACGCCACTGGTTTAGAGACTGCTGGATAAGCTCAAGCTTTCCTGCAGCATAAATAGAGTGGCCAGGACGACACTTAACAGTATAAACGTGCCAGCATGTTTTTCATCAACATATTTTACGTCGCGAAGTGTTTAAGTAGTATCCTATTCCTAGAAGAAGCAAGTGCATTGCCGAAGAATTAGTTTTGTCCTTATGTCGCATGTGTAATAATTGCTGCTTTAAGCTGGAATCATAGAGGTATTAATGTTAAGAAGCCAGCAAAAAGTGAAAACACTCTGAATATTGAATCAAACCGTTTTTTGCCAAGTAAATAGGAAAGATCTTTGGGTTGGCATCAGACCGCTACTAAAGGCTATACTTAGATACAATAAGCCCACTGTATACATGTTTGACTTATCTATGAAAAATTAGGTCAACAAACATAATTCGTTGAGGCCTGATTACATAAATGCAGCTTGATATTTTAGTGCCTTCGAAGTAGATATGTAGAACAAAAACAGCATTTCAAAATTAGAAAGAGAAACGAATTACAAATCTTGCTATGAGTCATCGTTCAATTGCAATAGGGTGTACTCTTACACTTTAAAAAAAGGGCTCAAAAGTTCTAAGAGGGGGCTGAAAAACCATGTTTATTTGCGGAAAGTAAGACTTATAATCATTATGATTAGATTAATGGTTCAACAAATTATTTTTCCTGCCTCACTTTTCTGGTGATTTCATCAATGCTCAGGTTAAAAAGTATTATGGTGAATTCATTGTTAGATATTTTTCTAAATCTTTGCTTTGAAAAGTGGGGAGGACTGGTCCCCACAATCTCCCTCTGGCTGCGCCGGTGTACAGCAGCATCAAACGCACTAAAAATTAAATTATTACTATGTAACTACAGGGTTATAGCGCATAAAATATAAGTTACTGTTGAGTTTGAAACAGAATATTCCGAAGAAAGCAAAAAGTTGTGAAATCAATTCAAGCCGTTCACTTTTGCGAAAAATGAAATAAAATTGAGATTAAAATTTGGTCCCATCGTGTAGTCTAAATTATTTTGCGACGCCCCTAAAAAATTAAGACGACACACCAGGGCGTCGCGACGCACAGTTTGAGAATCACTGATCTAGATTTTTATTTAACTCTGTTCTTTCTATACTAACACCCTTCCAGCTCATTTACACAGTATTTTTGTAGGGGTTTTACCTTATCGTGATGACATCATTGGTGGTTACGACGTCACTGCTCATTAAATTAATCTTGTTTCAGTCGTGTTTTAATTGCGAGCTATTTCTTTTTATTTTTGAATTAAAAACTGTTCTTTAGTTATGAGCACTGGATGTAAACAGAAAATTGTAAAGGTGTCGTTTGGCAGCTCTATCTGTGCCACTGGGGAATTCTGCTTGAAGGGATAGATTGGTTGAAAAAGCTGGCAAGCAGAGCTGGGCAGTGGGCACCGCAAATTTACACTCAAATCCGCAACCGCAAAACTGCAAGAGGTGGTCCGCAACCGCAATTCCGCAAGTTTGCGATACATTTGCGACAGTTTTTGAACTTCCGCAACCGCAAAATGCACATTACAGTTCCGCAAACTTAAACCGCATTATTTATGTTTTGTTAGTTTTTTCTTAGTTATTCCCAGCTGGACGCTTAGCATAAAAAGCCTAGCTTGAAAAAAATCAGAAGATCTTTGCAAGGCGTTCTTAGCGATGTCAAAATCGTACGAAGCAGAGAACCGAGCAGTGTATCTTTTTGTTGGCTCAACTACCGTATATAACAACGTCCTGGAAAAGATGTATTATCTAGGCGTGCATGAATCGAAACGAAACAAACTTATTAACAGTGTTGGGCAGTACCGCGGCTTATAATCTTGTCAAAACCCCGCACAAAAAATATATATAGCTTGCATTGCTCGGTGTCGCAAACAATCATTATCAGTGGCGTACGCAGGATTTTTCAATGAGGGGGGGTTAAGTGACGTCACATCGTCATGACGTAAAGATACTACATTACAATTGCAGTAGTTTAAAGGTATTGAAGTGCATCGTATTGTAATGTTTTCAGCCTAAATTGCAGTTAACCATGATTAAGCTACATAATAATAGATAAGCTCCGGATGGCAGATGCTTTCCCGTAGCCCGGAGCGTTACTCTGTCTACGCTATTTGATCTGGCTGACAGAAACCGAATCTGCCGTAAAGGCGGGACACCTAACGATGTTCAAAGTGGGCAATGGCAAACGTCCTTTTCAGGACGGGGCGATGCGCATCTTCGGCGCACCGTCAACAAGTTCCAAAGGCCCAGCATTCTCCAACTGAACATCAAAGGCCTCACTGCAAGCAAGATGAGCGTGTTGCATCATCTTGCGTTACAGTATGAGGCACTTGTCATCCTCTTACAGGAAACCCATTGCACCTCGGTAGAAAGGCTAGATCTTCCGAGCTACCATTTAGCTGGGTTTTCCTGGTGCAGGAAACATGGTCTTGCTACGTTTGTCCATGAGCGTCTGAAGTGGATCCTAGTCGACCAGTCCCCACCAACATCGGAGATCGAGTGGATGTTGAGAACTATAAAATAGTCAACGTCTACAAACCCCCTCCAACACGGATGCAAGCATCTGATCTCCCAGCATTCCCTCATCCCTGCCTCTATGCTGGGGACTTCAACTGCCACCATGTTGACTGGGGCTATGATAGTAGCAATCCAGATGGTGAATGCCTGGCTGGCTGGGCCAGTACCAACAACTTCACCTTGCTGTATAGCCCCAAGGAGGCCGCCAGTTTCCACTCTGGCCGCTGGAAAACAGACACCAACCCAGATCTTGCATTTGCCAGTGTCGAATTGGACAGTTGCTTAACTGACAGATGTATCTTAGGTAAGTTCCCAAGGTCACAACACCAACCCTCGCTTATAAGTCCACCCAAACTTGCCCATCCAAAACCGAGCAAGCCTGTAAAGCGATGGAACTTCCGCAAGGCCAACTGGGACCACTATTCTAACCTAACCAACAAACTGGCCAAGATTATACCGCCATCTGAATCTCAGAATATCGATCAGGTTTGCCAGTGCTTTTGCAAGGTAATAAGCACTGCGGCGAAGAAATGCATCCCTCGTGGTCGACGATGAAACCACGTACCTTGCTGGGGTGCGGAGTGTGAAGACCTCTATCAGCATTTCCTGCAGTCACCTGGGGGCCCTGATTCGGATAGTGCTGCCACAGCCCTACTCACAAGGCTCGATGGGAAGCGGAGAAATCGCTGGTCAGAGACGGTCCGCAACATTGACTTTTCGCACTCCAGCCGGCTGGCATGGAATACTATAAACAACTTGACTGGTAGGTCACGACAATCCCCTCGTCAATGTCCCGTTTCAGCTGATGCTATTGCTTCTCAGCTGGTTAAAAACGGGAAATACGAAGGTGTGAATCGGCGCTCATTTCGGCTCGTTTTACAGGAAGTGTCTGACCTTTGGAGGGCTGATTCATTACATCCTGCGAATGTCTCCGGGAGTTTCTCCCATCAGGAGTTCGCTGCTGCCCTCCAACATTTAAAACCAGGCAAAGCTCCTGGACCTGATTCCATTTGCCCGGAGCTAATAATCCATGCTGGAGCCGGCTTAAAATCTTGGCTACGTGGCTTCCTATCTTCTTGCCTGCACCACCTCAAAATTCCTAAGATCTGGAGAAGAGCGCTAGTAGTAGCGGTCCCAAAGCCTTCGAAACCTGTAGAGGACCCAAAGAGCTATAGTCCGATCTTCTTGCTCTGTGTTCCCTACAAGATTCTCGAGCGACTTATCTACGCCCGCGTCGAACCTCTTATTGACCCTCTGCTCCCACGGGAACAGGCGGGTTTTCGACGCGGAAGATCCACTGTGGATCAAGTCACTTTGCTCACGCAAAGCATTGAGAATGCATTCGAAGCGAAAAAGAAGGCCGGTGCCGTCTTTATCGACCTGACAGCTGCCTATGACACTGTCTGGCACCGTGGCCTCACCTGCAAGCTGTTGCGGCTTCTGCCGGACAAGCACATGGTTCGTATGATTATGGAGCTTATACGCAACAGAAGCTTCACCCTTACAACTGGCGACAGCAAGCCAAGCAGGTTACGACGCTTGAGAAATGGCGTCCCCCAGGGATCGGTCCTGGCCCCCCTCCTTTTCAACATCTATACATATGATATAACCTCCAAGAAGTTCGTCTATGCCGACGACCTGGCGATACTTTATACATCTGGAGAATGGAAGGAGTTGGAAAGGACTCTAAGCCAGGATATGACTACACTCTCGGAATATCTCCAGACCTGGCGACTGAAGCTTAGCCACACTAAAACGGTGACGGCGGCCTTTCACCTCCACGATCGAGAGGCTAAGCGTGAGCTTAAGGTCTGTAATATCGGTAAGACCTTACCTTTCTTCCCAGTTCCCACTTATCTTGGGGTCAAACTGGACAGATCGCTCACATATCGTCCTCACCTGGAAGCATTGCGCAAGAAGTTATGTGCTCGCGTCTCACTGTTGAGGCGACTTGTGGGAACAGGTTGGGGTGCTAGTGCCAAAACATTACGCACAGCTCCCCTGTCTCTAGTCTACTCGACTGCCGAGTACTGCGCACCAGTCTGGTGCCGCAGCGTGCACATACGGCTTATCGACAGTGTATTAAATGACGCCTTGCGCATTGTCACTGGGTGCCTGCGTCCCATTCCATCGGTCTACCTTCCGGTTCTTTCAGGCATCCAGCCAGCTGAGCTTCGCCGCCAAGGAGCGACACTCTCCCTAGCCAACCGCAGCTCCCTGGACTCTGACCACATTTTACATGGCCAGTTTCATGAGTCACAGGACGTATGTAGGGAGAGATTGAAATCTAGACGCTCATTTGTACCTGCTGCTCGGAAATTACTGGACAGTCTTTCTGAGATGGACGTCCGTGCAGCCGAGTGGACGAACACGAAATGGGACATGGAGTACTCTGCCAACGCATTGTCACTCCACGCTTTCATTCCCAAGGCTAGCTCCAGACCCTTGGGTATGGGCCTGCCGAGGGCAGCCTGGGTCAAGCTCAACCGTCTGCGTTCTGGTGTTGGACGTTTCTGTTCGTTCATGTACAAATGGGGTCTCGCTCCTCTAGCGAATTGTGAGTGTGGTGCCAGTGAACAAACCGCAGATCACATCATCTCACGGTGTCCCATACATCAGGCACCCCGAGGTATGTTTGGTTTAATGGTTTTGGATGACGAAACAAGATGTTGGCCGAAGTCCCTTACAGTCAGCATCTGACCCAAGCAGTTTGGTGGCCTGGGTGGTAAAAGGATAAATCCTCGGCCTTGGTCCTTCCATATGTCTTGGAAGAGATGCCCCGCCAAACGACGACGACGAAGCTATATAATGCCATAACTAACGAAACAAAGATATTTCATTCACACTTTTGCTTATGGTTTTGCGTTTCATTGAAGGAAAGAAAAGGTTTAACGAAAACTCCAGCTGTCAGGCCGTGGTTAACAATTTTCTGAAAAAATTTTGGTTGAAATCATTTTTGGGCCATAGGAAGGTTAATTGACTAAAGTAGGCTTGCTAGCTGTCGCAGCGTCACAAACAGGGTGCACCCAGGGGGTAAAACAAGCAATTCCTTCTCTCCAAAAAAACTTTTTTCAAGAACCAACATTAATATAAGCAACGCATATAGGCTAAACCTTGTTATAAACAGTCAATATGCGGTACACTCATTATGAAGGGGGCAGTTTCTCGCTTGAGATTTGAAAAGTGAAGATATTGGAGCGTAAGGAAAAACTGCCCTCCCTACCAAAACGTTTTTAAACTAAGATAAATTATGCGCGAAAGGAATCCCTAATCATCCGATTAAAGTCAAAACAGCGTCGATATTATCGAAGCATTTTTCTGCGAAATCGCAGCGTCGCTTTCAGATGCTTTTATCACATAATCGGGGCATCTATGGGAAACAAGAACTCTAGCTCCTGAGATAGTCAGCTTACGGTACGAAAAAACAATGTTGTCTCTCCCCTCGTTCCATCCCTAGGCCTCTTCAAATCTTTCGTTGGTCTATGGTCGTCTTTGGCAGTATTTTTATCTTACTTTTGGCACTTGGAGCAGTGTTTATTTAGTTTTTTATATTTCAATAAAATTTTTCAAAAAACCGGGCGATTATAGCGTAGTGTTAAAAGAATCTTTCGCTATCGATGCGAAAGGTTGACACAGTGTAGCCAACGGCTCGCAATCGCTGCGACGTTTCTTTGGAGCTGTGTTGCCCTGTCGCTAAGCCGCAAGGTCGGGCCCTGCCACTCGTTACCACGTTTCGGTACAACAACAAATTTAATGAAACGAGTATAATCAAGATTTGATTTTTTAAAAAAGAAATTATGTGCAGCCATAGTTACTGCAGATATGCCGCATTTAAGGAAACTCCTACTTCTTAATTGTTTCACAGTAGCATCAATGACAAAAATGCACTTCAAGCAAAACACAACAGAAAAGTTGGACTACCGGGTACCGGTATTGTAGCATTGCATCGTAATCAGTGCTCGAGTTGTAAAAACAAACGTCGCAGCGGTGGCGACATTGCGCCGATTTGACCGGTTCGGGAATCGAAGCCCAGACTTCCCGCACCAAGAGCGTGCACTTAGCAACTGAGCTAACGGCCGATGTGCTCATATGCTTATGCGTTCTAAAATGCTGTTTAGAACCATTACGTATTATAATTTTACTTTTGCACCCTAACAATGGGATCTACCGCACAGTAGAGTAAGAAAGAAACAACGAAGAAAATTGAAACGAAAAAATAAGGAAACAATTCATGGTATTAGGCTATGAGAAGGCCGGGGCTAGATGTCACAGCGGCTCTAGTTCCTTCAAAAATTAAAAAATAAACTTATTTTACTTATCAACATTCAATTATTTCTCTACCATCAACAAGCTAAGAAATTTTGGTCAAACTGAAAAATATTGTCGCACAGTGGGACAGCACGATTTCGTACAAACCCTCATCAACCGCGTTCAGGCGAAGGTACACTCATCGTTCGATCTGATTGACTTAAACAAGGCAATTATCCCTCAAGGTTTATGTACCGAGGAAAATTGAACTTTTGTGGTACGTATAGCTACGTCACACTCCAGTTGAATCCCTTTTGCGGTAAAGGTCAAACAGACCCAAAAACAGACGTCCTTCCTGGACTACAGAATCGAATACCACCCGACTTCTTCGCGACGGCCGGATCAGGGCCAAATTAAGCAATGGGCAAACTGGGCAGTTGCCCCGTACCCCGCACTTTGGGAGCCCTGCGCATTTCAGCATTTTGAACAGTTAAAGCATACCGGTATGCAGTGCCGTAGCAGCTCAACTTTGGGCCCCCCCAAAAAACCCTTTCAAGTCCCCAATACTTAGCTTTCGATATGAATTATTTTAGGTTTTTCCAGGGGTAACAACTCAGTTTCTCACCACAATGCAAATACTGTGGTAAAATTAAAACATATAACACGTTATCACTGTGTAAAAATAAAAAGTGTAATTTTAAGACAAGTTTGTTACACCCAATTCATTTTCCATTAAAATCGTTTAGCTCAGGGTTTTTCTACCTTTTTCTGCTCATGGCCCACTAAAATGATAAAATATGATGGTGGCCCAATAACTTTTGCTAAAAGGTACAAAGTCAACGTGATGGCATGATTAGAGAATGCTGATGTCGCTCTCTAGTCAAGCTCTGTGGCCCACTGTTGGGCCATGGCCAATAGGTTGAAAACCTCCGGTCTAGCTAGAGCGCACTTTTTCGTACACAGATGTTCTTTTGACAGCATCATAATCTGGAGATCGGGCGCATTAACTTTCGATTGACAACATGACCAGCGAAGAACGAATCGGATGGCCGAGTGGATAGAGCGTGTGCTTCTGAGCCTGAAGGAGTGAATAGACTGAGGGTTTAATCACTAGTCGAGTCAAACCAATGACTTAAAAATTGGTATTCACAGCTTTCCAACTAGACATTCAGCATTAAAGGGATAGTGTTAAGAAAGCCATCAAGTTTGCTTGTGCCGTTGGGAAAAACACTTAACGAGATTCCCCCATCTAAGTGCGGTAGGTAGACAGATGGCCGGCAACTCCTAAGGGAGCTCGTGTAGCGCCCCATTGCTTTCTGTGATAGGTGGATAAAAATGCCAACAAATGGAAAGAAAAAAGATAGTCTGCTGTTTGCCATATTAGATGTAATAAACGTTTTAATAAATTTCAGTTTCCGGCAACTCCTAAGGGAGCTCGTGTAGCGCCCCATTGCTTTCTGTGATAGGTGGATAAAAATGCCAACAAATGGAAAGAAAAAAGATAGTCTGCTGTTTGCCATATTAGATGTAATAAACGTTTTAATAAATTTCAGTTTTCTGAAGCTTTGTTCAGCACTGGTAACAGTAACAACGCATTTTGTAAACTCGAGAAGCAAGGCAAGCGAGCACTTACAGGTATTACTATTGAATTAAAAGTTCAACGGTATTGAAGGGAGACTGCCAAACGAGCTTGTGTCGTTCTAATCAGCAACCATCTGATATAAATATCAAATGCAATAGACTCCAGCCGTGAATCGAACCCGTCGCAAAGAATCTGAACCTGCGTGCGGTATTGCCGGATCATATTGCTGACAATGGCTGTTCATGCACGAAGCTGCTGGGTGTAAACAGCAATGCAAAGACAGAAGCGACATCACATGTCAGCTTAAAACTTTCTAGTATCGACATAATAGCCTGGTCCACCAGTTGTTTTAAAAAGTTTGCTTTGAATCTCTTCCTCAGAAGCTGTACGATATAGATTTGCATCGTAACTAAACATTCTCTTTTTCTATTGTCATTCTCCTTTTTTTCACTTTTTGATTGAGGAAGACCGGACCAATGTCCAATTCCTGCGCTATTTCAAAAGCACACGTTTTCAAACTAGCAAATCCTTTTTCAATGGACTTTTGTATTCGATGTCAGATTATGGTTGCTGACACAGAAATAGGGTAGGATTGAATTTAATTTCCCGATCGGATGGCCGAGTGGATAGAGCATCTGCTTCTAGATTGGTGGACTCCGGGATTCAATTCCGGGTCCGGTCAAACCAATGACTTGAAAATTGGTATTCACAGCTTTTTTGGTTGACGTTCAGCATAATGGATAGCGCGAACAAGCGGCAAGTTCGCTTGTTGTGCTGTTGGGAAAGGCACTAAACGGGATTATCCCATCTAGGTGTGGTAGACCGATGGTCGGCAACTCCTAAGCGAGCTCGTATAGCGCCCCGTCGCTTTTTCATGATAGGAGAATAAAATTGCGAATAAATAAAAAATAAATAGATAAAATTTTAAATCTGCTCACAAGGTGTTAATGAATTTGAATTTAATTTTTTCAAGAGGAATGAATTTGAATTTAAGCTTTGAAAAATGATTGCATCCAACTCTGCACCGGCCTCCTTTTTTAAGTCCTACGCGCACTCTTACACACAGTGTATTGTTTATGACATCATTATGCAGTTTATGACGCTATTTGAAAGTAAACGATAGCGAAAAATTTTATAACTGAAATATATAGAATCTGAGCGCAAAAAATCCCATTCAACGCGATTCGCCAAGCAAAACTTTGTTTTTGAATTGATGCAACTTCGGGTCCTTCAAGACAATTTGGGGCCCCTTTTGGCAGTGTGGGCCCCCCCCAATTGGGGGGTTTGGGGGGCGGCTGCTACGGCTCTGCCGGTATGTCAAATCATGCTCACATGAAAATTTTGGGAAGTTTCTGCTGAAACTACGATTTGCGGAAGTGTTGATCGAACTTGATCATAATCTTCATCTAACAACCCTCATACATAATCACAACACCAGACTATCATCAAAACACAACTATTTCATTCCAAGAAAGAGAACAGAAAATCGAAAAAAGTCATTATCTTTTGTTGGTTGTAAAATATGGGAGAAGATACCCGAGGAATTAAAGCAATGCTCTTTCTACCAATTTAAAAGGTTGAAACTTTATCTGCTCAGTAAGTATTCATAGATTCTATTCATATCATTCATGATGGTCACGGTTCTGGTACAGTTCACAGCAAAATTAACCTAATTCGTATGACCAATTTACACACCTATACATGAAATTTAAAACTTCGAACATTGTACGTAAGTTTGTTTGCTTGATTTTTTTTTTTTTCTTTTTTTGTCATAATTTGTGTTTTTCTATTTTCTGAAGATTACTTTTTAGCTTTATACGTTGCAACAAAATGAAACCGTAATTAACTTTTCAACGTACCATTGTTTATTTTTTTCTTATATGTAGGCAGATAAGGTGGTGGCTGACTGAGAAGACCGTATGGTCATATTCGTCATCTCCTTGTGCTTCATTTTATATGTGTGTCAGTGTGTGCATTTACATTTGTTGAAACTATTGCACAAAATAAAACCATGATTGATTGACCTTTTTTTCTTTCTCTACACTTGATTTTGTGCGGAAAATTGATTGAAAATGGACATCTGCGGACGTGATGACTTTTTTTGCTCTTCACTAGATTTTGGGCGGAAAAAAATATGGTAACCCTTCGCACTCTTATCTGCCCCGGGCCTCGCAGTCTCTTAATACGCCCCTGGGCCGGATCGAAGATAAACATCCTTCTCACTGACAGATGCATGACAGCTATGATTATGGAACCAGAGTTTTCTCTATAAGAGTTGTCCGACTCTTTCTCATTTTTGTTTCTTTATTATAATGGTTACGCTTCAATACTAATAGATCAATTGTGTCACAGAAACGTCGCAGTGCATAAGATACAATAGCAGCAGCAGCGTAAGAATGCAGCAATCCAGCATCTCTGAAAGTCTGAATCCAGTCTTGTAGCTTGCAGCAGCATTATTTTTTTATTTGCTTTGAAATCATAACATGAAATGCACGAATTTGTTTTTAAAAACTTAGTGCCAACAACTA
This sequence comes from Trididemnum miniatum, assembly GCA_964006365.1. Taxonomy (NCBI): domain Eukaryota; kingdom Metazoa; phylum Chordata; class Ascidiacea; order Aplousobranchia; family Didemnidae; genus Trididemnum; species Trididemnum miniatum. The sequence continues at coordinate 1,960,642 of OZ023242.1, forward strand.
GCAATACTCTGCTACTGCGCCAAAGAAAAGCAAACTTATAGCCTACCCTGATATTTCGCCACTACTTTTCTTAGCATATTTAGCAAAACATGCTTTACGCAGGTAGGCTAATACGCAGTGGTGTAAAAGAAAGTAACAGTAGACTTTTACACGAGCAGCTTTTTCGATAACGAATAAGCCTAGCATTTTCGATAACGAGTATTTTCAGCATAAAGTAACGCTACCCGAGCAGTTTTTTCTGCACAAAGTAGGTTAGTTTCAAATTTTGAGCCTTAATGTCGATTTTTTTAGTTAAAAGAAAAAAAATTGTGCTGGATAATTTGAGATCTTTGGAAGCTTGCACAGCACACATTATTAATATTTGACGAGCGCGTCACAAAAAATTTCTGGTATACAACAGCTTTTTTCAAAGCTATCGAGAGTATTTATGATAGAAGTTTTTCCAAATGCGAAAACCAGGTAGTCGAACCGAAGTTTTATCAACCGGTTTTACGCAAAATTTCATAGAGCGAACCGGAACTGAACCGAATAATTTGAGTACTTGCGAACCTTAATCGAACCGATTAAAAAAGCGGCTCGCTCCGTGAGGTCACACGCGTCACTTTGATCGGCGTAACCGACTGACACTTTGAAGGTGGCTTATATTTAAAGAAATACAGTACTTGCACAGCACTACAAGCTGTGCATTGGCCCGTCAATGTGAAGATATGTTTCTTTATCAAAGATTAGGCCGCCGGCGTCGGAGCATAGTAGCAATTTAATTATCTCGAAACTGGCTTTACTACTAGTATTTTATGCATTATAGTGGCCTGTCAATGCGAAGAAAAATTGCTTTGTACGTTTCATTTTTTAAAATATGTTACTAGAATTATACCATTTTTAACTGCGAACTTGAACCGGAACTTTATAAACCGGTTTGAAATATTTTTTACTGGAGCGAACCCAAACCAGAGCGTTTCAATTTATCTGAACCTTAATCAGAACTGAACCGAAATTTGAAACCGCTGTTGAACCCAAACCGATTCTGAACCGTACAAATTAAACGGCTCGACTTCCTGGCGAAAACAGCTTTTTCAAAGCTATTCTGATGTTCCGTACTGATAACCTATTGTTCAAAATACTTGGCTAATTTTTCATTTGCACTGGGAGTGATGGGCACGATAGGCTAAAATTTTCTGTACTTAAGCAATAACGATAACCGATAATTTCAAAACATCCCTGGGCGATACCGATTATAATCGGGAAATTTCAATTTCTTGAAGTGATATCGGTAATCGATAAATTCTTCCGATATATGTTGCATTAAATTTTCGATGTGTTTGACGAAGCTTTTTTGGAGTCAAATTGCAGAAATATTTTTCTAGATTTTTAAGAAAAGAAAGCAGTTCACGAACTCTGCCGTGGCAACAAAACAAAGGGACATTTTTTTAAATCGCAACAAGACTTTATGAACACTGCGTATTTTTCCACAGCACCACCTCACTAACTTTGAACACTGTGTGCATGAAGAATCGTTTATCTCGATAATTCATCGGCGATAACAAAATGTACTACAAAAGCGATATCGGTAATCAACAAATCAAAACTATATCACCGATAAATGCCCATCTCTGTGCACTGGTGGTTAAGCGAGTCTACTATTAAGATTTCAACATTCGTTTCATATGAATAAACATTCGTTCGTTTTCCGATTCCAGCAACAATTTTTAAGAGACATTTGCAATTACTTTAAATCACTTAATCATGTAGCGGTCGGAAGGTTACCACTTTATTGACAAAAGAAAACCGTGGGGACGTTTGAGTGACATTTTTTAACTGCAAATAAATTTACCGTAAGCATTTCGAATTTTTTCGTTTTGGTACAGAAGAGCTTCATCACAAAATAAAATCCAAAAAAATCAAGCCGTCATTATACTCGCGGTATTCCGCCAAAGCGTGTAACAAGTAGCGGGACCCGTTTCCACCGCTAATCGCCCAGGCAACTCAGCTTCAAAGTTCGAAGAAAACAGCGCGGTGACGAGTCCCTGGCGATACTTTGTCCGATTTGACCGGCCCAGGGCGCGAACCCCAGACCTCTCGCATCGATAGCGATGTCGTTACAACTAAGTCCAACAAACTAAAAAGCATTTGGCCTAATATATTGTCCAACCAGTTGGACAAAAAATTGAATTCAGTAAAACTTGTGGGATAGGTCCCCTACTTTCCCTGCTTTTAATAAGATCCATAAGCTTTAATGGTAATTTTTGTAGCTAAGGTCTAATAAAAAATCAAAAAACAATTAATGTAAAACATTTTGCATTCAGAAAAATGTCGAATTTAATTTGGATCAAATTCCTGAAAATGTTACTCCAAAAGTTTTAATGATAGAAATCAATTTCGATTTGAAATGACATTTAGACTGGAACTCTAGTCTATCACTAAATGCAGTTTGTGTCCAACAAAGGGTGTCATAGTAACCCATGCTAATGTACAGCTACATAGACTACCTAATCACTAAAACTATCCTTCACGTTATTTAAATCAGTTTTTGCTAACTAGGCTACATATCACTAAAAATTCTCTTGCAAATGTCTGTAAAACTATCCTTCACGTAATTGAAATCAAATTTAGCTAATTCGTTAGCTTAACTCCGGCGTTTGAAAGCTTTAGTCACTTTTCACAGTGCAAGCTGACTGTAGTCTGCTGAAATCGATCTATAAGTACTCATGCGTAAAAACGAAATCACGTGATAGAGTAGGACAACTCTAATAAAGAAAACTCTGATGGAACCATAGAGCAGGCAGCGCTTTTTCGGGTTATTTGCCCTCATCATTCACTCTTGGAAAAGGTTCATTGATCCTTTAAAATAATTTGACTTTAAGCGAGACAATCATCCCTCAAGGACAAACATTCTAGAATAAACAAATCTTGAATGACGGTTGTTTTTGCCACAAAACTTGTTGATCGAAGTTTATTAGACTTTTACAAGTGAAAGCCAACCTCATACGCCAACCTCAAATCAAATCAAAAAGCTTACGAAGATCATGGATTAATTCAAAGATACTTAAACTTTCAAGAAGCAGCAGAAAAAAATGTTGAAAACTGGAGTTTTTAAAAAATCTAACCGGAGTTTTTAGTTCAGACCAATTAGCTTTGCGGATTTGCGGCAAATTTTAGTTTTTTATCGCAATTCCGCAAACGTTTGCGGTAGAAAATCGATTTTGCAAATCCGCAAAAATAAACTAAAGTCCACAATTTGCGGACTGATTTGCGGAAGTGCCCAGCTCTGTGTTTTACTATAAGTTAACTTGTAATCAGCTTGATATCATTCTGCACTGCCAGTACGTAGTACCTACGTGGCTACGCTGCTGAGGTTAGCTTTCACAGCAAGCTCTACCGGTAACACTCTTAAGAAGATAGACTGGTGCCATAACAGTATATATACAGGATGAATTACAACAGCACACTGGTACAGTACCATCCCAGTCTGCCAGCAGGGCTGAACAAGTAGATCTAAAAATTTCTGCACTTGATCACACACAATAACTTCAAGCTATTATTCATACACTACACAGTACCTATTGTCCAAGTAATTTTTTGTACGCTAGCATTCATTACTTCTATATTACCATCACTGCTTTAACTACACTCCAAACCTGTGTTTACATCCACCTTCAACCCAACGACAAGCTATGTGTCTACTAATTCCTACATTCTTGATTTTGAATCATAGCCCATAGACTCTACACTTAATGCATAGCCCCAGGGAGTCAAACCGTTTGATTTTTAAGGAGGAAAAATAAAGCTGCTGTAAATCTCAAAACTGGACGTTTCGACATCATAAATTCAGCTGTCATCATCAGCAGTGTATGCAAGGCAGTACAAAACTGTAAGAACTAGAATTCAAAATGGAGCAGCTTTGTACCACGCCGCTATAAATATAACTTGGTCAATTGTTTGCTCGATCGTGCTTACAAGATCTGTAGTTCTTATGAAAGCATTTGTTCAGAGGTGAATAATATCAAGGTTATGCTTGGTGGCAATGGCTATCCTGCTTATTTTTTAGATAGTTGTGTCAGGAGATTTTTTAATCGTAAATATGACAAGATGTTGAGTCACCTTGAAAAACGTAAAAATTGTAGAACAGTTATTGCTCGGTTGCCCTTTTTAGGTGACATGTCAATGCAACTCAAAAAAGAGCTGTCCGCCTTAGTGGAAAAGCATACATGGAACCGAGTTATTCTACGGATTATCGACACCACCTGGAACATCGGACATAACTTTCGTCTGAAAGATAAGCAAAAGACCTTGATGAAATATGGGGTTGTATATAAATTAACGTGTTCTTGTGGTTCTAGCTATATAGGACAGACTATATAGGACAGACTCTTTGCTTTTGTATACTGCAGATTAAGAAATTTCTGAAGGGTTGAAGAGCAGTGTCGAAGAAATCGGAACGTGATCAAAGTGTGAAGTATTCCAAATTGACGAAGCTACAATCTTAAAAGGAATGAAGCAAATCAACTGACTTTTTTAAACAAAAATCTGTTACACACTAGGCCTAATTGCATTGCGTTTGCAGTTTCTTGTTAGAGTAAAACGTGAATTATGAAATTTTGAAGTGCTGGCAGTTTGTCCTAGCCCATCCTCGCTTGGGAAATGTGTAAATTTGTCTCAAATGCTTGGCACGTGTTGCTTGCTTTCTCCAAATTTGTCTTTATTACACAATTTTGTTTGATTTCTTTTTGGCTCATAAGCTATATTATGCTTTAGGTGCAGTGACCATGCTTCTTTTAGTTTTTAAATTTATTGTAGGGTTGTATATTGCATGCTTTAACGGTTCGCGTTTTGTCGCTGTTACCTTTTTTTCGGCCGAATGTCGTGATATACGTTGTTTCTATGTACTTTGATGGTCGTTGAATAAAACACACTACTACTACTACTACTAGACGTAATCTTATTAACAGACTTGAGGAGCATTCCAGTTCGGATAAATCCGAGGTGTGCCGACATTTAATGGACAATCCTGACCATAAAGTGGACTTTGCCAAACCGAACATTCTTAGTAGCTCTGGTGATTCTGCACGCTTATTAATTCTTGAGTCACTTTTTATTCAAAAATATGAGTCATTGCTTAACGTTGACTCCAAATCCGCTCCTCTTTACTTATTTAATTGTTAATTTAACTCCGTCAGTCTTTTTATTAGCTTTTGGTTTATGACGTTATAATTATACTACTTATTTTGACCCGTTGCCTGGGTTATGCTATTACTTGTAGTTAGAATTTTAAATTCTAGTTCTTACAGTTTTGTACCGCCTTGCATACACTGCTGATGATGACAGCTGAATTTATGTTGTCGAAACGTCCAGTTTTGAGATTTACAGCGGCTTTATTTTTCCTCCTTAAGCTATTTTTGTCGCATATTTATTGTATTCCGTTTGATTTTTCCGGTTCAGGTTCGGTTTGGGTTCAACAGCGATTTCAAATTTCGGTTCAGTTCCGGTTAAGGTTCAGATAAATTGAAACGGTTTGGTTTGGGTTCGCTTCTGCAAAAAATATTTCAAAACCGGTTTATAAAGTTCCGGTTCAGGTTCACAGCAAAAAATGGTATAGTTTTAGTAACACAATTTAAAAAATGAAACGTACAACGCAATTTTTTGTGTATGTGGAGCAAGCAAGACGTTTTAATTTGCATTAAGTGCTAGCTAATTTGTTTTAGAGTCGTGATTGCAGTAAGCCGAGTCATCTTTGATTAATTTTTGCTGCAGTCGCTGGTGACATTTACAGGTTAGATCTAGTATCAGCCCCCAGGTTTGATTAGGGTTAGGTGTGGTGAGGATTAGGTTCGGTTAGATTAAATTTAGTTAGGGTGTTAGGGTTAGGTTCGGTTAGGGCTAGATTTGGTTAGGGTCAGGTTATAGGTTAGGTTAAGGTTGGCAGACTGAAAAAGCTTATTCTAGATGAGACCCACATTTCCTTTGCGGTTTTTATTTCTTAAAGATTTATTTTATCAAGTTGGTTGGATCTTGCTTTTAGTCGCCAGCAACAAGTGCAGTGAAGGGCAAGGGGTTACTACGGTTCGGTACGTACGGAATTTCGGTACGGTTAGATTTTGGCAAAAAGTACGATACGGAGTTACGTACAGAATTTTTAGACAAAGTACGGTACGGAAATACGATATTGTATTTTCCGTAGCGTATCGTACACTTTCCGTACTCCAGTAATGCAGTATGCACGCTTTGCACTTTTGCTTCCAAGTAGGCCTACTGCACTTTTCCTTCTTGCCAATAACTTTACCACGTCAGTTGCGCTCAACGCTCATCACCAGTCACCTCTCACAATTTCAAATAGCAATAACTTATTGTGAACAAGCTAAATTGTTTAGCCATAATTATAATTCGATTGTTCAATCATAATCCTGCATATAGTGAAGCCAGGTCATGATGAAGTTCCAATTACCAAAAGGAAGTGTCTATTTCACCGAAAATTCCGGTTACCGAAGTTTGAAAAATCGTAGTTGCGTAACCGTTTTCGGTTCCTGTAGTGTGACTCTTACAGTAGAGGAACCGTTAGGGGATGTTTCCGGTTCCGCAAACCTCGATTTTTGAACTTCGGTAACCGGAATTTCCGGTGAAATAGACGCTTCCTTACCAAAATTGTGCCGATCTATGGTAAAAACGAAATTATCGCAAAAGGAGGAAGCAAAAAAACAAAATACAAATCTACAATTAGTTATCTGTTAACAGCCTATATAACCTACCTTTTTTGAGAGAACAAAGCCTTTTTAGTGGAGGGGTAAGACCTCCTATTTTTGCAGGCCTGAAATCTGGGCCTTTGCTGCAACTATTGTTCTTTGATTTATTGTTCTGATGTTTGAGTACGAATACTATGTTTAATATATTCATTAAAGTATTAAAACTTTTGTTTTCGTCAGGTATGTAACCAAGAGAGACACTGGAACACCCCCACTCCCAGAGTCAGCGGCAGAGCTGTCGACTTATGGGGGGCAAGTGGTTATCAGGGGGGGGGGGCAAAGTTTGAAATTAAGCACAAAAGCCGCTGCTTTCAGAAGAGTAAGCTTGTTAATTGGGAGGGCCAAGCATGTTGATTGGGGGGACCAGGCTTCCCTTTTCCCCCCTCCTTGGCGCCGGCCCTGTCCACTCCCTTCGCTAGATGAAAAACTATATCAGAGGGAACTACCTACGGGCAAACGAAAATGGGTCCCCTCGATCATTGCATATAAAACCGTCCCTGCCCCTCCCAAAAGTTTTCACTTTTTACTCTACTGATACCGAGGATAGCCCGCAAAAGCAAAGTTTTGTGCTACACCTAAAGTAGAAGGACAATGAATCTGGATTTTGTCGTGACTTTTGCAGCTCAGATGGTCGGGGGGTAAGAGCGTCAGCCTCGAGAGCTGTAAACTCGGGTTTGATTCAGAGTCGATTTAAATCAATCCCTTTAAAATTGGTATTCACAGCTTCCCCGTATGACGTTCAGCATGGGAACAGTGTGAAGAACAAGCCGGTAAAGTTTACTAGTCCCGTTGGGAAAGGCACTTAACGAAATTCCCCCAAGTTGGTGTGGTAAACAGATAGCAGGCAACTCAAGCGAGCTCGTATAGCGCATTGATCGCTTTCTCGTGATATGGGGATAAATATGCAACTAAATACAAACTCCTATGCGAGCTTGTATAGCGCATTGATCGCTTTCTCGTAATAGGAGAGTAAATGCTCAACTCAAAAAAATAAAAAAATGCAATGGCAGAACTTTCCTGCTGAATTTTTTTTGACGTAAATTGGTTGAAAATGTAGTACGGAAAGGTACGGTATTACGGTACGGAAAAAATTCCGTATCGTACTGTTACGTACGGTATTTTTTCGAGGTATGAAATTACGGAAAAAATTCCGTACCGTACTGTTACATACGGTATTTTTTCGAGGTATGAAATTAAAGTACGATATGTTTTTAGAGGAATGTAGTTTGGAAAATAATTCTGTTCCGTGTCGTAGTAACTCCTTGGTAAAGGGTCACCAAAAGGCTTTGCAAAACTTATTTCGTAACAATAGTGTAGTAGAGGCATAACTTAATAAGTAGGGATGTCTATTTCACACTGATTATGTATTTTAGAATAATTTCGAATCTTTATTTTTTGCATCCATACTTTCAAGTGTGTAAAATGGCTATTAATACTGTTTTGATATCAGTTCAGCACTCAAACGCTCGACTGGTGCATAGCCTAGTAGGCAGTGCAAAACAAAAAAAAATCAACAATTTGTTTCATTTTTAATGAATTTATAGCCAGTATCATATCAGTAAATTCAAAGTATGTACATGCAGTGTTGTAGACATGGAGCTAACAGGGCGCATGCCCCCTCTTGAATTTTATTGTAGTGATATAATATAGGAAGTGGCTAAAGTTACGTGACCGTAACATTTGCCTCTTTAGTTTATTTTATTACTTCGTCACGCTCTCGTACAATCAGGGAAGCGTGAAGGGATAATAAAATAAACCAAAGAGACAAATGTTACGGTCACGTAACCTTAGCCTCTGCCTATAATATATGGTAGGCTACCACTGTTCCCTCTAAGATTTTAAGTAGTGCAAATTTGCCCATATATGAAAATCACCGAAAATTTGCCCAAGTATTTAAAGAGTGTAATTCAAGGTCTGGAGTAATTTTTGTTTAAATAAGAGTTTCTATGGTAGGCCTAAAGCGCTTTCATTTTACACAGAAAAACTTGAGCAATTTCAGCTAATTTGATTTTTAAATTATTATAGCAATTTGCAAAAGTTGAAAAATTTTGCCCACAATTTCTCATCTTTCTCGAATTTCGCACCTTAGAGGGAACATTGTATGGTACAATTATCATGAAAGGTGGCTTTATCCAAACTTCCATTTATGTCAAACTCTCAACCATTAGTCTACTAGCTCGGTACTCTGACATTTGGCAAACTTGACGTACCGATACTAAATGCTTTTGATCTAGGCTATACTCTTTGAGACGCATGCATCTTGTCTTATGCTGTGCATGTATGAACGCTGCCTGCTCACACACATGTAAGGCCGAAGGCATGCTATTGCACATGCGTTTGTGTGGAACGTTTAAAAAGATTTATCACTTGCAATTTTTCTTCACATTTAAACCAAATCCTGAAAGCAAAACCAGTTCAGAATAAAAATTTTATGATTCAATATTCCGAAATGAACGTCCTCTAGGCATAAGTAATTAATAATAATAATAAATGGTATTTATCAACCCCTTGAGATAAATGCTGGAAAAAGTCTCCAGCATATCTGCCAACGAGCATGGTAAAAAAAAAGCAGGTCATCAAGCTATTCACGAAAGTGGACAGAAACAGTGACTTAGGAAAGCAAAATTATCGATATCGTATTACACAACATTATAGGTAGTGGTACCATAAAACATATAAAATAGATACAATAACAGAAAGGCAAAGCACAGCGCAAGTGTGAAGTGTGCACAACAGTGAGTTATTGACAACATGCTAATGCAATACTGCCAAAAGAAATCTACAGCAATTCAAAATTAAATTAATTGACTAGCTCTACTCAAAGGGAACATTCTCTGAAGAAATGTGCATTCCAAAAGCAAAATAATGTGGCAAAAATAAATAAACAAATATATTTCAACTAACTTGCAGTCAAATCCAGAGTTAGATTTATGAATCAATTGACTAGCTCTACCCAAAAAGAACATTCTCTGAAGAAATGTAGTACATTCCAAAAGCAAAATAATACAGCAAAATTAATAAACAAATATACATTGACTATATAACTAGCAGTCAAATCAAGAGTCAGAATTACAAAATGATTTTCGAAGATCAGGAACATCATGAAAAGCTAGGCTAAAGTAAGATTAATTTTAAAATGTGAGACAGTTTCACCATGTCTCACAGACAAAGGTAGTAAGTTTACATATCAGGAGCTGCATAACAAAACATAGCTTTAGATTTCACAAAATTCAATCCCAACTTCCGTTCAAGTTTTAATTACAGTATGTGTAACACTCAACTTGCGAAAGGTCAAAGTATCATTAAGGTAGGCAGGGGCGAGATTATGAAAACACTTGCTTGTAAGTAAAGCAATTTTGAACATAATCCGAAATTTGATTGGCAGAATGGAACAGCAGTCTGAGCAGTGGTATTGGTATCTTGTGGATTTGTGGGCTTAATGTATTTTTGTACTTAGTTGCATATTTATCCTCTTGTCACGAGAAAGCGATTGATGCAGTATACGTGCTCACTTAGGAGTTGCCGGCCACCTGTCTACCACACCAAGATGGGGTAATCCTGCTAAGTGCCTTTCCCAACTGCACAACAAGTAAACTTGCCAGCTTGTTTTTCACACTGTCCCTTTAATGCTGAGCGTCAAGCAGGGAAGCTGTGAATACCAATTTTAAAGTCATTGGTTTAACTTGACTTGGAATCAAACCCAAGTGTACATAGGGTGACCATTGCAAAGCCACGAAAATGGAAGACATTAATGTCTAAAAATGATTCACATGAAATATTATAAAAGTAACCTAATTGTTGAAATACTGTACCAGAATTTTAGCCAGCTGAAGACTACTGTCAACATACTTGTTTTTTCGAAGGCACTTGAATTACTCAAATTTAACAAAAATTATTTGAGCAGCATCCAGATCAAATGAATTCCAAATTGCTAATGGAACAAAAAAACTAGCTTTTTGGCATGAGTGTAGCATGTTAGGCAATAAGCAAACATACTTTTAGGCCAAACATGCTTTTAAAACCTTTCCAATCTAATGAAAAATATCTTCCTAATGACATAGTAAAATGGCATCACATATATTTCCTCAGGAAACTCACTCAGAACAAAAAACAAAACGCAGAACGAAAAACAAAACACAAGGTGCACAGTCCCTTTCACCTTGGTTTGCTTGAAGCTAGCTGCATTAGAGTACAGCGACCTAATCTGTGCAAACAGTATGAGTTTGTTTATTCCCCTAAACTGTTAGAATAGAATTCGAGTCGGAACGACTTTTTGGATCGGTACTGGTACCACGTAACTCTCTCACTTTTGATTAGCCAACGTTGCACTCTTGAACATATTGATCAAACGCCAGACCTTGCTTCACAGTTCTCGCTTTGACACGATAACCAACTGCAAGGGTGCAAATCTATGGGGAATGTATCCCCCCAATATTTTTCTGCCCCACATCAGCAAACTAGATGACTTTTTTTTGGGGGGGGGCATCTTCATTACATTTTGGGCAAGAAATTGGTGTCATCTGGGTAGTGATGACTTTTTTTTTGTCTTCACTTCATTGCATTTCACTATGAATTTGGGCAACTGCGCAGGGGTGTCAAATTGGCTAAATCATCCCCCCCACCCCCAGTCTTGAAAAATGGTCAATTTTGCAGAATTATCTTCCATTGCTTAGCACGGATTTGCGCCCCTTACCAACTGACAAGTGCGTCACAAAGAGTTTCTGCGATAAACAGCTGTTTTTAAAGCGAGATACATAAAAGTTATGACGGAGCGATTCTTGAAGCCTAATGCAAAAACAGTTTTTTTAGAGCTATTCTTACTTAGCAGTTCAAAAGGCTGAGTGGCAAAAGCGTTTGCTTTTAGAGCTGTAGACTTTGGTTTGATTCTTAGTCGGGTCAAACTGATGACTATAAATTTGGTTTTTTCAGCTTTCTTACTTGACACTTAGCATTAGGGGACAGTATGAAGAAGCTGGCCTGCTGTGCTATTGGGTAAGGCACTTGGTGGAACTACTTCCATTTCAGAATGGTAGACAGATGGTCAGTAGCTCTTAAGCAAACACGTTAGAGCACTTTCATCACTTTCTTGTGATGTGAGGATTAATCATTGATAAAATTGACGTACTTATAAAAGGTTTTTGCTTTCAAGTTTGACCCTTTATACTACTGATTTATCGTGTTGGAAGTGACTATCTGTTATTGATGCCATACTTTTTGATTCTTTTTAATGTTCGGTATTGCTACACCAAATTTTCTTCAAAAACTAAAAAATTAGTACTTTTTTGTTTCTTTGTAGCCTAAATATTGGATTATAGTAGTCTGTGTTGAAGATTAGTAAAGCTGTATAAGATTAGTATTGCTTTGCATGTTTACCAGTATCTTATACTGCAATCAGTCAATTACTGTACCTGTGAACTAACCAAGTCCGTGGCTTCATGGCTAAGTTTATTCCTCCAATCATTCAAGATAATCCTGATGGATGGGGCCCAACCGATCTGCCAGAAAAATATAAGGACATGCCGTACCAGCCGTTTAGTAAAGGAGATCGCCTGGGAAAGGTAAGTAATCATGTTCCTCGTCCAAAGTTCAAATGTTTGTGGGCTTTAGGCCTGCGGTTCTTAGTTCTAGTTTTTGCATCATCATTAACTTTTTGTTGTTATAAAAAAGATGATTATAATGCAGAAGCAAGAACCTCTAGCTCAAAGCCCATGACAATTGAGTATGTGGGCAAGGTAGTGGTTCTTACTTGTGAAGTGGTGTACCGGTACCAATGCCGATGTATCGGCTTTTCCCAACATGGGCTCAGCCAAAGTTTTTGACATTTCACGACCTTTCACAAAATCAGCAATTTATTTTTTAGCAAACAAAGGCACGCTGGTCTATAACATGACTTTGCCTACACGTGGCTATGAAGAGTCCTCTTCATAATACACTTCATTTGCATGATAATAAATCACTATGTATGATTGTAGCTATGTTCTAGTTTTAGAACGTGCTCATTGCGCAATGCAAAGTTGATATTCAAAAGTCCGCTACACCTGTTTTATTGTGCTAGTAACATTCGCTCAATCAATTGCAACCTTACTTTATCGTTTTGATCAGTGTTAATTACGCTTGGCTGAAATGTAGATCAATTACAGCAATGCACGCCATCTCGAACTTCAAAGACTGCTTTGACGCTTTGATTAAAGCCGCTTACAGGTGTTAATAGAAAAAAGATTTTATGAAAAGAGATCTTGCTGACTTTGTCAAAAACTTTGAACCTCCGTTACGCCCGTCATTTCGATTCCCGCAGGCTTTGCTTTTATCATTGCAGCTGCAATTTTACTTCAAAAAACACCAGCGTTCTTCTCGTGTGCTACGCATATGACGGTGTTTTCCTTCGTTACTTTTATACTATTCTCTATCATTGGTTTAAAGACGCTGGGTGGAATAGCCGCTTTTTAATTTTTTTATGATCAGTATGATCGCGTATTTCTCTCGGGATTGTTATCGCTCTTGTAGCTGGGAAGATTTGATTAGCTGCCACACAATCAGCAAACAACATCTTCGCTTTTTGTCCTGCAGTTTGGGGTGACAATTTTTAATACGGTGATCCACAATCATTTATCAATCCAGCGTAAACGTCGTTTTCTACTAATAAAGAAAAACAATAAACAACAAAATTAGGCACACAAATTTCAAATCTCTAAAGGAAAATACTTCTTGACTATTAGTGTCAGTAGGCTGTAGTGCGTAACAATTCACCGGCGCAAATTCATAAATTTCCGTGTTACAGTAACTTAATTAGTTAAAAAACTTGTTCGTATTCAAACAGAATACACATGAAAAATCAATGCCTCGATTAAAAATTTGGAATTAGTAATAGCTTTGCAGCTGCAACAACAAGATTCAAACGCAACTACATTGCACCTGACATGTATGTAGACGGAACCGGCGAACTATAACGCTAGATTTATGTTTACAATATTAGTTACGTGACATCAGCCGATGCATCGGCTTAAAATTACCGATGCCGGTGCATTGGTTAAACTGCCTATATATCGTTTTTTTCCGGTGTTGAACAGTTACATCGGCATAGGCACATCTCTAGTTTTTACCTTTATACTTATTGCGAAAACACATGCCATTATCACTGATGGAGTAAAGCTATGTAGGATCAGCAGACCAGTAGACAAGTTAGGAATTCCAACGCAAGTTGTTACTCATTACATTTATCAGGTGATTCATCCCCACTCACATAGCCGAGTGGTAAGAGCGTATGCCTTCTTGAGCTGTAGACTCTGCTTGGATTCCGAGTCCGGTCTAACCAATGACTGCGAAATTGTTACGTATTTTCTGGCCAATAAGCCGATTTTCTGGACCTTCTTTTTCGACCTAATTTTTTGGGGTCGACTGATTGGGCGAATATGGCTTTGAACCAAAAAAAACAGTGATCAAAATTAGTCACGAAAACATGTAGCTATTGCCGGTAACTAAAATTGCATACAATAAACAACATTGACACGATGTCAGCAACACAACTTTTTTATTAAAATCCATTGTAAAGAACATGCGTTGGTGCGTAATGAATGTAACGCACACCTGACAAACTTTGTTGCAAAAAAAAAAAAAGGTAGCAGTAAGTTAACGAAATTTCTTGATTCGGCTTATTAGGTGGTAACATTGGAAAACTCTCATTTTCAGAGCTAAAAACTGGGATCGGCTAAATACGGTAGTGGCAACTTCCCTGCTCGACGCTCAACATTGAGGGGACATTGCGGAGAACAAGCCAGCAAGTTTACTTGTTACGCTGTTGGGAAAGGCACTTAGCAGGATTCCCTCATCTTGATGTGGTAGTAGACAGTAAGCGAGCTCGTTGTAGCGCTTTGATAGCTTTTTCGTGATAGGAGGATAAATATGCAACTAAGCAAACACCCCAAGACTGTCCGATCATTGCAAATAATCAATAGATTGATCGAGTAAGTATTGCTGATTAAGTAAGCTTGCGTGGTGCAGGTATCTGACTGGAGTGGAAGTACTTATCAAGATCGCAAATACATGAACAAATATGTGTCTCAATTTGGAAGTGGGAGTCAATATTCTTACATACACGATGAAGATGAGAGCAGTTTCCAGCTTGTGGATAATGCAAAGGTAAGGTTATTGACAGTTCCCTTCTGGAGCTGTAGTCTCGGGTTTGATTCCGAGTTACCATTGACTTTAAAATTGGTATTCACAGCTTCCCTGCTCGACTTTCAGCATTAAAGGGACTGTGTGGAAAACAAGCCGGCAAGTTTACTTGTTGTGTCGTTGGGAAAGGCACTTATCGAGATTCCCCCGACTTGTGGTAGACAAGTGGCCGGCAACTCTTAAGCAAGCTTGGTGTAACGCTACGATTGTATAGCACTGCCAGCGCAACCAGGAGCTGTTAAACCAGCATCAATGCTTGAATTTCGATGTTTGCGAATGCCGTGTTAATGACCTCAGTATTCCATGTGGTACTACAGCTTTTAAAGCGACTATAAAGTCAAAATCGTTTTTTATTTTACAAGCAAAATCGTTAGAGATGCAGTGAATGTGGTGCGAAAATAGCTCAAGGAAGAAAAATACAGCTACAGTAATTGAAAACAGGACGTTTTGGCGACATGATTCAGCAGTCATCATCAGCAAGCTACTTTCAGTTTTGCGCTGGCTTGCATACTCTGCTGATGGTGACAGCTAAATCTATGTTGTTGAAACGTCCAGTTTTACTGTGGCTGTATTTTTCCTTGCTGAGGGATTACTACAAATTATTCGCGTTGTCCAGGTTTATGTATGTTGTACAGTTCAAACGATGGTGAGTTTTTAAAACTGCGAAGTCCTCTGAAAATGACCTTTCTAAGCGAGCAAACATAGAAGTCCTCTGTCTTGGGCTGTGAATTTTCATCCTGTCCATTGTGGTGTTGAGACGTTACTGAAAGTCACAGCACGATGAAAGTTTATCATCTCGTAATCGATTTTTATGATACTTGCAGGACTGATTCAACGAAATTTGTTATATTCATATTGTACTAAATGTCTCGATATGTCTGCCACGTTCCGGCTAGTCTAACCATATTCCCTAGTGAAATAGCATCTCGCAAGCAATAGCGACTTTATTTACCGCAAAAGAACAAGTAAACTACTCCAGTACAACGCCGTTTAAAAACATTAACTTCTACCTTGGACACTGGCAAAATCCGATCTTCTCATCGTGCTCTCCATTCCAAGGTCGGAAAGCTGAAAGAACTTTAAAAAGAAAACGTTTGAGGATGGAAATCCAACTTTATTGGAAAACATAGTTTTGGATTTTTTGAAACCCAAGTGAAAAGTTAGGATTTATTTCCGCTTTAACTTGCAGCTGATAAAATCCAAGGGCCTGAGGTAAAAAAATCCAATCCTTATTCTACTCGCGGTATCACGCCGAAGCGTGTAACGAGTGACGTGGCCCATGTCCGCATATTAGCGTTTGGACAATGCGGCTCCAAAGAAGCTTCGCAGCGGTAGCGAGTCGTTGGCAACACTGTCCGATTTGACTAGCTCAGGAATCGAACCTCAGACCTACCGCACCAATAGCTAATTCTAAGAAGAGCGTTAACCGAGCGGTCGTGTAATGTTTGCAGGTTCAGAAGCCAGCATATCAACGCAATCGATTCCGTTTCAATCAACTTCGAAATCGTCAGTTGCTGCAGAAACAACGCGAAGCGGGAGGTGGTCAGGGTGGGCAGAAACCTACGACGAAACTGGAGAAAAAGAAGGAACGTGAGAGGCAGAGACTACATCGAACCATGCAGAAACAGTATGGACAGAGTAGGTTCCGTTGGAAGGAACGACAAGTACAAAATCAACAGCGTCGGAGGGATGCATCTGTAATGGTGGAAGAAACATGGGAGGTTCGTTCCACCATTGAAGATTTTGTGAATGAGTTTTCATTGTATCATCAGAACTTTGTTTGAAAGTATTTTGCCTTGATGATATGAACTTGGTGTTTAATTGATTTTATGCGAATATGTGTAAGCTACCTCAGTGGATGCACATTTAGCTGCCCCAATTCCGACTAACGAAATGCTTCATCATTAAAGTGACAGACAATTGTGTCAGCAACTTCTGTATAATGCGGCTCCTCCGTCACTATCCTGATTAGAGAATCGAAATAATACAGTTAAATAATGATGCCAGGAATACGTTACTTTAACGCCTGTCAGCATTGAGCTTGCTTCTTGATGGTGTTTTGCAGTATTACGTATAACTTACTAACTTTTCTAGACCCGCTTATCCTTGGGAAGACGCGGGGCAGCTGCTTGAGTTGGGGCCTCCAAGCATCTCGATGCTCTGCGTCGAAGGGTAGATGCTGGTGGGCTGCCAAGGCGAGACCAACTAAGTTCTTCAATCTCGCCATTGAGTTCTGGGACGACCTCTAGGCTTTCGACCAACCGGCGTTGAACACAGCAGTTTCACCATATTCTGTATAATCGTGAATGTATGTGATCAGGTGTTGGAGGAAATGGATTTCACGCGGTTGAGCAAACTTCGTCTTCCTGATGTTGAGGAGCCGCAAGATCTTTATACATGTGGTGAACTGCTGCATTATGACAAGTCATATGACAGAGTGTCGGTGAAAGCAGAGAAGTCTCTGAAACGAATCAATAAGGAATTCCATAAGGTAGGTTCATTACATTGTAATGTTTGTTTTTGTGACTTCCTTCACCTTGCCCACATGTTCGATTTTAGTGAGCTTTAGACCCGTGGTTCTTGGTTCGAATTTCTGCGTTATAGTTGATTTTTCGTAGTCAAAATCACTTTTTTACTTATGACGTCAAAAAATTAATTATGATGCAGAAGCTGGAGCCACGGGCCTAAAGCGCACCAAAATTGAACAGTTGAGCAGGGTGCTAGTGGCAAAACCGATTATTTTCAAATCTTTTGCCAATAAAATAAAGTTAGTGAGTTGGCACGTTGTTATGAGTATTTGAATTGTGCATGGAAATAATCATTGGCGTAGTGGGTAAAAACATTACCCTCGACGCTGGGGGTTTCACTTTGTTTTCCAGGCCTTTTCAAATTGGACACAGGGTTGCCACCGCTGCGACGTGTTTGTGCGGCCTAAGCGTTAAGTGACGCAGGTGGCCTCGTTACCAGCTTCAGCGTAGTGCCGCGAGTATAATGAAGGTTTGATTTCTTTTTGTAAGCATCGACTTGTTTTTCCAGGTCACAACCACCGATGATCCCGTTATAAGAAAACTAGCGAAGTCACATGGCAATGTGTTTGCCACTGATACTATTCTCGCTGCAATTATGTGCTCTACAAGATCACAATATTCCTGGGATGTTGTCGTGCAAAGAGTTGGAAGGAATAAGCTCTTCTTTGACAAGAGAGATGAC
This sequence comes from Trididemnum miniatum, assembly GCA_964006365.1. Taxonomy (NCBI): domain Eukaryota; kingdom Metazoa; phylum Chordata; class Ascidiacea; order Aplousobranchia; family Didemnidae; genus Trididemnum; species Trididemnum miniatum. Next base: position 1,978,758 of record OZ023242.1, read on the forward strand.
TCTGTGTTTGATCTTCTCACTGTCAGTGAAACTGCCAATGAACCTCCTCAGGTAAGAAAAGTGTAATTGAAAGATTTGACTGTGAGGTGGCCATGGCCCATAGCTACCTGCAGCTCATCTATGAAAATTGCTCTGGTGGCCTGAGGGGAAGAGCGTGCGCCTTTGGAGCTGTAGACTCGGGTTTAATTACACGTGAGGTCAAACCAATGGCTTTAAAATTGGTATTCGCAGCTTCCCTGCTTGACGTTCTGCATTGAAGGGACAGTGTGGAAAACAAGCCGGCAAGTTTTCTTGTTTTGCCTTGGGAAAGGCACTTGGCAGGATTCCCCCATCTTCAGAGTGGCAGACAGGTGGCTGGCAACTCCTAAGCGAGCTCGTTACAGCGCTGTGATCGCTTTCTCGTGATAGGAGGATAAATAATGCAACTAAACGAAAGTGATGCAAAAAATTGAACGCAGTTATGTGATGATCACTAAATTTGGCGATGCAAGATCCAAAGATATCATGACGTAATATCCGAATGACATCATTGATAAATTAATTATCCAACTAATCATCAGTATCGTGCAACACACCGGCCGGTTAGCTATTGTTGTTAAACTCATCGCTATCGATGCATGAGGTTTAGGGTTCGATTCCCGGGTCGGTCAAATCTGACACAGTGTCGCCAGCAACTCGCCACCACTGCGACGTTTTTTCAGAGCTATGTTTCCCCGGTGCGAGCCACTTAGATGGGCCCCGCCTCTCGTCCACTCGTTACACGCTTCGGCGTAATACCGCAAGTATAATGAAGATGCTTTTTTTTATATTTAAGGGGCAAACCATCAGCTGCTGTAGTTGGAAGGTAAAATTAAAGCTACTGAGATTACTTGTAAGCAGTGAATAAACAACATATAGTGAGATATTCTTCAAATAATTTAATAGCGCCTCACAAAATCGCACAATATGTCAAATGCGAGCTACTCTGGCTAGGAACCAATCCCGCAACTAAGGACCCTCTCAGACTTAAAAAATCTTGGTTATACTCGCGGCAACACGCCGAAGTGTGTTGGGAGTTCCCGGGTCCATCTACGCGGTTTAGCACCTGGGCAACGTAGAAACGGCGCTACTGCGGCGAGCGGTTGGCAACTGTGCCCGATTTGACGTGCCCGGGAGGCATATTCATGTAATCTACCCAACACCAGCAGAACCAACATTCTTATTTTATTTTATTATCTTGACTAACCCGATTGTTGAAAACATGTCACAGGCGAAACCGCGACGAGAATCGAACCCAAAACTAGTGCAACGCTTCCCTCTAAAGGCTGCACCCCAAGCCCCTGCGCCACGGGACAGTCGTTGCAATCTTGCACCAAATGGCGTCTATAAAGCCACGCTTTGTCAGAAGAAAGCAAGGTTCTGCTGGTGCTGGGTACGTTACATAAAAACGCGTCCAAGAATCGGAGTTGTAGCCTCGTGCGCCGATAACGATGTGTTTAACCACCAGAAGAACAAACATTGTACTCTATAGTAGAATTGCTTCCTGCCTTCAATGTCACTATTTTTTCAGGAAGAAGGAATCAATTCTCCCCACAACCTCGCTATGGAGGCTACTTACATCAATCATAATTTTTCGCAGCAAGTTTTAAAAGGAGAACCTTACAAGTTTGACCATGTCAACCCATTTGTTCAGGGTAAGTCAATTTTCGTTCAATTTCATCCAAGTTCTTGATGAAGATCCGTGACAGTCATCATCCTTTTTTTTTACTACTACTGATCTGTTTTTGATTGACTTTTTTTTTTTTTTTTTTTTTTTTTTGTACGATGACACATTCTTGTTTTTGCAGTTAGGGTTTTTGCTTAGAGTAGAGCAGATTGTAGATTTGGTCCAGCAATGTTTTTCGTGATGCAATCCAAAATCTTATAATATTGCCTTTCACGTTTGGAGTCTTCCTTGAAACTTGTTGAGTTTGTGCTCCTACCTTCGTAAAAATTACTCGTCAAGTTTCCTCTCACATCGCTTTCCCCAAAAAATCAGCGATGTAGCTCAAGGTGGGGAACCAGCAAAGCACAGCGGGACACATTACTTTTGAAATTTCGCTTTGAGAATTCACAATATGATGAATTCGTTAAAAATTCCTTTTGACTTGTTTTTTACCGTCAGATCAGAGACTTTTGCACGGTTTTTATGCCACAAATATAACATGTAGTTGAATGTGAAGCAGTCTGTAAGAAATGTTAGTGTTGTCTATTCTCCCGGCGTGTTGTACACTAAACCAAGTTCCGACGCGGCCCACGTTGAAAGCTTAAGCAAGCCGCATGTAGCCCGCAGGCCACAAGATCCCCACACCTGAGTAAATTAAGTAGTTTGAGTTTGATAAACCAGTGCATGATATAAGCTCACTCTGCTTGCTTTCTATTTGGCCTAGCAGTATCGCGCGCAGGTGACAGATTCTACGTGACGGGTTCGATTCGGGGCTGGAGCCGATCGCATTTGACATATATAACGGGTGGCTGCTGACTTGAAGAGCGCAAGCTCACTTCGCAGTCTCCTCAATTACTGTTCAATTTTCCGTTCAATATTTGTCCAGGTAATTCTCGTACTAACGTCGCATCTGTGGGGTATCGGTATCGAAAATGGAATCTCGGGAACAACATCGAACTACTATGTCGCACCGAACATGACGCTGTAATGACGTCATCGGCTGGTGATACTTGCTTCATCAATGTCAAGGTTTGTTGTGTTCCAAATATTTGATGGCAAGAAAACTGTTGGTGACGGCGCTGGAAAATGTGGATGATATTTACATCTTAAAAGCTAAACGAAAAAAATCCGTTAATGAACAAAAAAGCACTTGATTGTAGGCAGGATGCGAACTCGTGCTTATACTAGAAACCCTCAACTCGATTTCGAAGAACGTTGAGTTTTGAACTTTTCCTTAACTTGACAGAAACTACTTGAACTTGGCTTAAGGGCCATAAAAATTACTGAACTGGACTTGGAAATTTTTTGTGAACTCGAACTTGAACTCGATTAAAAATGTGTGCGAATTCGCACCCCTCATTGTAGGTTATCAAGCGGCTACTATGTAGTTATTCAGACAGAACATTTTACTTTGTTCTGAATTGATTAGCCAAATGTTTTTTTATGTATGATTACACGCGCAACGCATACAGCATACCTTGCCTGATTTTTCCGTAAGAACGTTAACACGTGCTGAACAATGAACATACTGTTAGCTTGTTCATTCAATTAACTACGCTTACTAAACATTTTACTCATCTCGGTTGTTTTATCGCTGCGCGCTCTTCATTTGCTCCAGTAGTCTAATTTACTTTATAGTGTTTATCTGTATCACTATTGCGCTGTGCATTGTTTGCGTGTTTTTTTTTCATCAAATTTTTATGATATGTTTCGGCAATAGTTTATTTGATTAAGCACAAAAAAAACAAAAATCAAGTTTTGATTATGCTCGCGGTATTGCGCTGAGGCGTGTAACGAGTGACGGGGTCGTCTTCGCGTTTTAGCGCCTGGGCATCACAAAAACGATGCAGCGGCGGCAAGCCGTTGGTGACATTGTGTTCGACTTTGATCGGCCCAGGAATTGAACCCTAGACCTCCCGCACCGATCCAACACTCCGCCAACTTGCCGGTGTTGATGGTGCGCAACTCAACCTTAAAAATTCTGACTACCTATCACATCCTAGTTTGATACCGGCATTTTCTTATGGTTATAGGAACACTATGGAGTGGTTTGTTCCATTACCAAACTAATTAGTTTCGGTCTTTTGCTTTTTCAAACTTTTTACCTTCCTCAAACTCCATTGTCTTAATTCAATGAAGGTGCGTTAAATTTCCATCGTGAAAATTTGTTTGGCTGCCCATCAATGTCAACCAGGCCGACAGAAGCTGGCTGATAATTTAAGTGATGTTTTACAAAATGAAGCGTTCTCAGAACCGGCCGGTCGGTTGAAGGCATCGCTATCGGTGCGAGAGGTTTGGGCTCGATATCCGGGCCGGTCAGATCGGACATGCTGCGACGTTTGTGTGTTGTCCAGGCGCTTAGCAGCGAAGACGGAGCCGCAACATGCTTGGTCGTAATACCGCGAGTAGAAAGATTTTTTTTGAAAGCATTTCTATTCGCTTCCTTAAAAGGTTAAGATAATTTTGAAGTCGGCAGAACGATGATTGCCTTGTGAGCAAGCGATTTGTTTTCACCCTACACCGTCAATTTTCCTATGTTTTTTCATCAACTTTATATTTAAGTTGTTTGACATTATGAAAGAGCTAACTTGCACTTGCGATTACAAATTTTCATCAGACTCATAATTAAACATTGCTTCAATGTCAACGATAAAGTTGGTCAGTTTTTTGGTGAATATTAGGATAGCTAGATCATTGCTTGTCAACATTTTTCAAATGATCCACAGCAGGAAGATGTACTAAAAGTCATCTACACGTGCAGTAGGGTTCTCTAGAAAAGATCTATTAAAAGCGTTCTCTGGAGTAAAAAAGGGAAATTTTCAAGTGCATCTCAATAATTTTTTGGCACAAAATTAGCCTTGCTACTGCAGCCAAGAAACAAAATGCTCTCCTCACCCCTATTTCTCGCTGGAAATTAGCCTGCGTGAAATGTTTACGTAACAAGGTCATATAGATCTGACCTAATAGTGTTAAACTATGAAATCGTAAAAAGTATTGTGATAGTGATGTACAAGGAGAGTTTCAGAGTTAACGCTAGCAGCCCTACAGAACGTTTCCCGAAGTAGCTTTTTCTTTTTCTTTTTGAATTACCCATTTCGAAATGCTCATTTGTCCTTTTGGGGTAATCCTACAGGTTAAGAACCACTGCCCTAGAGTGCGTTGTGTACCCGGTTGAAAAACTCTCAGCTAAATTGTGGTAACAGAAGTTTGCCCATTTCCAGGAAGACGATCAACATTATTCTTTGTATTTTTCATCCAGGCTTTAAATGAATGGGATCATCGTCACTGTAATGGCATCGAATGGAGGAGGAAGTTGGACTCACAGAGAGGTTCGGTGCTAGCTACCGAGTTGAAGAACAATAGTTGCAAGTTGGCCAAGTGGACGGTCAGCTCCTTGTTGGCTGGGTAAGTCGTAGATGGAAGGTAGATCGTGACGTGTGTTGGGTGCTTAAAAAATTAAGTCTTCATCACACTCGTGGTATTACGCCGAAGCGTGTAACGAGTGGCGGGAACCATCTCTGCGGCTTGGCACATGGGCAACACAGCTCTTAAGAAACATGGCAGCGTTGGCGACTCTGCTGGGAATTGAACTCAAGAACTCATGCACCGAGAGCGATGTGTTCAACGACCGAGTGGACCGGGTCGCATGCTGCTCGTCATAATTATTTGGACAATCAATTTTCAACCAGCTGCTTCTGCTTTATTTTCAACTATTGCAACTACTATCAATTGAGATAATAATTTCGTTTCGTTAATATTGCAAAAGTGTTTTCAATAAGAATGCACTTGCTAGTTTTCAGATAGCACTCAATATTGTCGGTCTGTAATCAAAATGAAGATTTTACATCATGATTCATGAGTTATGTCAGTCGGGATTGTGAGTTTGCTCAGTGCTCTCGTTATTTATCTATGTTTATTTGGGTGTCCCATTTTTGGGCGACTTCTCAGGAAAATTAAGTTCGGGTCCAATTCTGACTGGATTTTTGTCCCTGATTTCAAAAATAACGTCGTCTTTTCATTATGACGTCATCTTGGGGAGCCACCTAGCGCATGACGATATTTCCAATATCGTATGAGCTAGGAAGTTGAAACTGGCATTAAAATGCTCACAAAGTATGTTTCCCTCCCTGTGGTCAACACATTATAAAACGTTAACTGCAACAGAAAGCGAGTTATTTCGAAAAACATGATTTTTGATCGTTTTCGCACCAAAAAGTGACAAAACACTAGGAAAATGCTGTTTACGGCTTAATTTTTGATAATAGCTGGCAGTGAACTCTGTTTCGACCTTTCCAGTCTCTCTCTGTTTATACCAATGTTATTCTGATTACAGCACTCAATAAACACTGTTTCGACATGACAGACCTCATCAGTGTATGTTAGTTGAAAAGACCATCATTTACTCTAGGAAATAAATATATTTTCCGATAGATCCTTATATGTGATTGGTAATTTCAAGAATACGCTAAATAACCATCAACCCTCACCAGCACAGTGCAGCACACGTGTAGGTTTCTAAAAATCGGAAAAACAGTGTTCACTGTCTTCAGTTATGTATACTAGTCCTGTTGCGTTTGCAACAGAGTCTATATCAAATGTCGTCAGTTTATGGATCAAATCAAGCTTACCTGTACTTTCAAAAAGTCGGAATGAAACTTAGCCATTGTAAACTGCGAAAAAACTGAAAGCAGCGAAAAAGCGAGTGAATAAAAATCAACATTTTTTACACGAAATTGTTTTTGGCGCAGCATCTTAATGTACTCGTGCATCAACCACAATGTCCTTGGATAGCAAAATATACCTGTATATTTTGGAGAGCAAAATAATCTTTTTGAAGTTTGAATTTTAAGATCAGCAGAGAAATAATATTAACATCCAAGAAAGTGCTTATTTTTTAAATGCATGGAGAGGCAATAGCTTCAAAAAACAAGAAAAGCTTTAGAAGAGAAACATAAAAGGTTAAAGAAATAAAGAGGAAGGCCAAGAAAAGATGAATATCAGCTAAAAAACAGCTAACTATTATGGTAGACAATGAAGTAGCAGCAATGGAGGATAAGAATGAAGATTTAGCGTGTACCTTAATTGCTGCAAGCTGTGCAAAAGAATTTAATACTGTGCAAAATATGTGGTCAAAACAAGCGCGTACCCGAAGATCGACATTTCATTTTTTTAAGATAACAGGATGACCAATATTGTTTCAGTCATGCTTTGCTCTTTTCCTCTTATTGAATCTGAATTGTACTGGTACAATACGTACATGCTTTAAAAATGGAAGAAATATGACTTATACGTCAAAGTTCATCAATTCAACAAGTGCTGTAAAAAAAAACAAATTATTGTAGACGTAAAAGGACTAGTATACATAACTGAAGACAGTGAACACTGTAGCGGTGCGTTAGCAACTGAGGAAACCTGCCGGTTGGCTCTGTTTAATTAATCTTAATCACTGGGTGTTCAGGTCGGAATACATGAAAATGGGATATGTGTCTCGCTACAACATCCACGATTCGTCCCGTCATGTTGTGATCGGGACACAGCAGTTTGTTCCCAAGGAATTCGCCGCGCAGATCAACTTGTCAGTGGCGAATGCGTGGGGAATTCTGCGATGTGTGATCGACCTCTGCTTGAAACAACCTGAGGGAAAATATCTCTTGTTGAAGGTTCGTAGTTTATTTGTTTCTTCATTAATTTTCGTTTCTTATATTTCATGGCCGAAAAATATAAATAAATGCTTCTGTAAATGAAAATTCTCACTTTACAACATTTTATTTTACAATGTTGTGAGTATTTGTGTGGCTTTCCGGAGTTTGAAGTGTAACCGGGCGAAAACAGTTCGAATGTTAGCTTTTCATGCATGGTTTTGTACATGATTAATTTCTTCATTTATATGAGAGTGACGCAGATTAGGTGAACATTTACAGTAGGTTTCACGAATCACTAGGGAAGAACTGTCGTGGTGTTTGCATCAATTGAGCTAAGGGCAGCCAAGCTGCATGTATTGCAATGGAAGAAACAAATCTCAGTTCCGCTTTGCTTGCTCCCGTCTCCTCTCAACTAATTCAATAAAGATGTGTGTGCTGCTATTTTTGCGCTCTACGTTCCTTGATGCACAAAAACCTGGGATAGTGGGATATAGGTGAAAATGAGCGTTGCAGGAGTAATATTCATAATACCATAAGCAGTGGACGAAAATAGCGGAAGGACCAAAAAATTAGACTTCATTAATTCTTAAAAAACTGAACGTTTCGACAACATAGATTCATCTGTTGTCATGAGCAGGGTAAGCGAGCCAGTGCAAAACTGAAAGTAGCACTGCTGATGATGACTGCTCAATCATAGGTTGTCGAAACGTCCAGTTTTACTGCGACTATATTTTGTCCTTGAGGAGTAATCTTGATCTTGCAGGATCCCAACAAACCGGTGATTCGCTTGTACAAACTTCCGGAAGGAACTTTTAGTTCTGATGAAGAAGAGGAAAGCTCGGAGGAGGAGAGTGAAGAAGAGAGTGACGAGGAGGAAAAATGAGGAGAGGAGCAGTTTTCTCTGTGACGACATAATTGGGTGTTACGTGGTTGCTCGTGAGTTGGGTGAAATAATAAAGTGGAATTTGTGTGAAGAAATTGGTGTTACGATGATGAGAAGTTACTCAAACTATAAGCTCGTATTCAATTAGAATTCCAAGCATAAATCTAACCCAATAGATCTTAGGCTTAATAGGACTTAATCTCAAAAGTCTGATTGCGAGTGAGATTCGAACCCATGCCCGCACCGACCTGTGACCATAGGTGGGCACAAATCGCTACTCCGCTAATTAGCAAAGCTTACTTTTTCACTAGCGGATTAGCTGTTCAGCTAACGTTCAAAAATGTTAGCCCACTGGTTATCGAAGCTTAATTTTTTCAGCTAATCCGCTAGAATAAGAATAGTTGTTACCGCGGTTTAGATCAAGCAATAATGACTCCGTCAATGACATTACGTTGCTGAGCTTGCGTATTGCGCAGCCACTGTTTCGACATGAACGAGCTAAGAGGTTATCGACCGGCAGCTTTTCTTGGTACCAATAACCAAGTACTTTGCGACCTACTTACTGCGTCAAAAACCATAGGCGAAAAGCTATTTTTGATGGGTCAGATTAGATGCGTTTGGCCATAATGGGGGCCCATTACCCTCCAAAGAACCGCTAGCATACTTTTTCTAGGTATCGCATGAAACCTAGTGGAAACGAAAACTTACATCGACCGGATCACGAAATGGTATGTGACAGAAATTTTTTCGGCTGCTATACCCCTCGCGGAAGCCCTCAAAGTTTGAATTATGACGTCATAGCGAGAGCATTTTGACCGAGAATCGCATGAAACTTTGTTCAAACGAAAGCTTCATTGCACTGAACACGAAATGATAAATGACAGAAACTTTTTCGGCTGCTTTACCCCCGTCGGAAGCCCCCAAAGTTCTAATTATGACGTCATTGGGGGCTTCTACCGGGAGTAAGTTTGTGACACCATTTCGTAATCAGTGCAATGTAAGCTTTCGTTTGCACTAAGTTTCATGCGATTCTTAAGTCAAAATTTGTTCGCTATGACGTCATAATTGAAACTTTGGGGTCTTCTGCCTGGGGGTAAAACGGTCGAAAAAAATTCTACCACATTCCATTGCGTAATCTCTAGGGTGTTTTGTTGTTTCACCATGTTTGAAATGAAGATAGCGCTTCGATATTGGTGTGAAAATGTGCAGAATTGTTGATTTCCTATACCCTTCTAAGAGACTCCATAGCTCTAACTTTATCCAAAAACAAGATATTTTCAAAAACCAAAGTTTGCGTTATTTTAAGTAATAAATTAATTATTAGGCCTAATGTCAAAAATAGCGCAAACTTTGGTTTTTGAAAATAACTTGTTTTTGGATAAAGTTAGAGCTATGGAGTCTCTTAGAAGGGTATAGGAAATCAACAATTCTGCACATTTTCACACCAATATCGAAGCGCTATCTTCTTCCGTTCTCGAGTTAGGAAAATTCTCCCCCATCAAGCTTAAAGCGCGGCCTGCCCCTCCTAAATGACGTCATTTCAAATTATTTTTTTCAATTTTGGAATCAGTGCCCAAAACTCTATCACATGCGACCCCTAGCATTTTTAATTTCAAAAATGGTGAAAAAACGGAACACCTTAGAATCAATGCAATTTAGGCTTTCGTTTGCTCCTAGTTTGATGTGATACTTAGAAAAGGTATGATAGCTAGCATACCTTTGTGACGTCATCACTCGAACTTTGGGGGCTTCTGTTGGGGGTAAAGCAGCCGAAAAAATTTCTGTCACATACCATTTCGTGATCTGGTCAATGTAAGCTTTTGTTTGCACCAGGTTTCATGTTGTACCTAGAATATGCTAGCGATTTTTTGTGGGGTTTTGGGCCCCCATTAGGCTTCGGCCAAACGCATCCAATTTGACCCGGCTGAAACCACTTTTCGCCGATGATTTTTGACGTAGTAGGTCGCAATATACTTAGTTATTGGTACCTAGAAAAGGCATGCTAACCCCTCTCAGCTGCCTGTCTATCAATCTTGCCTTTCGCAAAGGCGCGATAGCCAGACATGGTTAAATGGTCAGATCGACACTAATTTTAGCAGGCCTACTGTGCTTATTTCCCTGCTCTACTTATTTCGGCAATGTGCTTGTTTCAGTACTGCGCTAATTTCGCTGCCGAGTTTATTTCAGTGCTGTAAGTTCTTTCAGCGTGTGCCCAAACCTTCACAATAAACCGTGCTATTAAATAAACTGCGGTATTGGAAATTGCGTTGACACGATATTGTTTAGATTTGGCTGATCAACTGAAAAACGCGATATTAAAACGATTGCTGCAAGTTACAAAGTTGATTTTTCGTCGTTTCTGTCTCAAATTATAATTTTATGATTAATTAGCGGACTAACGTTAGCTTCCGCTGACGAAAAATTCGTGTTATCGGATTAGCGTTAGCAAAGTTATCTATTTGATTATCGGATTTGCTGTTAGCGCAGCTAATTTTTGCGTTAGCTGTGCCCACCTATGCCTGTGACGTGTCACCAGCCCTATAGTTACGGCGAGTCATTACTAGAAACACGGTTCTAACCCACCCACCCGGCTGTCGTTGCTAAATATAAAATGAGAAGAAATATGTTAGGTGCCTGACCGAGAAGCGTGCGGATGACCAAGTAAACGAGAAGCGGACCGCTGATAGTGTTGGGGCTTCTCCGGTGCTTGCATAGCTTTCCAGCCAGGGTCGGCGCCAAGGGGGGCCAGGCCCCCATAATCGACACGCTTGTCCCCTCCCCCCCCCCAATTAACAAGCTTACGTTTTTGAAGACAGCTGATTTTCTGCTTAATTTTAAACTTTGGCCCCCCTAAGTCGCCGGCTCTGCTATAGGCCTTCGCTTATATCGTTGGGCAAGCTCGTAACTTCCAGCTTGGTGCAAAAATGTTTTTATCTAAGTGATGTCGCAATCATTTGAGGCAGCCTCCAATCGTGTTGAATTTAGCATTGGAACATATTAAGACTAGAGGAGAAAAAAATGCGCTGTAGCAAGTTTATAAATTTTGCTCCAAAAGTGAGGCAGGCAGGTCACTGCCTCACGCATGTAGGGGCAAGTGCGGACCCATGATCATGTTGGTCCCATGAACTGCCCACTCCAGTTTTTCATAGAAAAGCAGTTGAGATTTTTTATCGACTACTTTTGGCAACACCAGGTTGTTTAAGCATGATCAGAAATGTTCATTGAGAAGTAGGCTACACACATTTGGAGGAGTTACTGTAGTTGGTTCGTTTTAGCTACAAAAAATTAACTTTTAATGGTGTAAATTAGTCGATTTTTGAGCATGAAGTAACATTGATAAATTCTTCTGCATTCAGCAGTAGTAATGAGTCATATTAGGGTAGGATATCTAACAGAGCTGAGCACTTCCGCAAATTGCAGACTTTAGTTTATTTTTGCGGATTTGCAAAAACGATTTTCTACCGCAAACGTTCGCGGAATTGCGATAAAAAACTGAAATTTGCTGCAAATGCGCAAAGCTAATTGGTCTGAACTAAAAACTCCTGTTAGATTTTTTAAAAACTTTAGTTTTCAATATTTTTTTCTGCTGCTTCTTGGAAGTTTAAGTATCTTTGAATTAATCCATGATCTTCGTGAGCTTTTTGGTTTGATTTGAGGTTGGCGTATGAGGTTGGCTTTCACTTGTAAAAGTCTAATAAACTTCGATCAACAAGTTTTGTGGCAAAAACAACCGTCATGCAAGATTTGTTTATCCTAGAATGTTCGTCCTTGAGGGATGATTGTCTCGCTTAAGGTCAAATTATTTTAAAGGATCAATGAACCTTTCCCTAAGAGTGGTTGATGAGGGCTAATAGCCCGAAAAAGTGTTGTCCTACTCTATGGTACCAATAGGCTACCATAATCATAGCTAGAGTTGTCATGCGTCTGTCAGTGAGGAGCAGAGCTGGGCACTTCCGAAAATCAGTCCACAAAACCGCAAATTGTGTACTTCCGTTTGTTTTTGCGGATATGCGAAATTAATTTTCTACCGCAAACGTTCGCGGACTTGCGGTAAAAAACTGAAATTTGCCGCAAAGCTAATTGGTCTGAACTAAAAACTCCTGTTAAATTTTTCAAAAACTCCAGTTTTCATTATTTTTTTCTGCTGCTTCTTGAAAGTTTAAGTATCTTTGAATTAATCCATGATCTTCGTGAGCTTTTTGGTTTGATTTGAGGTGGCATATGAGGTTGGCTTTCACTTGTAAAAGTCTAATAAACTTCGATCAACAAGTTTTGTGGCAAAAACTACCGTCGTTCAAGACTTGTTTATCCTAGAATATTTGTCCCTGAGGGATGATTGTCTCGCTTAAAATCAAATTATATTAAAGGATGAATGAACCTTTCCCTAAGAGTGGTTGATGAGGGCTAATAGCCCGAAAAAGCGCTATCCTATTCTTTGGTTCCTTAATTATATCTATAGAGCTGTCATGCATCTGTCAGTGAGAAGGATGTTTATCTTCGATCCGGCCCAGGGGCGAATTAAGAGATCGCGGGGCCTGGGGCAAATAAGAGTGCAAAGGGTTACCATATTTTTTTCCGCCCAAAATCTAGCGAAGAGCAAAAAGTCATCACGTCCGCAGATGTCCAATTTTCGGCACAAAATCAAGTGTACAGCAAAGAAATAGGTCAACGCGTCCGCAGGCCGTAGTTTCAGCAGAAATTTCCCAAAATTTTCATATGAGCATGATTTGACATGCTTTCACCGTTCAAAATGCTGAAATGCGCGGGGCCCCCCAAAGTGTGGGATACGGGGCAACTGCCCAGTTTGCCCATTGCTTAATTTGGCCTTGATCCGGCCGTCGCGTGGAAGTCGGGTGGTATTCGATTCTGTAATCCAAGAAGGACGTCTGTTTTACATGCATATAGGCTATAATGATTTTTTTCAACAGCTCAGATGGCCGAGTGGTATAGAGCGTCTGTCTCTTGAGCTGTAGACTCTGGTTTGATTCCGAGTCGGGTCAAACCAATGACTTTAAAATTGGTATTCACACCTTCCCTGCTTGACGTTCAGCATTAAAAGGACAGTGTGGAGAACAAGCCGGCAAGTTTACTTGTTGTGCCGTTGGGAAAGGCAAATAGCGGAATTCCCCCGTCTTGGTGTGGTAGACAGATGGCTGGCAATTCCTAAGCGAGCTCGTATAGCGCATTGATCGCTTTGTCGTGATAGGAGGATAAATATGCAACTAACTAACTAATGATTGTTTGCGACACTGAGCAATGCAAGCTATATATATTTTTGTGCGGGGTTTTGACAAGAATATGTGCCGCGGTACTGCCCAACACTGTTAATAAGTTTGTTTCGTTTCAATTTTGATTCATGCACGCATAGATAATACAGCTTTTCCAGGACGTTGTTATATAAGGTAGTTGAGCCAACAATAAGGTACACTGTTCGGTTCTCTGATTCGCACGGTTTTGACATCCCTAAGAACGCCTTGCAAACATTTCTGATTTTTTTCACGCTAGGCTTTTTATGCTAAGCGTCCAGCTGGGAATAATTAAGAAAAAATTAACAAAAAATATATAATGCGGTTTAAGTTTGCGGAACTGTAATGTGCATTTTGCGGTTGCGGAAGTTAAAAAACTGTCGCAAATGTATCGCAAACTTGTGTAATTGCGGTTGTAGACCACCTCTTGCAGTTTTGCGGTTGCGGATTTGAGAGTAAATTTGCGGTGCCCTGCTCTGGTGAGGAGAATGATTATCTCCGATCCGGCCCAGGGGCGAATTAAGAGATCGCGGGGCCTGGGGCAAATAAGAGTGCAAAGGGTTACCATATTTTTTTCCGCCCAAAATCTAGCGAAGAGCAAAAAGTCATCACGTCCGCAGATGTCCAATTTTCGGCACAAAATCAAGTGTACAGCAAAGAAATAGGTCAACGCGTCCGCAGGCCGTAGTTTCAGCAGAAACTTCCCAAAATTTTCATATGAGCATGATTTGACATGCTTTCACTCTTCAAAATGCTGAAATGCGCGGGGCCCCCCAAAGTGTGGGATACGGGGCAACTGCCCAGTTTGCCCATTGCTTAATTTGGCCCTGATCCGGCCGTCGCGTGGAAGTCGGGTGGTATTCGATTCTATAGTCCAGGAAGGACGTTTGTTTTTAGTTCTGTTTGACCTTTACCGTAAAGAGAATTCAACTGGAGTGTGACGTAGCTATACGTACCACAAAAGTTCAATTTTCCTCGGTACATAAACCTTGAGGTATAATTGCCTTGTTTAAGTCAATCAGATCGAACGATGAGTGTACCTTCGCCTGAACGCGGTTGATGAGGGTTAGTGCGAAATCGTGCTGTCCCACTGTGCGACAATATTTTTCAGTTTGACCAAAATTTCTTAGCTTGTTGATGGTAGAAGTAATTAAATGCTGGTAAGTCAAATTAGTTTAATTTTTGAAAGAACTAGAGCCGCTGTGACATCTAGCCCCGGCCTTTTCATAGCCTAATACCATGCACTGTTTTCTTATTTTCTCGTTTCAATTTTCTTTGTTGTTTCTTTCCTCTTACAGTACTGTACAGTTTATCCCATTGTTAGGGTGCTTGTAAACTGTGAACAAGTAAAATTGTAATATTTGATTGTTCTAAACAGCATTTTAAAAAGCATAAGCATATGAGCACACCGGCCGTTAGCTTAGTTGCTAAGCGGACGCTCTCGGTGCGGGAGGTCTGGGGTTCGATTCCCGGACCGGTCAAATCGGCACAGTGTCGCCAACGGCTCGCCACCGCTGTGACGTCTTTTCGGAGCTGTGTAGCCCAGGCGCTACGCCGAGGAGATGGGCCCCGCCACTCGTTACTTTCTTCGGCGTAATACCGCGAGTATAATGAAGATTTGATTTGAAGCATATGAGCTCTCCGATTCAAAATCTACTTTCATAAAGCTGACGATTACGTGCGTAAAAGCAACGCCGACCACGCTTTTCTCATAATCGACTTTCATAAGCAGAGATGGGCACTCGGTACTTTAAAAGTACCTACCGTAACGACAATATCGATACGGATACTTTGCGAAAAAAGTAAGGACGGTACCGATAACGGTACTTTTTTTTAAAAGTCAGAACGATATAACAATACTCGGTGGTGATATTTGATACTTTTCAAACAAAAAAAAAATTTTGTTTTTTTTTTTTTTTTCGACAAAATTGCGGTAGTGAATACATTCGATCTAAATGAGTGATGTACTTTTGCATTGATTTTGCATGGAACGCGTAGCAAAAAATATTGTGTTCTAGTAACTCATTTCGTTTGATGAAAAAGTTTGTCCGAAATCCTAATGATTGCCATGCTGCGTTGGTCTACCCTAGGGTTGTAATTCCTGGAAATCCCGAATTCCCGGGATTTGGGGTATTTTTTCCAATCCCAATCCCGGGATTATATGTCTAGAAATCCCGGGACTTATTAAATTTACTATACCCCTGATTGACCGTTTTATGTCAGCCTACGGAAGTGAGCATCATGTAATGTTACAATTCTAAAGTACAGAATTAAGTGTTACGTACCCTAGCTCAGCGTTTCTCAAATGGTGCACCGCAAGGGTTAGCTAGGTGCGCCAAACTTGTATTTCGTAAATTTACGAGCTGTTATTTGCACTATTCTTTATTTTCGGAATTTATACAATTGGATACGATGACCATCTTGAAGTTGTAAGATATCCGACATTGCAATTATTACAGTCATATTCTTGGCGCAAAACCCTTTTCCTGGCATGCTGCTCTACATGAGTGGAGTCAGAGAGAGACTAAATAAAGTTACTATTTTCTACACTCGATAAAGTTGTTGATGGAAACAGTATGATGTGCTCTAATGCCTCTAATACTTATAGCAGCTAACAGATAGCTCAGCTTCTGCCCAGAGAGATTTTTGTTCTTTCCATACTACTTTTTTTAATTATTTGCTCAATCCCGAATAATCCCGGGATTATAAATCTAAAATACCGGGAAATCCCGATCCCGGGATTGTATAAACTGGTCCCAAATTTACAACCCTAGTCTACCCTACTACCAAAGCTAAAGTGGCGTATCAAAATTATTCAACATTCGCTGGCCAATAAATGTTTTGGCAAATTTTTGACAGTATGCTTGCGAAGAGGCGCGCAACCAAAACTTTTTTAAAAGGGGCTGACTCAACCAAAGAAAGTAAAAACTATTTTTTTCAGAAATCAATGTTTTGGAGCATTTACAAATGTAGGCTATATACATACATGCATATAGGCTATATATTTTTTTTGGGTGGGGTTTTGACAAGATTATGTGCCGCGGTACTGCCCAACACTGTTAATAAGTTTGTTTCGTTTTGATTCATGCACGCGCAAATAATTCAGCTTTTCTAGGATGTTGTTATATACGGTAGTTGAGCCAACAAGACAGAGATGGGCACGGCACTTTATTAAAGTACCGGCGGTACCGGTACTCGGTACGTGAAAATCAAAAGTACCGCCGGTAGTGCCGCGGTACTTTTGTCAGTACTTTTCAAAAACAGTTCCAGAAAGAAAGTACTGCCCTATATTTTGTTGATTTTTGATAGAAACTGGTCAGTTTCATAATAATTAGGCCTATAGGTACTAGCTAGATAAATACTAAATTACTCAATGTTGTAGTGTCACCGGTAACTTGGTTCGGTACAATTCTCGAATTGCTAACTATGCACCAACCGTCGAAAAATGGTACAAAGCAAGCTATAGTTAGTGCCAGAGGTTAGCGCAACAAAAAGCAGAAAAAATGTAACCATATCCCTCGCCCACAGGAATGGGCCGCCACGAATAAAGCGAAAACTTTTTTTATTGGAGACCCTATTTTGCCAAAATGCAACAAAAAGATTGCTTAGGGTTTTTGAATGAATGGGAATGTTAGAACCAGAAGTGGCCTACGCTGGAGTTTTCAATGGAAGGAGTTCGTCAGAAATCATAATGACGTCAAACCTTTTGGTGAAGTCATTAAAACAAAAACAACACTTTTAACATCGAAGTGTGTATAGAGCAGAGGTACCCAATTTTTTTAGATGCACCAGATTTGATAATGTAAAAGTACTCGAAGAGTCGTGGGCCAATAATATTTTAAGGCAGGCCTATACTTCGCTATTTTTTAAAATTTGTTGCACTCCGTATCTTCACGTAGGACAAATCGTTCTAACTTTTTCATGGCGCTTACTTTTTGTGTCTGTGATTTGCAGCAGTACTCGAGTTGAGGGGGGATGCGAGGGATGCCACCCCCCGAAAAACAACTTCATCCCCCAAAAAACATTTTAGCGTAAACCATTCCCTTACAAGCAGACCTATAAAGACCATCCTCCTAACATCTGCGTAAAAAATTGTTGGCCTACCATCCCCCCATAAGTGTTTTTACGACTCGAGCACTGATTATTAGAAAGCACTCAAAGCTTCAAGTTAGATTCATGCGATCATAATAATAGATAATACTTTGTGCGACCACGGACGAGGACAATATGAAAACTCATGATCGCGAGACTGAAGACCCTGGGTGTAGAGCAGTGATTCTCAAACATTTTCGTTCTACCGCTTCCTTTTGGAAGTTGAAGACTTTCATCATCCCCTTATCAGGAAAATAGTTTTAAGAAGAGCGTGCGCCGTACGAAGACATTTTCTAAGATGGGGTTGCGCAAGTGCAAACACACGTTTTGCTTTGTGAGTTTAGTATCTTATGAATTAAGATATAGCAAGCAAAAATGGTTGGAGCAAACCGCATATGCGCATTAGGAGTTGGGAATAATCCCATAACGGAACTGACAGATAGTTAGTTAGTTAGTGTATTTTATTTCCGTACCGTCAACACAAGAATAATATACAAAAATAATATACAGTATAATTGGACAGCACGAGAAAAGGGAAGAAGCAACAAAACGATAAACGTTGTAACATGCAACGGGAGAATGGAAGATGAAGAAAAGTAACATGAGAAGCATGGTTGCAGCACCCGATACGAATGGCGAATAAGCTGCAAAGTAAGATGGGAAGAGCTGCTGCAATAGACTGTCATAATCAGCAACGATTAGTTTGAAACATTGTAAATACTCGTCGAGTTGACACGAGTAAATGTAATACAAAATAGGCCTATAGTTTACTATTGACAGAACAAAACAGAACAGATTTATTTTGTACACGCTCATACCACAACAGTTAACAACTAATAGTTGAAAAATAACTCATGCAAGCAATTAAAATTTAGTAAAACATCATGGTCTGAGGCTAGAGTGTACGAGGGAGACAACAAAGGGAGCATTGCTCATCGGGTTGTTGCCACTCCTACCACACAAAAGATTCAATACCAGCGCCATTTAGTTACATAGTCAAAGCCAATGTACAGTTAGTTGGTTTATCGAAAGTATCCCAAAATAGATAATACGCGCAAAAGAAAAGAAAGAAAAAAAATCAAACAAATACTCACTGAGTAGTACGTACACCATAATAATAGACAAAATACTGGTACCGTAGAATTCATTGTATTTAAGAACATAACGATTTTTGATTACTATTAAGTTAGTTTGAGTAGTTTACTATTAATCATTAAGTAGTTTACTATTACTATTAAGTAGTTTACTATTAAGGTAGGTCTCAGCCCAGTAATGTTTAGGATGTGGGCCTTTAAAAAACGAAATTGATATTAGCTCGCTAATAATATGGTCTACATCTGAAATACCATCGGATTCACAAGAAAAATCACACAATTATTTTATAATTTTGCATCTTTTTAAGGAGATTCACTCAAGAAACATTATTGCAAAGAGTTGTAAGTCGATCGATGGAATGTCTGTCGGCAGCATGGCCGAGTGATTCGGAGGGTCAATTTTACGATGGCCATGTTCACGAGGTTGGTGGTTTAACTACCACCCAAGTCTTGTTGTTGCGTCCTTGGACAAGATGCTTCACGACGATTATCTCTGCTTGGTGTAATCTAGCAAGCAGCAAATTGAAGAAGTCAGAAGCAAAACTCAACCGGAAAACTCGGAAACAAAAACAACTCCTAAGCGAGTCTAGATTCGTCTTACGCACAGCGCCTCCGTCGCTTTCTCGTAGCAGGAGGATACAAATGAAGAAGAAATCACATCAAAGAAAATCAAATGTTTAAAAAAAGCTCATAAGTACTTGCGAAATTGCGAGTTGAATCCGAAAAAATGAAAGCTTCAAAAAAGACGTCATAAAACTACTTTAAATTTTTTTTCGTTCTTGTTCTCATAGTTAAGCTGAGGTTACAAGTTGCATTAAATGAACATGAACAAAAATTGAAAATACACTGGAATGTCAATACTGGTATCTGAATTTGGTTCAAGTAACAAGCTAATGAAAGTCAAACTTTTTCTCGGGTTATATTTTGGAATGGATTCAAAAATGACAGTGTATTTGATGCAACACTCGCACTACTCGATGATTTGAGCGGAATTTTCCGCACGCTAACTGTTCTTATGCGGATGTAAAGTAAAATATTTACCTGCAAACACCACAAAAACCACATAAGGTACTAAAAATAACAAAAAATAAAGACTTTTGAAAGAATTTATTCAGAAAAAAGTATCGATTAATTTATATCAATTTACCACGGAAAAAAAATAGGGAAAAGCCCCAATCGATAAAGAAAAAAAAGTAAAGAATTTTTGCATTCGATGACGAAAAAGTAGAGAATATCGATTATCGATTTCTAATCGATATTTCCTACCCTGGTAACAACCTTATCAACGGACGGTGACGCAAAAAAAACAGATGAAACTATTGAAAAACTTTTACTCTGAATTGCATTTTAAAAACAAAACCATTTAGGAAAGGTCGTCTAACTCTGAAAGACCACTCCTCTTCGGCTTCAAAATATCTTTTCCTGTGGAAAACAATCTTTCTATTGCCGCACTTGAAGGGATGGCAGTATCGTATTATAAAAACAAATCTTTTAAACGATTGCTGTGGAAGGTGTAGTTGTGCAGACTTCTTTTTTATTATAAAAGATTTTGCGAAAGTACCGAGTAGGCTACCGCCTAAAAATTGAGAAGTAAAAGTACCGGCACTGCGATACCGGTACTTTTTTACCGACGATACCGGTACTAAAAAAGTACCGCGGTACTGCCCACCTATGCAACAAGATGGCAGACTGCTCGATTCTCTGCTTCGTAAGGTTTTGACATCTCTAAGAACGCCTTGCAAAGATCTTCTGATTTTTTTCACGCTATAGGCTTTTTATGCTAAGCGTCCAGCTGGGAATAATTAAGAAAAACTGACAAAAAATAAATAATGCGGTTTAAGTTTGCGGAACTGTAATGTGCATTTTGCGGTTGCGGAAGTTGAAAAACTGTCGCAAATGTATCGCAAAACTTGAGGAATTGCGGTTGCGGACAACCTCTTGCAGTTTTTCGGTATTTGCGGTTGCGGATTTGAGAGTAAATTTGCGGTGCCCAGCTCTGATATCTAAGCTCTGAGTTCAGGTTTTTCTGTAACTGCATTCAAGTGAATGAAATTTTGCACAGACAGGTTGCGGTGTGCCGCCATGAGCCACCAAAAAAGTTTTGACCTTTCAGCCATGGTTCATGGGTCTTCACAAGATAAATTATTAAAAAGATGTTTATGCGCGCGCTTCTTCAACTTCTGTTACACCTAGGCCTACAACATGTTGAATGAATCGTGTGACGCCAATCATTTTTTTGCAACCAAATAGATTTACCTTTTAGCTATTGTTTATCTCTGAAGATTGAGCTGGGTATTTTTTAAATATTTTTTTTAGTCCAACGTTGATCGTTAAATCACTACTGTGTTTTTATTTTTGACTAAATTCATGCAAACAACGAGCAAACGACGTTTTATGCTTCATCTTTATTGTAATTCATGGGAGCAAGTGTGGTGGCTTAATGGTTCTTACTGTTTTTTCTGTGTGGGCTCTTGAGCCACATCCATTTGAGGATCAATATCAGCCAACGTGTTAGAGTTATCACTTCAACCTGCACATGGTATCATTGGAGTGCAAAAGCGCGTATTCCTTCAAAATTCCAACTTTGTAGCTCGTTCAAAACACAAGTTAGAAACGATTGTACGAAAAACGGCTCAAGGGTCCTCACTTTCCCCTACTTATTTGTGCGAAGAAAGCTTCGTGAATTCTCTAAGCGAATAATGTCAAAGAAACCAGCGAATAAATGACAGCAAAATAGCTGGCGTCAACAATTATTTCGAGAGATAATAACAAAATAGTTTGGTTTTTACACATAAATAATTGTTTATTCAATCCGCGATTTATTGTTACTTCTTCGCCATGTTTTTTAGATAGATGAGGCAGTGCCTCACCTGCCTTCCTTGCGCAGACATATTGCAGCCAAAAGAACAATTATTATCATTCACATTATGCCACGTCAATCGTCAAACTCATTCACGCAAAACGAAAAAAATAACGAAAAGAAAAGGGGGAAATCGACATCTTCCTCCCAAAGGGAAGACTAAACAGAGTCTCCACTTTGCTCTAAAAACAAGATCTTCCAACAACACAGTTAAGCTTCTTGGTCTTATCCGTCTCATCAGCTTTAACAATAACACATAACTTGGCGATAGTTCTCTTCAAAGTATCCGACTTCGTTTTCACATCCACAATTCTTACCACTCCATGTTTGTCAGGATACAAACTCACTACGCGTCCTAAAGACCGGATTAAGCAGTGGATTAAGCAGTGGACCAACTGGGCAGTTGCCTTGGGCCCCGCGCACTTACTAATTTTTAGCTGCTAGAATTGTTATGATACTAATTTCTGCTCAAACTGCGGCCTGCGCTCGTGATGTCCTTTTTTTGCTCTTCATATGATTTTAGGCGGAAAATTAAACGGCAGCCTTGACTGTCCCGGGCCCCGCGATCTCTTAATCCGCCCCTGCTTGAAGGCCACTTGCCTCGCGCAGAAGTAGTGTCCTTGACCGATACGATGTCTCCTCATCGACCGACTCTTCTCCGCCAAATGCTCTGAAGAATATCTGTTGAACAGAGATTTTGTTCGATCACCGACCGGTGAGGGGAGTGGTAGAAGACATTGCTAAGGATCGGAAGTTTGTGGGGTTCGATTCCAGGGCCGATCAGATGTCGCCAACGACTTGCCACCGCTGCGACGTTTCCTCGGAACGGTGTTGCCTGGCCGCTTAATCGCAGAGATGGACTCGCCACTCGTTACACGCTACGGCGTAATGCCGCGAGCGTAACGATATTTCTTTTTTTTTTACTGGTATTTAATTTAAGATTTTAATTTGTTACGTTAATCTTTGCTTGTTTGGTTTTGGATGAGATGAAAACCTGTCAATTTTGTGCACGATCATCATTCCACGCTGCACCAATTCCACGCTGCACCAATTCCACACTGATCATCATTCCACGCTGCACCAAGTGATCACAATTTTCAAATGTCACGCACAGGTCTAAATGACGAGCAAAGTTAAAAGTTACGACGGGACAGAATTTCGTGAATCAAATTCTATAATGACGCATCGAGTGGTTTTTCCAGGAAGCGAAGTCCTATGAGCAAAATTCACAACACATTGTTTACTTTTTACGACATAAATTCAACTGGGCTGTGAAAAGTGGCAATCAGTATAATTTAGTCCTGCTGGGATTTTTTTATTTTGTTTCTTGGAATGTTTAATTCAGAAAAAATGGCGGTTCATATTGGCTAAACACAGAAAGAAAAAAAAAAGAAAAATTAAAAATAAATACATAGTAGGCAATGCAATGTCATGACAAACATTAACCAAAATCAGCTTTGGAGTTAGATCAAAAACAAGTAAAGCAAAGCAAAGCTACAAGAGTAGGCTATGTTCTCATACTGATTCGAATATGGAAAATAACTTGACGAGATTGGATTTTCCATTAGCAAATTAAGAGAATTGAAGATAAGTAACAGCTTACGAATCAAATAAGACAACATTAAAAGAGACTTGATGTGCATTAGCACTGGCATAACGTGGAAGATTAAGCAGCGTAGGAAATGAATCATTACGAAAGCGCATGTGTCTATAAGAACTATGCAAATACAGTGACTACATATGGCTGACAAATAACACAGTGCAATAAGTATTAAAAATAATTTTTGACATTTTAAAAATAGCTTTTACTTAGTTAGCAATACAATAATGAAGATTTCACTTGCCTGAAAATGTCATGGTCATCCGAAAGATTATTAGGCCTAAAGATAATGACAGATAATTAGGCCTACAGATAATTACTATATACAAGATCATTAGGCCTATAGATAAAAACACCCAAGTATTTTGTGGTTGAACAGAAATTAATATAAATTCCAATAAGTTTAAGATAAGATTGACATAACCCGACATTGGCGACCGGTAAACATTAGAGCACAGGTTTGTTGTTGCTACAAAATTAGATTAAAGATTACAAGTTATACCAATCCAATGAAAGGCAGTTTTGTTGTTGGTACAAAATAGCGTTTGCTATCTCAGCCATTCATTCGTTGCATTGAAGCGTGAGACAAACCAGCAGGATCCAACTGTTTTCTGCAAAATAATTTTCACCTGAGAGGCAATTCAGCTGCAAGCGTAAAGTGCTGCAGCGATGGGGAACCAGGGTCAGTATGTCTAGCAGCCAAGGCCGTATTTAGGGGAAATATTTTTATAAGTTTGAACTAAGACAGTCCAAGCTCTGCAATCGTTAAAACATGGCATAGCACGCAGTAGTAGGATGTAACATTTTGACCCGCAGGTATAGATGGCGGAACCGGGGGGCCGGGGGGCATTATTTACGCGTTTATTTCTACAATGTTGCCGCTGCATGAATGTATTCGAAATTTAATAGGCCTACCATTGAAATTAAAACCCAGAAAAGAGCTCAAATCCAGAGATGTTTTTTTTTTAATTTTGTTTGTGGGGTGGGGGAACAGAAACTAGAAGCAAGAACCGTGGGTTTGAAACCCACATAAATTGGACATGTCACATGTGGACAGGCTAAATATGGGTTGTAGGCATAGGGCCGGATTTACGTATAGGCTAAGCAGGTTGAAACCTACGACCTCGGAGAAAATGGGGGGCTCGTCACGAACAATAAAGACCTTTTTTCCTCTTCACCGATACTTTCAGTGGAAAACAAAACATCTGAGGACGTGTATACCTTTTTTGCTCTTCCAATCAGTGTGCCCAAATAACCTAGGGCCTCTCATTGTCTAAATTCGGCTCTCAGGAGCGTATTTAAGGGAGGGACCATTGTGCCATGCCCCCCATTTGACTTTGCCTTGTAGTAAACAAGAACAATACTAATGGTGCCAAGTGACTGAAATAGGGCAGATTCTTTTGATGGTTTCTGTAGCTTATGGCCAGGGGCGGATCCAGAGGGGTAGGATGAGGGATATGCATACTCCCACTAGCTATTTTCAAACATGATTTTGATGCATACAATTTTTTTACGATTTCAAATTTTTTTGATAGCTATAAGTCTTACGCCTTAAGCACGCATTAAAAATGTGCGAACGAAATGTATCATATTTGGCGAAGCACTCAGAATTAGGATCAAAATTTTAAACACAATTTGCCTGAAAATTATTCAAAAAGTACTAAAATAGCCATTACAGCACGTAAATTTTCAAACATTTTCCGGTAGAGCATACCCCCGGACCCCCCTAGAGCTTGTTTTGTTTCTTAATCAGCTTCAATTTTTTTGCTAGAAAAAATGTGGAAATTATGCTCCCTATTCCTTTTAAAATTTCTCGCTAAGCCACTGCCGGCCCTGGTTGTAGGTGAAGAAAACCTGGTCATTGGTTTTGCCCCCCCCTCACACACACACACTTTCGAAATGCTTCCGCCATGACTGCTCGCAGGTCATTGTTGCGGTTAGAACTATGCGTTTCTCGCTAAATCATTATGCTCAGCGCTACACGCGCTGAGTGCCGTTGCTATTGGTACATCTGCATATGGTTAATCAAGGCCGTATTTAGGGGGAGGGATCAACCCTCCAAAATATTTTTGTAAATTTTAACTAAGACACTGCAAGTTCAGTTACTATCAAAAATGTAGTATGCAAGCACACTCTAGTAGAATGTTTGTCCCTCGAGTCATCGTCACAATAGTGCATTTCCTTATAATGATGTTCAGCGCTCCAGGCTTGGAGTGCCGCAACATTTCGTTCGTTTGCCGTATAATTAATTCAGCTATAACCGTATTGGAGTAAATAAGACCCGAACCCATAAACAAGCTGAAGCCTTTGTGTAGGCCTACTACTCATGCAAATAAGTTACGGCAAAGCATGGAGACTGATTTAAAGATAAACTGATGTTTGTTATTGATTGCCATTATTAGTGGTCGCCCGTCAGAGGTATAAAAGGAGCAGGCGCCTGGCTTGTGTTAAAACTGTCCCCGTATAAGCACTGCCAGTTTACTGCAAATTTTACAATAACGCCATGTTCAACTAATAGATAGCTTTGATTGTGCGTCGGATGATACTGCTTGCTTGAAAAAGAAGTCCTATTCTACATAATTATGCTGAACAAAGCTTGATATTTACAATTATTTTAGTGGGCTAGAGCAAATAAAAACGTATTAAAAGTGCAAACTTTATTTGATTGCTTAATCTTCATTAAAGGTGCAAACGTTACAACTAATTTGCTTTCCTATTTTTTAAGGAAATTATCGTATTTCATAAAATCAATGCTTGCTCACAAAACAGAATATGAGTTTACATCAATGCACATAAGAAAGTGATATAATCCCCCTTTACTCTTTTTCGAAACTTGCTAATTTTTTGTCAGTTTGTGCTCACAGCTGCAGCGAATCCTTTGCAGTGAGAATTAGTTTAAATACAAAACACAGTGATCTTCAACCAAGGGTTCCTGCCTTGCAGCTTGCGTGAATGTTACAAGCTGAGGGTCTGCTCCAATTTGATTTTAGTCTGCCGGTATATAAAAATTTAATCGTCAGCTTAGTGAATGTCTGCCACTTCCTGGGCAGTACCTCTAATTATGCTCTGTACAGAAGCTATCTATTCGCTCTCTGTAAGCATCAAGGCACTGTAGGTTATGCAGTTGTATTTCGAGAGGTTTTGGTCACAGGAAAATAGTTTTACAACAAATATACGTACGATAATTTTGGCAAAATTTGCGCCTCAAAGTTTGGAAAATCGCAAAATTTTGAGTTTGGATCCGGGCAAAGATTTTGCTTGAGTTTGCAGCCCTAATACAACAAGTTGCAATCAAGCATACAAGTACAGCAATGACTGTAGTTTATAGTGAATTAAGATACCCTCACTGCAAACCAGATCTTTACTGTGAGCGACGTAGCTTACGCATTTCTCACGCCTCTGGTGAAAAATAGCGTGGGTGCTTTTGATTGATTTTTATTTCGGGTCTTGCACTCTGGACCACGTAAGTTTAAGCCCAGGACCAGCGGCATAAGTGCATTCAGAGAGAGCCACGGTGCCATGTTCCCTGCTGGCCTTGTCGTTGTTGTAGATTATAGAACACACTTGCATGTCATTCAATCAAATGCGCAAAAGCTAATGAACTTGCATCCTCCATTATGACATACCAAAGGCATTTAGGTAGGCCTACTAAAGTATTTTTGCAGTGTGTATTAGAGACTGCACTAACTGTAAGTACGGTACGTCTTCTTTCGATGAAGTGTGCTTAAATGAATGTTTTTTATGTGAAAATCGTAAAAATCTGTCGGCGGCTGGAGACTCCGCCCCCAGACCCCCGGTTTTGCGCCACTTTGCCAAATCATTGCTGCGCCATTAAACAGTGATAGCAGTGACAAAGAAAAAAAAATTAACAAGCATTGTAATGTTTATGTCAGAAAGCGTTAATATAACGTACACAACTTCGAAAAAATTTACTTAAAAAACTTTGCTAAACCGATAGTGGATATTCATCACCACCCCCCCCGAAATATTTTTCTAGATACGTCCCTGCTAGCAGCCATTGTCGTCGCTATGGGGGTGGGGGGGAGAAGCAGAGGTTCTTGCCTCTTTATTTTGAGTTGAGCTCCTTCAGACTTTTTTCTGGGGCACCGCCTAACGACAAGACAACAAACAAAAATAAAACTGTAGATTTGATGCGAATTAACGTTGGCCCGATAATAAGACACAACGTCATCCTACCTGACCTGCTGAGCGGTAAGTAAGAACGACTTCCACGTGTTGAGTCAGAGGACAGACCATCCCCCATAAGCAACAGTTGCAAGAGCAACTCCAGCCATGGTTACCGTAGAGCGGGACAGCGCTGTTTCGGGCTATCAGCCTTCATCAGCCGCTCTTAGGCTTAAGGTGCACTTATTCTTCAGAATGCTTGATCTTGATCAGCCAAGCATCCCTCCGGATAAGTGTACCTTAAGCCTGAGGGCGGCTGATGAGGGCTAATAGCCCGAAACAGCGCTGTCCCGCTCTACGGTTGGTCCGATAGTTAGATTTTGACCAAAATTTCTCGTTCGAAGTTTACACCACAAAAATATTGACTTCATTAAGTGGGGCAAAAATGCCAAGATAGGCCATTACTAGTCCGTCTAATGATTAGCTTTGCACGAGTTTTTCAAGCGAAAGGAAGAATAGCACAAATACAGGATGTAAGTTTGCAATTCATCCCGTCGTATTTCGTCGAGATTACAGATTGATGTGCGGTGAAGTTTCAATTTGTTTTGTGATAAATGCACCGTCTGGTCAGTCTGGTGGTTGAAGGCATCACTATTGGCGTGGAAGGTCTTGGGTTTTGTCGGCCTGCCCGACCGAAAATAATGTCGCCAACAGTTCGCCACTGCGGCTGCGGCGTTTCTTCAGAGCTGTGTTGAGCAGGCACCAAGCCGCAGTCACTCGTTACACGTTTCAGCTTAATAACGTGAGTGTAATAAAATTTTATTTTTTTGGCCAAATTATTCAAAGATTAAAATTTGTAGCATTCCTAATTCTTCTCTGCAAATTTACATCTTTGTATTGGTGCGCGTGCTTTCATAGTGGGAAGTTCTGTGTTGCCCCAGCGCTGAGCCGCGAAGATGGACCCCGACACTCACTACACGCTTCGGCGTAATACCGCGAGTATAATGAAGATTTGATTTTGATTTGTGACAAATGTCTGCATGGGAATTTTAACCTGCAGTACCTAAAATTGTGCATTTGATTTGCGTGTTAAAGATAAAGTGTTTTAGTATAATCTTACACTCATTATTATCAAAATTACCAGGATCGCTCTAATCATTATTCAGTTTATTCGGAAATATATTTCGTCCCAAGTGGACATCATTAGTCTTATTCAAATAGAATCAAAAAGTCAGTATAATCTGTTCACCAAGTTTCAGTATAATCAGCCGGCTGCGTGGCGCAATGGTTCGGAGTGTCGTTTTTACGACGGCTATGATCGAAAGATTGATGGTTCAACTCCCACCCAAGCCTTGTTGTTGCGTCCTTGGATAAGATGCTTGACGATAATATCTCTGCTTTGTGGAATCTAACAAGCAGCAAATTAATGAAATTAAAAGCAAAACTCTACAGGAAAACTCGGAAGCAAAGGCACTCCTTAGCAAACCTGGATTCGTCCTATGGATAGCGCCTTCGTCGCTTTCTCGTGGCAGGAGGATAAAAATGAAGAAATCGAATCACCAAGTCTGATTCACAATCTGCGGTAAACTAGAAGATTCAGATTCATTTTATTTCATCGCATTTACAATAATAAAAAAATGCAATCACTGAATAATAATAACAAAAATATATAAACGTAAACAATACGTCTTAACATAAAATAGTTTGAAATCTTTGCGACAGGGAAGCTGCGAAGTGACCGTCTTAGGGTCTTCAAGTCAAGCAGCCACCCTAAAGGCCGCAAAAGTTGGTTAAAGGCTAGATAAAGGTTAAAGGCTAGATGTGGGCGCCGCAAAAATTGGTTAAAGGCAAGATAAAATATTTTTTCTAGGAGTCGGTGGACAAACTGGACATGCTATAGTTGCTTTCTCTAAAAGTTTTGATTTACTGCTCTATAAATTTTCTACTTTCCGCGCTTCCTTAACATGTTAGGTTCTTTTGGCTAAAAAAAAAATAAATTTTTTCAGTTTTATTTTTCACCGCCATTTATTTTACGATATAATGAGACATATTTTGGTGGGCACAGCCCGTTTGGTTTTTTATGAAAGCTGAAAGCGTGATTGTTGAAGAGATCGAAGCATTTTTTCCAATTTCACTGAAAGCGATGGACACATTGTTTCTGCAATGAGTTTGTTCAAAATTCATCAATTTTTGTCAATGTCCTCACCTCACACAAAATTACGTTCACTTTCCAAAATCTTTACAAAATTATGTTCTTGAATGCACAAATGCACAACCAGTCTTTTGGGATTAAGTTTTCCAAATTATAATCTGCAATTAGGTCTAGGTCTACAATTAGTAACTGACGTTGAACCGTAAGAGAATGGTGGCAAAATAAAGGCTCTTCATGATGCTCAACTTCGTCAAATTACATTTTTTGGAAGTTGCAATCGGTAAAACAGTAAAAGGCATTAAAGCGTCAATTTTTTTTAGTAATTTCGAATCTTAAAACAGCATGGGCGATAAACGAGTTCATCTCTTTAAAAGTTAAGTCCTGAAAAAGACTGGTTAACTATTTAAAGTGAAAGTCTCGAAAAAGACTGTTTTTTTTCCTCTTTTAAGACTGAGTAACATTAGATGTATACTACGGAAAAATGGCTATCCTGAAGACGTCATCAATCTTGGAATAAAAAAGAAAATCTCTGGTTTCAAAGCACCTAAACGCGAAGGACCAGAGAAATGTCCTGTTTATTTGAAAATCCCGTGGATTGGTAATGTCTCCCCCAAATTTGAAAAACAAACAAAAAATGCTGTCAACAAATGCTTTGGTTCGGTTTTCATTCGGGTGATCTTCTTAACTAGGAAGATGATGCCTTCCATTCGCAAAGATCGTCTTCCGTCTATTCAGAGAAGCAACGTAGTATATAAATACTTGTGCCACTGCGACAGTGTGTACGTCGGCAGAACTTCTCAAAGATTGGAGGACAGAATCAACTAACACATGCCTTAGTTCATCCGCAACCAAACCAAACCAGACAAACTGCTTCCACAGCGCAGCTGCAAAACTTCAGTAAGCAACCCTAATTCGGATTCGGCAATTGGTCTTCATCTACTGCAAAACAAAAATTGGGCTGATAATTACAATAACAATATGTTCACGATTTTGGCTTCAGGTAGATCCTCTTTCCATCTGGCCGCACTAGAAGCAACCTTCATTAAAACCTTGGACCCAGTGCTTTGTCGTCAAAAAAGTTCGTTTTCACGTTGAAAATCACTCACTTTCCAGCCGATCACGTGATCCAATTCCGCTCTCGCTGTTGACCAATCACATCCGCCCGATGTTGACCAATCAGCAGTGACCAGTCTCGATGCATGCTTTTTCTATAAACTTGCGTGCAATGCGTTCTTTCCTCAGTTGCCAACGGTTTCCTTCTGAAGAGAGTTGGCCGAAAAGATCTTCAAGGAAGTAAACAATCTTTTTCAAGACTTTTACTCTAAATAGTTAACCAGTCTTTTTTAAGACTTAACTTTTAAAGAGATGAACCCGTCTATTGCCCATGCTGTTTTAAGAGATTGTACCACTAAAAACCTATTCAAGTAATTTCGAATCGTTTGATTTTTTCTTACCAATCACGGTAGCATTCCAAAAGAGGGCTTTGAAGGCGCAATGTTTGGAAAAACTCCATTATTTTCAGTAGCATGCTTCCGATTAGGATAGCCGTGACCTGCAAAAGTTGATTCACAGCGCAGTTTTTGATCTTCACGTTCAAAATCACGGCAAGGAAAGCAAAGAGCTGCGTCTAAGTTTACGGCATACTCCAAACCAATCCCATGTTTGGTATCACGCAACATCAAAGCATTTTTTTCGGCCCGAAAAATTGCTCACAGGATAAGAAAGCAGCAGAACTTGCTTCGAGCCATCGTCATCATCAGCTCAATTTTGTTTTCTTAAAGGCAGGGCCGGGTTAAGGGGAGGGCCATAACCCCGGGCCCCCATTCAGGAGCGGGCCATCTAACAAAGTTGTTCAACTGCATCCTTTAAAAAAAGGTTTGTTGCTAAAGTCAAAATCACGTCAGCACAATAATCCCCCGCAACATTAGCCCCGGGCCCCCAAAAACTTTAATATGATCCTGGTCAAAAATCTACTTTTGTCAAATGCAGCAGACACGTTGTTGCTTGCGGACGAGTTAGGACCTTCCAAATTTTCAGAACTCACTCTAAAAGTAAAATTTCACAACCAATCTTTTATACTCATTTTTCCCTTTTCATATTCACAATCGTATTAATGAATAAGCGAAACACAGACACAAGTTCTTGATAAAACGTTTTATTGCGTCTTAATTAATGTGTTAAAACCGACAGATTGTCATGGCTACAGTTGTTGACTGGCCCACAACACTGTGCACAGAAGACAGAATTGGCAGTGATATTGTAATAAATTGCGTTTATTCATACGATACGTTGCATGAAATATCATATTCCATCACAGGGCTGGGCAAAGTGCGGCCCACGGGCGCTTACGGAAACATACACTCCTAACGTGAATCAAGCCAAAGACGATTTTTTTCTACAGCTCTGCGCTGAATGTCACTGAAAAAGGTCAGTGAATGAAGGACATCTGCAAACGCACGAGCGTATTTAGGGGGGCAGTGTGCCACGGCTCTCCCCTTTTGACTCTGTCTTTTAGTAAACAAGAACAAACTTAATGGTGCCAAGTGACTGAAATATACCAAACTCTTTTGATGGTTTCCGTAGCTTATGGCCAGGGGCGGATCCAGCGGGGTAGGATGAGGGGTATCCATCCTCCGACCAGCCATTTTCAAAAATGTTTTTGATGTATACAATTTTTTCATAATTTCGAACCCCTTCGATAGCAATAAGTCTTACGCCTTAAACACGCATAATCGAAAACGTGCGAACAAAAATGCATCATATTTGGCGAAGCACTCAGAATTAGGGGCAAAAAATTTAAACTAAGCTTGCCTGAAAATTTGTTCAAAAAGCACTAAAACAGCCATTACAGCATGTAAATTTTCAAAAATTTTCCGTGAGAGCATGCATGCCCCCGGACCTCCCTTGAGAGCATGCACGTCCCCGGGCCCCTCTTGAGCCTTTCTTGTTTCTCAATCAGTTTCAACTTGGTTCTGCCGAAAAAACATACGCTTGAAAAAATGTCGAAATTATGCCCCCCACCTTTTTTTAATTTCTCGCTACGCCACTGTGCAAATGTGAGGACTTTTTTTATTTTACTCTTCACTTGAATTTGAGTAGAAAATTGGACATCTGCGGACGTGCGGTCCTCGGCTTCAAAATATTTTCAAATGCGGCCCTTCGTGTGAAGATAATTGCCCACCCCTGTTTTATCACAATCATTGTTTGTTTTGTTGTTACGCGATGCCCCAAACGGTACAAAAAAATTAAAGAAAGGACAAATTCCAACTGGGGGGGGCACAAGCAAGGTTGATGAGAAGGGAGTCAGGGGGTACAAAGCACCCGGGGCCCGTGATATTTTGAGGAGCCCGTCAAGAAATGTTGGAGACATTACATCTTCGCTACGTTAAAACCTTTGTTTTCGTCCAACGTTACGTAAAGGTTTTCAAAAAAGTGCTTTCCGAAAAATCTTGATTTTTTTTTTGTTCAATGGCAGTTAATTTCATGAAATTGATAATTTACGTTCGTTGAGATGTCAGTGGCCATTCCTAAAATTTATTTCAAAAAATTTTGATTATTATAAGAATTATTCAACTACAAACAAAAAAATGGTGGGCTTGCGTTGTATGGTGGAATATGTCGTTAAGTATTTCGTCATAAAAAGCGAAAAAATTGCCAGAACTCCTAAAATTATATGCAAACTTATATAACAACATCATTTTAAGCGAATTCGAAAAAAAAAATTTTTTTTTCGCGATTTGGCAAAAAAAGTCTGGTGGTATTTCAATATTCCTAAGACGAATCATTCCTCTAGTCGCGTTTTGGTTTTTTGGGCAATTTTTTTGGGGTCAATATGCTTCGATTTGGATAAAACTTTCCAGGAATGTTGTGGTTGGGGGGTACAACACAAATTCATCAAATTTGAAACAGAAATTCGAGTAACTTCTGAAATTTTGACGATTTCTGTAGCGTTTTAGGTTTTCTAGATGGGCTTCTGTAAATATCGTAAATTTGATGTCAAAGCTTCAGTTTTTAATGAAATTTAGGAAAACTTCTGTATCACATTCCTTTCTATCAACGCTTCAACTGTCCTTCTTATCAAAATCCCCTCTATCATATTTGAGAAATGGCGAGGGGTTTTTGATTTAGGGCTTTCGAGGGCTTTCACCACAAAAAATTTACATCCCATAACTACGAAGTTAGGATGCTGTTCATGTTCTTAAGTCTCAGAAATATTCCGGCAAGTTGAAGAAACACAAATTCATCAAATTTGAATGAAGAATTCAATTAACTTTGGAAATTTTGACAATATTTGTATTTTCTAAAGGTTTTTTTGTTGGGCTTTGCAATTGCAACTAAATTGATGTAATTGTTTAAGTTTTCAACAAAGTTATTGACACTGCATTCTTTTCTAACATCATTTCAACTGTCCTCCTCTTACCAAAATCCTAGCTGTCAGATTTCCGGACTGATGAAAGGTTTTTGATTTAGGGCTTTAATTGACCAATTTAAAATGAACAAAAAAGCCTAAACTGACAAGTTAGAATGCTGTTCGTGATCTAAAGCATCAGAAACATTGCAGTGACTGATGGGACACCATTTCATTAAATTAAAAAAAAAAATTTTTTGCTTTTATGACAATTTTGAAAATATTAACATGGTGTTCCAATGGTCTTTCGCATTTTCACCAAAGTCAAGTTTTCAGACGTTACAGAAAGTTATGACGTCACCTAATGACATCATAAGACGAGGCCCATTGATCAATTCAAGGCATGATGTCAAGATTTCCGTTTATTTTTACTTTCCTTTGTTCACATGAAAACTCTGCCCGTTTTTTTTACGAACTCCATCACTCGCTACCACGTAAGTAGTCGATGGCAACATGACGTGTTATACGACAGAGGAGGTTGTGACGTTATTTGATGACGTAATATAATGAAGCCTTTTGATGACTTTGATGTCACACCACGATATTTATTTATTTTCATTTGGTATTTTTTTGAAATAAATGGAAACATTTATAGGCCACAACAATCTTTTTCAGTGGGAAACATCCATGTCCAACAACTTCTTTTTACTCCGTTACTGGTACCTGCCAGTTACCACCTCTGACATAGTCTACCGGTACCGGTTAGGCGATTGGCTTTTACCGTCTGTTTTTATGTAATTTTGCAAAGTCCAACTGACATGCGATATCTCGCAGTTGGTTGGGACAGTGTTGAAATCGTCAAAGTGCAAGTGTTGCCGCGCGACTTGAACTGTGAACTGGCCTTAATAGGCCTACCGGTAACGGTAGCCAGACCGTTTTTCCAAGGTCTAGCTCCTGCGCTATGCTTGGATTTGTATGTAGGTGCAAGATTTGTTTCTGCAGGCCAGTTTGGTGATGCGAAAATTGTTTTGTTTGAAAAGTTAAGTCAATGCTCTAAATTAACAGTTTACTTGAAAAACTACCAGTGCATTATTATTACTTGTGATCACAGTCTTTGAAACCAATCGTAGCTCCAAGACAAGTAATGTGAATACAGTTACAGTATTACTGCAACTCTGTTACTACCACTGTACCAGTAGCTACTACCAGTAGGCTCGCTACCGATACAATATTACTGTAAGCTCTATCAGTACTGGTAGCTGCTGGTACTTAAAACAGTTAAAAAACAACTTTTCGTCTGCAGTTATCAGTTACTGGTATTTAAACAGATTTTAAATTGTCGGGATATATACAACAAAATAAGCTGATAAAATGAATTTACTTTTGAAATAGAAAGATCACGTTTGTATCAGTGTATTGAATGCACAAAGGCTTGTCCAGCTGTCTAGTTAATAGCAGTTACCAATATCATTGTATCACCTGAACTTTCACTGTTTCGTCTGCATCATCTGACTAAATTTACAAGCTTTTGAAAAGCCGCCGATCAAAGTTTGGAAGTGATAAAAGCTGGTAAGTGTGTTTTATTTATTTTGAAGTTGCTGTAAACATAGGACTGGCTCTGGGCTTTTATATATCGGTACTTTACTGACATAAGCTCCTGTTTGAGTACAGAATTGCTGAGTACCATGGCTTAGATCGGTTAAAGTATTCTGGTATCAGCTGATTAAACTATTACAGTAGTCTACAGTTGTATTAAGTTTGAATATTTGATAACTTGGCATTGATTTATGCTTTTTATTGAACATTGATGTATATACTTATGCATAACCTGTTCTTTTTGATTGGGTTGTTCTGTTGTTAACAATGGTAGTATTGATATCATGTCTTCTAATGGCTCTTTGTTATATCAGCAATTAATGCAGTAGGCTGAAAAGGTAACCAAAAATTAGAACAGTTGCCAGTAACTTCGCCACATGGTAACTTCGCCACAGTAACTTCGCCACATGGTAACTTCGCCACACTTTCATACATCAAAAATTTACATTGCCTACACCGAAACAAGACTTTAAATTTCCGGTTGGGCGGTTGCCGTAAAAAATTTTATCGGGCTTTTCGAGTTACTTGGTAACTTCGCCACATAATCGAAACTGTGGGGTAAGATGTGGGGAGAGAGGAGTGGGAGAGTGCATGGGGTGAATATGGAAGTGTGTTGGGATGTAGGGGGAGGTCAGGGGAGCTGTGGGAAGAGATATGGGGGGTGTGGGGGGAGATGTAGGGAAATGTGTTGGGGAGGTAAGGAAAGATGTGTGGGGAGTGGATAATTGTGGGGATGGTGTGGGAAAGTGTATGGGGTGAGTGGGGAAGTGTGTTGGCGTGTGGGGAAAGGATGTGGGGAGGGTAATGGGGAAGATGTAGGGAAATGTGCTGAGGTGTGGGGCCCCAACACACTTTTAATTCCCCACATCTCCCTACCCTCACCTTTCCCTACATTTCCCCTTACCTCCCCCACACTCCATCACACTTTCCTACACTTCCTTTCGTACCTCTTCCCACATCCCTTCTTCCTCCCCCCACACCCCAACACATTTTCGTACTATCCCCACATCTCCCTTCACCTTCTCAAAGTGTGGCGAAGTTACCATGTGACGAAGTTTGTGTGGCGAAGTTACTGTGGCGAAGTTACCATGTGGCGAAGTTACTGGCAACCATTAGAACTAATCAATAGTATATTTGCAGTAACCTTTATACCTGTATTTGCTTTTAGATGCTTTCCACACTGCTGTCGTCTACTGTGAAGTTTTGGTCTTTGATACAACGAAAATTTAGCCTACCCTGGCAATCTAGGATGTGTTTTATAATTTGATTCTCTGGAGTGAAAGTTTCAGTATCAAGAAGTTATCGAAGAAAGGATGTGTGGCTATGCTCTTTCACAAAGGCCTCTCTGGTGACTAACATTATTTCAATGCAACATCATGATTCATACGCTGCAATAATTGTTAAGAGCAGATCTATCTTCTTGGGTGTAAAATATTTTCATTTGCTTGGCACGAAAATAATATAATTCTACAAACTGGAACCTAAAAGCGTCCAGAAAAGCACATGCCATTGCATGTACTGAACTTGAAACAAATCTCATATTGCCTGTCTATGCGATGGGTTGTGGTATTCAGCAAATGCCATGTACGTATGAAAATCTGAACTGGTCTGTTCATTTAAAACACCTCTCGAACCAATTAGCAAGATACTCCGGAATTTTTTACAGGCTTTGTGATTTTGTTAATGCGGAAACTTTATGCATGCTTTACTACAGCCTTATCTACAGCAGAATACATTATGGCATAGTTGTATGGGGCACTGCTACAAAAAATTACGTAAGTGAAATCAGTGTCAGATTGAATATATGATTCGGACGATTACCTGTAGCAACCGATATACGTCAATGACTTTGCTGCATAAAAAACTTAAATTTTTGAAACTTGATGAATGTTGTATAACTATAATTTTGAACTTGGCAAATTTATGTTTCACTTGAGTAAAGAAAATGTGCCGAAAATATTTTATGATTCGTTCACGAAGATTAATCAATGTCATCATTACAACACAAGAAATAATGAAAAAGCAATTTACTTTCTGCCGCGTATGAACAAAAGCTTTTCTCAGAAAACACTTTCGTTCAGAGGAACTAAACTCTCGAGAGAGGTTGATAATGATATAAAAAGCTTACATTGGGTCTCCTTTAAAAAGGCTTACCAACAGTTTTCATTGCAATCGTAGTGATGCTTATTGTACGGCATGTTCATTGTATCGTATTGATGTTTATTGAATATGCTTTTATCCATATAATCTTGTTTAAATGTTTTGGAATTTACCTACACTGTAATTGATTTCTCCTTGAAAATTCGGTTATTGGTACCTAATATATTAGAAGTCTTCTTAAATTTAAAAAAACTCTGTGATTTTTTCCTTTTTAGTTGTGTGCACTCTGAGACTGTCAGGGAGCATCTTAATTTGAAAACATCGCGGTTAGTCGACGCTTCCTGGCCATTTGTTTATTGAAATTTTTTCTTTTTTTGTTATTATTGCTGTCATCGATTATCGTGTAGTGAATGAGTGGTAAAAAAAATAAATCTCTCTTTATGTCTTATTTTCAAGAATTTTTCTCAATATAGGCCTAATTTTGATACCCTTTTTGTCTTTAAGTAAATGACATTCCTTCAGCGTGGTTTGATTAATTATTGTGAACTTGCTTTCTGATGCGTATGCTTTGATAAATTACTGTAATAGAAAGTAGAGCTTTAATTGAATTTATTTAGTAATCACATATCAGTTACAGTACCATAATGTCAAGATAATACTGTAGAGCACTACTTCATATTTAAGCACTGACAATCATAAAGTAGGCACAATCAAGTGTTAATCTCAAAGCTGTGTTTGGTTATCGCAATGTCCTTCCGACAATGCCATGCGGCGAAGTTTCCGTAAGTGTCCAGACTGGGTATTTTTGAGACTGCTTTGGGGATAGAGATGGGCCCAAAAAATTCTTCTCAAAGTGAAGATTGGCCAGCAAACAGACCCGGACTTACTAATTCTTACCACCTTAAAAATAGCTATAAAAAAACGTTGTGACCGTTGCTGCGAAGTCGTGCGCAGCATATATTGCGAGGTCGCTTTGGTTCATCAAAGGAAAACTGGAAGCATTAGAAACTTTACAGCAGCAGCTGAGTAGTTCGTTGTCCAACTTGACATGATCCCATGCCTTATTTATCTAATCTAATCTCTCATGATAACATTCCGACCGTTTGAGGAAACCCTCTCGCCCCATTCCCCTGAAACGTCATATATTTGAACCTTTTCCAGCCTCGGAGATGGATGAACCAGAATGCTACGAGAAGCTAAATACACGAAAAATCATTTTCAACAGAATCGCTACAACGACATCAGTATAATGCGCTGACAAAAAATCAAAACCTAGAAACCCCTGCCCTGCGAGTGGGAGTCCATCACACTAACCCCTACACCACTTCACCGTTGCTATATGATCGTAAAATTTTTGTACTTATACTTTCTTTACGCATCACGTGACTCTCAAAAACGCTGTAGCGGTTTTGTTGAAAATGATTTTTCGCGTATTTAGCTTCTCGTCAGAATGTTGCGCGGATTTCGTTGTGACCGAGGATTCCATGCAAAGCGATCTTTTCCTGTTGCTTTCCTTTGCTATTCTGCACGATTGTACGTCAAAAAGTTTATTCAGAGCCGGCGCCAAAGCAATCAACTTAGGGGAGCCGAGAGTTTATCAGAGGGGGCCAAAGTTTGAATCAGTTTTGGAAAATTACAAAAACTCTTCGAAAGCTATCATGCCGCATTCTTCTGATCAACTAGAACTTTTCAACGAGCTGACATTCATCTGAACTATAAGATGTTGTTCCCACAAAAATTACGAACTATGCCTCCCAAAAAAAAGAAAGCAGCCCATCTAAATAATTGCAGCCTAAATCTACACACAAGCACATTAATTTTACATAGAGATTATTACGAATTCAATTCAGTGACAAATGTAACGTTCAGGCGACAATTAGATTAGGAAGTGAGGCCAAGCTTGCTGATAAGGGGGAGGGGGGGGCAGATTACCCCTTGGCGTCGGCCCTGAGTTGGTTGATCGGTTAGTTAGCATTCTGGATTTTTAGACACTATCCCCCATGTTCGATGCCTGCTGAAGGTTATTTGTACGGTGCATACACGGGGTCTAGCTATCTGTCGTAGTCGCCCATTGACTAATGACTAGCAAAACGATCCAACTAAATGGCAATATCACGTGGAGTTGCAGTGAGTGGCTTGGTTGATGGTTCAAACGACATACGGTACTGTTCAAGTCTATCAGCACACCACTACACCAGCGACACTAGTCGAGAACTGCAAAGACACAGAACACACATTAATAATTGCAGTGATTTAGCGTTTTAATTTGCTTTTTTTTACGTAACACGTTACAGTCAACCTCTTTCTACAGCCTACGTGCTCGGGCCGAGCGGGTTGTGAGGTACGGAGAGTACGGCCATGGATATTGAGGCAATTTAAAATCCGCATCCGGCTCCGTC
Source organism: Trididemnum miniatum (assembly GCA_964006365.1). Taxonomy (NCBI): domain Eukaryota; kingdom Metazoa; phylum Chordata; class Ascidiacea; order Aplousobranchia; family Didemnidae; genus Trididemnum; species Trididemnum miniatum. Next base: position 2,018,579 of record OZ023242.1, read on the forward strand.
AGTCCGTTGTACACCTCTGAATCTGATTCCCACATGATAAAAAACTCGTGTAGTGTTGCCAATTGAGTTAGCGAATAATCAGCGACGTAAGAAATGAAAATCCGTCAGTTAGATTTCGCCAAACCAAAGCATATACAATATAACGTTCAAGGTTGGAGTAGGCTAATAGTAATACGAAGATTGCAAATTTATTTGCGTATGTGGAGTAGGGGAAACTAGTGTAATTTGGACCACCTAACGAAAAAACTTCCTAAATACAAGTCGCAAGACAATTTTTCTATAAATTTTATAGTTTGGTACCAGCCACACAACCCTACACCTACTGTGAGTATTTGGTACGGCAGTCACTCGCGCACATTAAGTTATTGCAATTTTTATTTTTTTGTTGAAGTGGTCCAAATTACACATGCATTGTGTAAATTGGACCACTTCAAATGGCAACCAGAAAAGTATAAATCCTACTTTGAATTATTAGTTAAAGACTAATTGTGCTAATTGAACGAATTACTTGACATAATCCAAACAAATATCTGACATGTAACAATGTAATCAACACCACAAAAAGCACCAGAAAACTGTACAAAACATGAAAGAAGTCCTCTCACATTCAAAATATCAGACAAGCAATTCAATTGTTTTAAACAGAAGCACACACGTCGCAGTTGTAAAACCGGGAGTCTGTAATATTGGCACATTCCTCATGGGCCCATTCTTTGCATGTGCCACATTGAATCCAGTCTTCGTCATTTGAGTCTCCACAAACCAAGCAGTTGTAAACGACAGGCTTTGAAGTAGCTGATGTGCAAGGTTTGTTAAATGCTGTTTTCTTCTTCCTGCTTTTTTGCTGTTTTCTTGCTTTTTTAGGAGCCTTATTAGTCTTCGCTCCACTGTTCTCAATAAATCTTCTGTGAGGTGATCCAGTAAACAGAGTTGGCTTAGCAGTTCTTCTTTTCCTTGTTACTGCACTTGTTTTTTTTTGGTAAAGGGCTTATTTCACTGACAGAAACGTAACTCTCGGAACAATTTGTTGTCAAATCATCACAGAGAATGGATGCAGCAACAGATGGAGTTAATAAAGATGCAGTTGACTGAGAAGAAAATGCAGATTGTGACAAATCGGAGTTTAGACTAGCAGGAGAAGCACCAGTTGAAAAAGAAGATGAAGCAGTCAAAGGAGCAGGAAATGTAGAAGACAATGTGGAAGATGCACCAGGCAAGGGAGCAGGAAATGCGGGTGACAATGTGGAAGAAGTGGCAGCTATTGTAGGAGGGGGTGCATCAGCAGATAAAATCTCATTTTCGGAAAGATTTGTTGCTTCTCTGTTTTCCTCATATGGTTTATCAGATACTTCTGCTGGCAAAAAATCAGCTTCTTCAAAAACATCTCTGTCAAGTGGATAAATTCCAGCCTTGCGAAAGCCATTAAAAGCAATGCTGGCAGCTGGCAGCTTTTCCATAAGCAAATCCAAAAAGTTGGCTGATTTGATACTGCGTCACAGCACGACCAGGATGATTTCGAAGCCATTTTGATACTTCTTGATAATAGTAGGTCTTTAATGGCTTAAAAAAACAAAGATCTAACGGTTGGAGGCGATGGCTTGTATGGGGCGGCAATGATATCATCATCACACCACAATCACTTGCTCGCTGCAGTGCTTTAATAGAGTGAGTATGGGATTTATGCCCATCCAAAATAAGCAACACTTTCTTTTCAAGTGTTGATTTGGTAAACTTGATAAAATGTTCAAGCCATTCAGAAAAGACCTCGCCATTCATCCATCCAGTATCCTGTCAAAAGCACAGTAATTTCAACTTTTAAGGTAAATTATAATTTTTAAATTATCTTGATGTGTTGACAGACAGGAAACAACTTGCAGGTGGCAATAATCTTGCACAGAAATATCAATCACTTTCATAATGCAACACCAAATCATAGAATTTCAATCTTAAAAAAACAGAATAAAGAAAACTGCAGTTGTAAAAATTAAATAATTACTGCTTTTTTATACAATATTAAAATTTAATGTTACTCTTACCTGACAAAAAAATATTGATTCACATGGTGCTCCATCTTTCAATTCACCTTTCATTCTTTTTCTGGGAAATATCATACCAGGTGGAATGAAATACCCAGCAGCACTCACGCAACATATTATGGTAATGGTTTGACTACGTTCTTGACTAGTGATTGCTCCCATCTGATGTTTTCCTTTTTTACCCAAAATTTTTGAAACTTTTTGAACTACACTCAAGCCAGATTCATCCATATTAAATATTCGATCAGGAGAAATATTATTCTGGGTAATTGTTTCTTCAAGCAGATCATAAAATGCATTCACTTGAGTTTTATTAAAACCACTTGCTCGGGCTAATGAAGTTGCTTGAGGAGCACGAAGTGATATTTCTGGGTGTCTTTTAAGAAAACTCATCAGCCAATCATTTCCAGCAAGTTTTTTTTCTTGATTAAAACGTGTTGTTAAATTATTGGCTTTAGCAATGTCAAAAGCTAATTTCCTTACATCAGAAAGAGTAAGACCATAAAATCTAGCTTCCATTTGTAGAATGTGTTCCACTAGTTGACGTTCGACAATTTCCGGAAGATCTGGGGTTCTGCCAATATGTTTTTTGCCATTTTTTGAAACCTTATTTTTAGAATTGACGTGTCTTCTCAAGGTTGTTTTGGGTACCTTGAACTCTTTTGCTGCCTTTAAAAATCCCATCTTTTTTTCTTGAACTGCTTGCGCTGCAAGCTTCATGCTGCTTTCTTCCCAATTTCCGTATATATCTTTTGATTTTCTTCCTGCTCGCGAAGTCATATTACCGTAAAAAAGGTAACGTACCGGTAATTTTAGTTCAGTATAATATCTAGCATACAAATCACATACCTAAAAATCTTTAATAGTTATAGCATCTTAGTATAAAATGAAAATGTGGTACCAGCTGCAGATGCAGCTTTACTTGTGTAATTTGGACCACTGGGCCAAATTGCACAAGTTGAAGTGGTCCAAATTACACAACATAGGTTAACAAAACTAAACTATTACTACTCCTTAACTGCAGCTTCTAATTAAAATACCAAATACGTCATACTTGAAGCACAAAACATGTGTCATTAAATCATAACTACTTTACCAATTCAAAGAGTACGAGCTCAATTAACTGGAAAACAACTTCACCCCTAAATAAGATCAAACCTGTCTCCAACCTTTCAACTCATCTAAAAGTTATACTAAACACGCCAAGGCTTCCAATTTTTTTCCAGTTCTTTCTCATCCAAAACTAATTCTAGCTGTTCAATTGCGTTTTAATTTTTTTTCTTTTTGACTGGGAAATTAGCAATGGTCCAAATTACACAGTGGTCCAAATTACACTAGTTTCCCCTATTTAACATTTGATGCTAATACAATTAGGAATAGGATTTGAGGTTACAGATTTAGCTGTATTTACGTCAATTGCCCATTTATTGCCTCATTACTCCCATTCACACAATCCGATTAATCACCCCAATGCTATTCCATTACCCCCATTAATTTCCCAATTATTACATTAAAATCCCTTTTTCCCTTAAATTGCAGTATTGCGGTAGGCTATATTGCTCCATTAACTCACTAATTGCTCTATATCGCATTAATCGTCCTATTTCCTGATTATTTCCCCCCATTACCCCTTAATTGCTTAAGTTTCACATTTACTGCCCCGTATCTCTATCATTTGCCCCATTGCTGTTAAATTGCCACAATTTCTAACTACTTGCCCCATTTTCCGATAAATAATAGCCCCATTCCTCCACTAATTTTCTCATAATAGGCCTACCCCATTAATTGCTCCATTGTTCCCCATTTAATTCACATTATTTGCTTCATTTTCCTATTAATTCCTCCTATATTTGCCCCATTCCCCATTACTTGCCTCACTACCCTATTAATTGCCTCGTTTCCCACTTTAGCCCCGTTTCCCCCATTATTTGCTCCATTTTCCATAAATTGCCCAATTCTTCCCCATTAGTTGCCCTACTACCTTATTAATTTCCCTAGTAATTGCCCCATTGCCCATTATAGCCCCATTTTCCCCATTAATTGCCCCATTCCCCCATTAGTTGCCTCATTGTCAATTTTTGCCCCATTCCCATATTAATTGTCTCATTGCCCATTAGTTGCCCCATTCCCCCATTAGTTGCCCCATTCTCCCATCAACTGCCCCATTCCCCCATTAATTGCTCCATTCCCCTTATTAGTTGCCCCATTCCCCCATTAGTTGCCCCATTCTCCCACTACCTGCCCCATTGCCCATTAATTGCCCCATTCCCCTATTAGTTGCCCCATTCTCTCATTAGTTGCCCCATTCCCTCATTATTTGCCCCATTACTCACTTTAGCCACATTCTTCCATTAGTTGCCCCATTCCCCCAATAGTTGCCCCATTCCCCCATTATTTGCCCCATTCCCTCATTATTTACCCCATTACCCACTTTCGCCCCATTACTCCATAAGTTGCCCCATTCCCCCATTAGTTGCCCATTCCCCCATTAGTTGCCCCATTGCCCATTGATTGCCCCATTAGTTGCCCCATTCCCCATTAGTTGCCCCATTTCCCATTATTTGCCCCATTGCCCATTAATTCTGCTATTCCCCCAATGGTTGCCCCATTCCCCCATTAGTTGCCTCACTACCTTATTAGTTGCCCCATTCCCCCATGAATGCCCCATTGCTCAAATATCTACCCCATTTTACCCCATTGCCCATAAATTGCCCTACTTTTCCATTAATTGCCCCCATTCCCCCATCATTTGCCCCATCACCCATTAGTTGACCATTTTGAATATGCCTGTTTTTACAGCCCATTTTAAGAACCCTCAAAAGCGGCCTACATCGTATTTACAACTCTCGAAACCAAAATTGGGCTCTCATAACATTTTACAACCAAAGCAAAATGATTAAAACCCAAAAACGAAAAAAAGCTGCTCGGTATGCAAATCCAGAAACCAAAATACAACCTAAGACCATCGTACACCCTCATACAACAGCTGCCCATTTTTGGGCAATGGAAGCCCAGATTTTTACAATAGAAGCCCACCCTAGTGGTGAGTTTTTTTAGCCTTCGGTTATGAAAGCACACACTTGCATTCTAAAAGCATTGTAGGTGAAAACCCATTTTTTGAAAATTTCGGTTTTTTGAGCCCAATACGAAAACCTTTTTTTTTTTTTTTTGGAGACACACAAAAAAATTTTGGAACAATTATGTCTGCGTGATGTTAAGACCCTTTTTTTAGAGAATTAAATTTTGGTAGCGGGGGGCGAATCATATCTCTGCCCCGGGACCTGGATTTTCTCTCAACGGCCCTGGGCACAAGCAGCTACCCGGGAGGAGGCACGGGCCCCGGTCATCATAGAAACGGCATAGGGGGAGGCATGACCCCAGTGCCTCATAGTCAGACTCAGAACAGAACAAATAACGTTCATCGTTTGCCGTCAATTTTTTACGACTTTTACTGAATTGAGATATATGCAATTATTTCCACGTCGACTGCTCACACGAGTTTTGATATTATAGCTAATTAAAAGTTTTTTATTGAAACATTTCAAGATTAAAACGTTTTGATTCTTGTTTCCTCAGTACAACGGCGCCCGTGGTGCGAGGTTTGGCTGAGCTACCCTGGATACACCGCTGTGAACTGAGGCTAGTCGTTATTCATATTGTTTTCCCAGTATTATTGCCACAATAATCAACGTGGTGTCACTTACCACAGCATGTAGCTACCAAACACTCGCACTTAATAGAATCGTAGCGTTACACAAATCAGTTAAATCTTTTCCAAAATCATAAACGTTGCATTGCATCGCCATTCAAAGCAGCTGTGCACCATAAAACTAGAAGAAGTATTATCAAAATCACGCACATCATTTTTTAGAGCCCCCTCACTTGCAGTTTGTGACCCACCATTTCATTGCTTTGGTGACAGCACAGTTTGCAGCACTATGCTTGTGTTTTATACTGTGAGAGTTGCCGGCCAACTGTCCACCCCTCCAAGGAGGAAAAATTCCGCACGTAATTTTTCCAAAAGCACATCAAGCAAAATTGCCTGTTTGTTCTCCACATTGTTCCTTTAACGCCATACATGAAGGTGTTGGTTGGACCCGACTTGAGATCAAACTCTGTCTACCGTTCCTGAGATGACTGTATCTATCCACTCAGCCATCTGATTGTTTATGATTAATGAAAGTCCAGCATTGCCGATGACAGAGTGATTGATGACTCATGGTCGAGATTTCACAATATGGTAGATGTCGGCTGACGCTAACAAGTACAAACCTTAACTTTGTTGTCGTGAACGGAACAATTTCAAATTTTGAAAATTTATTTTAACGATTCGAGAAACTGAGTCACCTCAGTATTTGAATTCTTGAAACGGTCTTCATAAACTGAAAAATGAATTCTTAAAAACAAAGTTAGGTTTTGCGTGAGGTTGATTTAATATCCAGTGCATTTGTGAACTGTGCAACCTTGCTACGCAACCTATAGCGAAATATTATTGTTCTGCAAAGCGGCAATCAGTATCCCAACTTCTTCAACCTATAGGCTACCAAATTATTCATCTGCGCGATACTGCCCAGTCGCAAGCGTGTCAACGCTGTTAATGCTGCAATACCAACATGCTCAAGCCGGTACGAACTTGTAAGGTTACCACCTCAGGGCACTAGTCAAATACTTTCGATTGCGCGAGCATCGTCGGCTTCTTATCACGTTGAACCAGGAAAAAAAGCAAAAAGCAAACTCTGTCTCTCTTCTTTGCATGAGCGCAATTCGATTTGCTTCGAGTATAAAAGCGACTGGCTCGATCTGCGGTTTAATGGTTTTAGCGAAGAAGAGCAAGCAAGTTGTGAACATGAATTGTAAAAGAAGTTGTTTAAAATTGAACAAATTTAAATTAGGAAGGTGCAAATATCAATATATCTTTACGTGGTTTGTGTTGATGTTGTTAATCACTCCAGTATCAACAGGACATTCGAAAGAAACTTTCATAGTTAAAAAATCTCTATTGAATACTTTGAGCGCGCGACGCCGTCGAAGTAGTGACGCTGGAACGTCAACAATGATCCCAGAAATCATTCCAGGATTAACTGAAGAAATTCCTTTTCCTTCCAGTTTGAACATGTCCAACGAGCAAGGTTGGGAGGAGATTGCTGAGGCGATATTATCTCGCACTCAACGAGGTTCACGAGATGCAAGTGAACTTGAAATGCATCGAGTGATTGAAACAGCGGATCCTGGAATTTCATGTGGATCCTGTCAGCCTTGGAAGAGAACGATAAAATTTAGAAAACCTACTTGTGCCCCTGTCACTATTTCAGTGACTTCTTGTAGAGGAATGTGCGAATCATGGGAGGTGAGCTGTCAATACTCGATATGTTGATTTTCGTTGCTTGCGTTGCGAATAAAATAAGAATTTACTTTGTTAAAGTTCACTGCTGTGTCATTCTTGTCTTTTCCGGCGAATGTTTTTGTTTTTAACCTAAATGTGAAATAGCATCACGGGTTTTCATTAAAACGCAAGAGAAGGAAAAATACCGTATCGTATACATCAGTTAAACTGATGAAATTGCGAACAGATTTTGTAATAAATTATTCACTTTGCAATTTCGTGATAAAAATTCTGGGTTTCCTTGATTCAAAACTGGAGTTAGTTTTTGTTTGGAATAAACTGAAATTATTGTGTTCATGATAAGAACTCAAGGAATTTCCCATGGAATCATACGATTTGTCGCTGAATTCAAACGCTTTAGATAGTGACAACAAAAGCAACTTAAAAACCGTTCCAATGTATCTTCTTGTAGGCTTATTCTTGCTGGTCATTAAAAATCTTTAAAGTTTCTAATTGAATGTTATTGTTTGACAGATTCCTCACTACGCACCTCCTTACTACATCAAGCACCATCCAGTCTGTCGACCTGTCACTATCTCCCACTTCAGAGTCCGTTTGCTTGGATGTCAAAATCCACTGGACTCTGTAGTACGGATCGGAATGCCTGAAAACTGCGCGTGTGGACTGTGCGAGGAGAGCAATCTCGCTTGCCGACCACTCTACTGACGCGAGTCTCAGATCATGGTTTATCGCAAGAATACATTCCTCATCAAAGCCTTCAGTTATCAGTCGACACTGTGTTGGATATTTATGTTTTGGTGCTAATATGTTTTGCGACGTTGCTATGCAGCTTACTATTTATTTATCGTAAGTTATTTTTACAAAAATTTTCGCCAGAATTCACTTTTCGTTTTATTTCGTATAGTCACTTACTATGAGCTAAACTGTTTTGCTATTTTCTTCATTTAATAAACTGTGGTTATTTTATATCTTTTGAATAGAAGCAGACAAAGTGTTGCAGCATTAGTTTCTAAGTCGTATATTTAGTGCTCAAGTGTTGCTCAAAGTCATTAAAGAGAGTAGCTTCCTATTCAGTTGGCACTTAAACCTGTTAAACTTTGAACTCACCCACGCATAAATGAACCGCTTAAGTAGAAATGTCTTAGCGCTTCGACAAATGCCTTGATGATAATTTGAAAATTTGTCGCGACCACTTCTAACTTTGCTTCTAACTTCTAACTTTGTCAGCGACATGGCCTAGCGGTACCGGGCGCAGGTGACAGATCCTACGTGACGGGTTCGATTCGCGGCTGGAGCCGATCGCATTTGACATATATAACGGGTGGCTGCTGACTCGAAGAGCGCAAGCTCACTTCGCAGTCTCCCTCAATTACTGTTGAATTTTCTGTTCAATATGATTTGAAAATAACCTCAGTTATTTTTTTTTTTATTTATTTGCGGTCAGTGTGAAAATCCGGCTGCATTTACGTAAGAAATCGTCGGGTGCAGAGAGCTGGAGATGAACTGACAAAATAAGCTGGAAGTGTGTGCAATGACTGCTTGGTAAACCACCGTGAATTTAAATGAACTCGTTGAGCCATTGCCATGATCCTGAGCGATAGAAAAGTAGACTGGTTAATTAAAAGTAAACAGTGATAAAAGGTTTTAGAAAATGCAGTGGAAGATATATTTAGAACCCGGGGCGTATTTTTATTACAGCATTTACAAATTGTGTAAATTTTACAACAAACAGCAGAGCCAGCTTGTTGAGATGCTTGTTTGTGTTGAAAATATCCCCGAGTTTAAGATTGGAAAATCCAAATTCACGAAGTTTGCCAAAGGCCATCAGCCGTAGTTATGGTCGGCCGCATTCACTTAATACACCGCAACAAAATGTAACATGTTACTTAAGCATGCAAAACAAGCGTGAGTGGAAAACTTACGCAATTTGGAAAAATTTTAAATTACTTATGCAATCAGCATTTAATTTTCAAAATCTTGCCTTCGGCTGATTGTGAGAATTATAATAATTATATAATGTGTTAATTTTTTTTGTTGTTAATCAATTTATTGTTTGCTATGTTTATTTTGTTAACTTAAAAAATTGCTGTTGATTCTTAAGAAATTAACAGATGGCCTCAGAAATTTGTCAATCTAAAATATCGGTTATTGCTTTCTAGTATAACTTCCAAGACATTACTATAATACTTGTCGGAAATTCGTTAGCTTTTACAACAGTCATACCCTGTAAATTGAGTGTAGACTAAGTTGCTGCTAATTGACTCGGGCAATTTTTGATGTTGCGAGTTGTAAAAAAATACCAAGACCATGATAACTGTGTTCTTAGCGCTGTTAAAAAATTAATATTTTGTGCGCTGCTGAGCAGTTTGCGATCGAGCAGTTTTGGCTGCATTTTAAATCAAACAAATTTCAAATAATAACGGCCCAAAACCGGTAAGAAATGCATAAAAGAACAGGGGCAAAAATAGCCGATAAGTTTTTTCTTACGATCTTGTTTTACAGACCGTTGATGTTGGATCTTCTACTATTTTTTTAACAATCGTTGTGCAACTCGCAGAATACGAACGCAGTGTGCGACCTAGTTGAGCACGTTTACTAGCGTCAAACTGCCATTCACATCATTAAAATCAACCAATCCGATCAACCAGAAGTTTCAGCCCCAGCTTTTTACCGCGCTTGAACCGGTAGCCCTTTTTATGTATGAAGAAGCGCGCAATCCCAACTAATTCGCTGCCCTGCAAGTCCCAATATTCCTTTACCTCATACGGCCTAATATTTTTTGATGATTGCTAGGCTAGGCCAGGGTTGGAAAAGATCGATTGTAACCGATGTTCGATTGCGATATTCTTTACTTTTTATTCATCGAATGCAGTGGAGCCTTTACTTTTCTGAATGAGTATCGAATATGGCCTTGTCGTTACTTTTTTTTCGGCGCAATTCGATATTCCATAATTATTCGATTCTTTTTGTCCAGGTTACTTCATCTCACTTTAGTAAATTTAAAATAATCGTCGGTGTGTCTTTGCCTTGTTTTTGCTGATAATTTTTTTTTATGCCAAAAAAGAACAAACAAAAATTTTTAATAGCAAAGTTGCTTCGCATATACCATTTTCGTCGTTTGTCTGTAAGTTACCAAAAAATGCTCGGCGAACACTGCTGAATGCTCAGTGTAATATCAAATATCGATTACAATGTTCTTTATTCTTTACTTTTTTAAACTACCATCGAAATCGATTATTTCTTTGCTTTTTGGTAAACTATCGAATATCGATTATTTCTTTACTTTTTTGAGTATCGATTCCCAACCCCTGGGCTAGGCTGTGTTAGTTGAAACTTACGAAAGTATTTTGGAAGGAGGTTGACCCCCCATATACCTTTCTTCCCCTATGTACGGCCTTGCAGTGTTAGTCACCATTTGTAGCCACATGTCGTTGGCAAATCATTGAAAAGCGAAGGTACCAACAGCAGTTGTTAAATCGCACTCATTCCGTGTTTGTTTTTTTCTTGTTGGATATGAGAGAAATCTAGTCTCTGTCGGAGTGTCGATCTTGAGAAAATGTACCGGTAACAAAGTCAATCTTAATGAATGACGAGACGAACTGACGACGCAAAGTACAAATGACAGATGATCATCAGCGAGGAAGGGTCTTACCTGAATTTGTTAAACTTCATTGTGAGAATCTTGTAATGTATTTAATCTTTTTTTCTTTGTTGATATACGAATACACGAATGAGAACGAACTGAAAGTGAATAAAGAAAAAACTAGTATAATTGCCTTTCATTCCCCTAGGAAACATTCTCCTCTTTCGGATCTCCAAGTAAGTGCTGATGGTACATGTTTGCGGTTTTCAACTGATGTGAAGAGTTTAGAAATCACCTTGGATCAGCAAATGAGATAAAAAAAAAGCAGGTTTCTTCGATTTTAAAATCTGGTTATTTTCATTTGAGAAACATCAGTTTTATATCTCGGTATTTAGATATGGACACGACAAAATTATTGGTGAGCTCTTTGATCACTTCCAGATGCTATATTGTATGGGCTGTAAGCAAAGCAAATTGGATTATGGCAATGCTATATTGTATGGGCTGTAAGCAAAGCAAATTAAATGACTGCAAAGACTTCAAAACTGTGCAGTAAGGTTGGTTTTAAAAAACAAAACAACACGACCACATTACCCGAGTATTAAAGTCATTGCATTGACTGCCTATTGAATCCCGAATCAAATTCAAACTTCTTTTAGTTTATAAATATCTGAATGGACTGGCACCTCAATATTTGAGCGAATTAGTTACTATTAACTTTATGGTTCATAAATTTTATGAACCAACGAGGCCACTACGCTCCTCTTGTACATGGACACTGAGTGTACAGATAGCCAAAACTGCAACATATGGACTCCGGTGTTTGAGCAAAAACGCAGCGGAGCTTTGAAACAGCCTTCCTCTTGAAATTCAAAATTGTAACAATGTAAATAGCTTTAAGCTTTTTTGAAAACTCATTTTTTTGTTCAAGAGTTTGGACATTAGTAAGTAAATTCAAACAATTTTTCTGTTTCTGTGTTTTGTGCGTTCTGCTTAATATGTGTGAAAGTCTTTTCTTGATATTTTCATTGTGACGTAGAGGCGGTGGATGGCGCATGATGTGCTATTGTTTTGGTGGATGGTTTTTATATTATGCTCACATTGTAGTGTGGCGAGCATCAAGCAACATCAGAGTGATTGCTGATAGTGATTGCGTGGCCACTCACTGCTTTTGCGCAGAAAGAGAAAATTAGTAAAGCGCGGTAAGGCTTTTTTAAAGTGATACTGCACCATAAAAATCTCGTTATATTTATGATTTGTCATTGATAATTTTGTTTACATATGCTGGTAAGTTCAAACATGTAAGCGTGCTTCTTATGTTTTGAATTGAGAGAAAAATACAGAATTTTAGCGGGGTTGTGACTTCAAACGCTCTGCCGGTATTGCGTCATTCTGCAGGTCAATGTACCTGCCTGATGGATATCACCATAGCTGGGCAGCCGCTACTTAGATAGCAGCGCCGCTATCGCTGCCTCTGCGCTGCCCGCTACCGCTACTTGAATGAATGGTTAGCGGCGCTGCCGCTAATGCTTGCAAAAAAGCGGGCTCTGCTTCTATTCGCTGCTTGAAAAATGTAGAAGTTGATGTTTTTGCCAAAAGCCATGATTGACATCACGAGGTCTTAAAAAAATCGTCCCGGCAAAACTTTCTGGATTATTGTCAGGGCTTTTGTGGTGGAACAAGCTCCTGCTTTGCGCCAAATGTTCCATGTTTTTTAAAACTTGGTTGCTCATTATAGCGGTCAATGCTTTGATTGCCAATCCCAGCGAGAATGACAACAGGGAAGGGAATCGCATCGAAGAGGTTCTGCGATATCTGTACCGACAGTCAAACTGCTTTGCGATGTTGTACTTCTCGCAAGTTGTGAGTGCGATGGTAAGCATCATTAAGCATGTTTAATCTAGTAAATCCCAAAGACTACATTCAGAGAGACAACACAAGCCGCTCTATGTTAATCACCGCAGCGGTTTAAAACATCGCCATGATGCAGAAGGTTTGAGGTGCTACAGCACCAACAAACCGGCGCTTGGTTTATCGGTTAAGAGCGTCCGCTTGGTAGCCCAGAGACTGGGGTTTTATTCCCGGTCGGGTCATACTAAAGACTTTAAAAGTAGAGGAGATGTGGGACCTATGAGCCATTTTTTACTTTTTCCTTTCTAACTCCTGAATTTGTGGGTGTTGGCAGACAAAATTTTATATTTGAGAAGACCAGCAGGTTATGCTACTCCTAACTGAAATTACGTAAGAACAAACATGTTTTAGCTGAATTATTAAAAATTTAATTTTTCTAGAAATGCCTCATCGGTCCTCTTAGTTTGTGGGAGCAATGAGACACGGCGTGGGAGCAATGAGACACGGTGTGGGAGCAATGAGACACGGTGTGGGAGCAATGAGACACGGTGTGGGAGCAATGAGACACGGTGTGGGAGCAATGAGACACGGTGTGGGAGCAATGAGGCACGGTGTGGGAGCAATGAGACACGGTGTGGGAGCAATGAGACACGGTGTGGGAGCAATGAGACACGGTGTGGGAGCAATGAGACACGGTGTGGGAGCAATGAGACACGGTGTGGGAGCAATGAGACACGGTGTGGGAGCAATGAGACACGGTGTGGGAGCAATGAGACACGGTGTGGGAGCAATGAGACACGGTGTGGGAGCAATGAGACACGGTGTGGGACTTATGAACCACTAGAAGGAAACTGCAGAAACAGTTAGATCTACGATAAAATGAAATTTTATCTCAGTAATAAAACTAACAAGTAAAATCAGTGTGGTAATAATTGAAATCAATTAAGAATGAAATTGCAACTACTCGATCTCATGCTTATCTAGCAGTGCATAGTCAATGAAAAGGGCTCTACACTATCAGCGCGGCCAGCGCCATTCCCTTTTTTTAGTTTACGCTTTTTTTTGAATTAACGCTAGGTCTTTGTCTTTCACATAGCTGCGGCCTTTTTGTTGTCAAAATCATAGCACGATAAGTAGATAAAACAAACAGATTTATTAACAAAACTAACCATGCAAAAATCACACAAAAAAATCTATCAATCACCCTTAACAATTAGATGCCATAACGAGCCAAAATAATATCAAATTTTAACACATTAGCTAAACGCTTAGTAGCAGCAACTGAAGATGGCGGTGAAAAAATTCGAAATGTATGTCACTTTTCTTGGCAGTGGCCAGATGATCAACGTCTGGGAAGACAAAACCATGGTTTATCTGCTTAAACCGTTTTAAGATTTCAATTTCATAATCATCTTCGTCATCAGGACGATTAAGTAGCAATCTAACAAAATGTCTGAAGCTCCTAACCACAGAAAACACTTTAACAATGACATAGAGGCCTGTCTTAACTACAGTATGTCCACATCCAATGCATACCAAACTGGCACTGGCTCATTGGTCCCTCTTTGCACTGTATCAAAAGGCCCCACAACTGTGTAGGCTCAACATTTTGCTAACAGGCCGTTACCTGACAGGGTATGTACCTCCGAGCTTGGCAAAATCTTTTTCTACATCAATTAAACTTCAAAAACAAGCAATACTGTGCTACCTTCCGTTCAACTTCAAGTTCACAGACAAAAAAAAACAATCAGCAACAAAAAAAAACTTTTGAGCCAGTAAAAAAGGTTATCCCAGCTTGCCCTCGCGTAAATGATCATAACTCGATCAAAACCCGGATGTAAAACTTTGAAACTATCTTGAATCAATTCCTAAAAGAGAAAGAAAATCCTCCTAGAACTCCGCGAGAAATTAACTATGGTCATTGGTCCCACCCTGATTAAAGGTCCCACATTGTGAAATATTACGCCCTTTGAACCTTCGCAGATTGTTTTGAACCTACTGCAAACTTTCCTCGACATGTAAATTTAATGCCGCGATTTCAAGCTCATAGAATCGAACCCAAGCTTGATGATTTGATCCTTTCTTGTGTGATTGTACTCGGCCTGCTGCACGAATCGTTAAGAATCACCGCGTTTTTTGTTTTTGAGTTCACTGCAAAATTTGCCGGCTTGCCCGAGTTGTCAGAAAAGCAAGCCCTTTATACTGTACTGACTTGTGTAGATTTAGTACGCGTGTACAATTATTGAGAAGTACCGATAATACTTGACATTAGGAATGCATTTTATGAAGTGGTATTTAGCAGTGTTGATTATTGTACGTTAAAAACATAAGAAGGCGTTATAATATTAGTTTATGAAGTATAGATTACAGAATTGAATTTCGATGTGAAAGAATAGTTTCTGCAACGTGTTTAGCTTGCCCTTGCTTGTTTTTAAGACGTGTGTTAATCTTTGTAAAAACCGCTCCAAATTATGGCTTCATCGTTTCCGTTGGCCATTCTTGTCCGTTTGTGCGTGCCGCTGAGAGAACCTGCGGTGAAATAACCGATATTAAAGATTTGAAGATCGTGATATTCATTGTTGAGATAAGTGGCTACGTTGGATAAGTTGGAGATCGTTGGAGTGATTTTTGGGCCCGTTGATTTCTTTTGCCACCGTTATTCAGGCCTTGTTGCGTGTCGGGTGTCCAAGCTGCCCGTTAGTGAAGATACGTAACAAAGAAGTTTCAGACTATTTGGTGTCTGAAAAAGTTCAGACTATCTGGTGTCTGAAGAATTCAAGCTGCTGCTGGGTTTTGCAGTATTAAGTTCACATCAAATTAAAGAACATTGATCATAAGTGACTTGCTTTTGACTTGTTTGTTTGCTACTTCGTGAAATTTGTCATTATGCTTGTGCGATCCACACATAGCAATATTTCTGGTGGTCTTTATTCTTTAAGGGAGAAATGTATAACACTAGAAGGCTTAATGTTAAGCCCCGAAACTGAAAATATTGTGAAACCGTTACTCCCTGAAATA
Organism: Trididemnum miniatum; assembly: GCA_964006365.1. Taxonomy (NCBI): domain Eukaryota; kingdom Metazoa; phylum Chordata; class Ascidiacea; order Aplousobranchia; family Didemnidae; genus Trididemnum; species Trididemnum miniatum. The sequence goes on from OZ023242.1 coordinate 2,034,411, forward strand.
GACGTAATGTATGATGGTATTATGTTAAACTGCGCAAGGTTTGCAGAGGACGACATTTTGCCAGGTACTTCGACAACGAAACTCAAGGTAATGACTGAAAAATCTGAGTTTGATGCACGAGTCAAAGAGTGGCTCGAGTCAAAACCTTTATCCATCGTTAGAGAGTCAAAGCAGCGGAAGCCTTCGTCTCACAAGTATGATTGCCTTGAAACTCAAACCTCTGTGACCAAATGCACGTCGCGTACCTCATGGTCTGGCATGAGTTCTAAGCATAAAGCAGTGGTAGTGAAAAGCAGATTGGCAATTTTCGATAAGAACATAGAAGCCGAAAGGTTCCGAGTTGCAGAAGAAAATTTTAAACACAAAGAAGAAATTGAGCGAATACAAGAGGAATCGTTGCGAAAGGCTTTGGAGTCGCAGCAGCTGGCAGAACAACTAGCGAAAGAAGCAAACCGCGAAGCCGAGAAGAAGAGAGATTTCTTAAAGCGACAGGAGGCTCAGAGAGAAAGAACCTGGGAAGCTCAAAAAGCAGCCGTTGAAGCTCAAGCTTGGTAAGAAGTCTCGAATCACGGCGCTGGTGATGCAACGACTCCTAAAATCGAGGTTCCGTCATTAGATTCAGTTTTGGGCAGGGGCAGCTCTATACTGCGTGATGAGCGCTTCAAGTCAGATTCTGTGGTTTTGCAAGGTCGACATCATGCTAAGTCTCGCAAACAACGAAACATTAGCACTGCCCACGGATGAAACAAAACCAATGGTTTTTCTGAATCAAGAAGCTGCGGTAAATCAAGCGCCACTTCCGTCAGCTCAGCCCGCTGGCGAATTGGGTTCTTGTCAAGCTCTAACGCAAGCAGGAACGTTACCGCAAGCAATAACATATACGTCATCAGCTCTACCAACGTGGCAAATGGTTCCAAACGCTCTGCCCAATGACGTGTGGATCCATCCCTACAACGTCCGAGATTATCCTCATCCATGCCAAATGATGAAGCTAAGCTCGTTTATCTTTTACAGCATTGCTCCCCGAAAGTGCGGCAAGATCTAAAGCATTTTGCAAGAGACGAATATGATGGTTATCGTTAGGCAAAAGAAAGTTTGTTTAACTCCTACGGCCAACCTCACATAGTTGCCTTTAGTTGCGAACAAAAGCTTCTAAATTGTCCTCGACTAAAGGACAAAGAAGCAGACGTCCTTAAAACCATGGCCGTTCAAATGGAAAAATGTCATGCTATGTTGAGGGGTTTAGGTGAGTTTGCAACCTTGAACTCGTTTGGAACAAATCAGAAGTTAACGTACAAGTTTCCTAAAAGCATGAAGCGAGATTGGGTAAAATGTTCCCACAATGTATTGAAGAATTCCGGCAAACAAGCGACATTTAGTGACCTAGTTGGCTTCGTAAGGAATGAATCAGAAGAGGCAAATTCTCTCCACGGTCGCGCGATTTACGACGCGTCGAAGCAATCAAGCGTAAGATTTTCATCTAAGAAAGCCTCTGTGTTTGGAATTGCAGCAAGCTCTCACTCCGACCCCAAGACCACCATGAAGAAGTGTTCTTGTCCTTTCTACCTGAAAAACCATCATTTAGAAAAATGTGAGGATTTCCAGCGATTATGAAGGTACAGAAGAGAAGAATTTTTGCGGAGAAACCTATTGTGTTTTCGGTGTTTAGAACAAGGTCATTTGCTGAGTGAGTGTGAGTCGAAACAGAATTGTGCAGCCAACGGATGCGTCAATAAGCGACATCACACACTTTTGCACAGGCACGTGGCAAATTCGACAAATGGTGCTTCCAGCAGTTCTCCCAGTGAACCTCAAAAGGCATTTTGTGCTACCGCAACAGAAAATAAAGTAAATGACCGAAGACCTTACTTTATGACTGTGCCTGTGAGAATCCATTATGGAGAAAACTTAACATCGACTTACGCGTTGTTAGACACAGGATCACAGAAGACATTTTGCGATCGACATTTAGCGAACCGACTTGAAGCCACTGGTCCTAAAGCATCTCTTCCCATTAAAACTTTGTATTCCGGCGCTGATACCAGGATGATGAATGGATCACTTATATCGTTATCCGTGCAGTCAATGGATGGGGACGGCGAATTGAACTTAAAGGAGGTTTTCACAGTTGACAAAACTCTCATGTACGCGACCCCACTGCCCTCGTGTTCCCAACTAAGTTCCATGACGCATCTGCAAGGAATTCAGTTCCCAGAGTTAAACAATAAATTCGTTGGCTTGTTGATCGGACTGGACGTGCCTGGAGTGTTTAGACCATTGGAAAGCAGGTAGGGTCAAGAAGGCGAACCTGACGCCATTCGAACTTTGCTTGGATGGACGCTTTTTTGCTTTGCAGAAATGAATACGAATCAAAACTCAGTAAATTGTTTTGACATTATGGTGCCCCAACGTGAAGATTTGGATTTCCCTCCACATGAATTTTCTCAAACATGCGGTCTGAATGAGGATAACTCAAGAGAAGACAAGATTTCCTTTCAGATCATGAAAAATTCAATCCAACAAATTGACGGGCATTTTCAGCTCTCCCTTCTTTGGAGAAGTAAAAGCCCAATGCTACCAAACAATACCTCGATGGCCAAAAAACGATTAGAATCGTTGAAACGTCGCCTGAAGAACAGAGCATTGCATGAAAAATATACTTCTGTGATGCAGTTTTACATTGATCAAGGCTATGCTGAGTTGGCAGAGAATAAAGAGCCTGCTTTGTTGGAACCTGAAGGCTTAAACTGGTTTCTCCCACATCATCCCGTGGTAAATCCGCGCAAGCCAGATAAGCTAAGGATAGTCTATGACTGCGCAGCTACTTTTATGGGCACATCGCTGAATGGGGCTCTCATGCAGGGTCCTTACCTAAACAACAGTTTGGTTGGTGTACTGACTCGGTTTCGGTTAGAAAGGATTGCTGTGGCTTCTGATGTTGAAGCCATGTTTCATCAAGTCAAGGTTGACCCGAAGGATAGAAACGCCCTTAAGTTCTTGTGGTGGCCTGGAGGCAACCTGAAAAGGCATCCAGTTACGTATCGAATGACCGTTCACCTATTTGAGGCTACGTCCTCACCGAGCTGTGCCGTCTTTGCTCTTCAAAAAGCTGCTAACAGATTTGGCAAAAAAGGTCTAATCACAGCTACAAACGTTATCAAGCATAACTTTTATGTAGATGATTGTCTGTTTTCTGCATCAAGCGAAGAGGAAGCAATCGACTTAATCCAAGACCTAATCCGAATTTTGGGAGATGGTGGATTTCACTTGACAAAGTGGATGTCCAGCAATGAAAAGGTCATGGCATCTGTGCCAGAGAAAGATCGAGCCAAAGCACTTGTCTATGCATCACTTGGAAGCGACGCTAGTGAGCGAGTATTGGGAGTAGAATGGAATGTATCTTCTGATCAGTTCCGGATTAAAGTAGACATACCTGAAAAGCCAGCAACCAGAAGAGGTACATTGTCTACGACTCACTCGCTGTTCGATCCCCTGGGTTTTGTAGCGCCTGTGATCGTAGAGCCTAAGCTTTTGCTAAGGGAGTTGAGTGGCAGGGATTGGGACGAAGAGATATCAGATGACGAGAAAAGACGATGGGATTCATGGTTGTCATCACTTAGTCATTTACAGGAGTTGTCACTTCCGCGCTGTTTTTGTCCTACAAGATGTATCGGAAGCCTTTGTGAGTTCCACCATTTTGCCGACGCTTCTAGGACAGCATACGGTGCCATATCATATTTGCGTATCGAAGACAACCATGGAAACGTCTACTGTTCGTTCTTAATGGGGAAGTCTCATTTAGCTCCTTCGCCAATTACGACAATTCCCAGATTAGAGCTGCTAGCTGCGGTGACTGCAGTGCGTCTTGATCGAACTATTCGTCGTGAGTTGCCGACCCTAAAATCAGCAAAAAGTTATTTTTGGAGTGATTCGACCTCCGCTTTGTACAGCATCTACAATAGCTAGAAACGCTTTCCGGTATTTGTGGCAAATTGCTTAGCAGAAATCGAGCGATGGACCGAAATAAATAACTGGCGTCATGTACCGACCAAGGAAAATCTTGCTGACGAGGTGTCCAGAGGAAGTTAGGCGGAGGCTTTTGTGAGAGGTTCAAATTGGCTTCAGAGACCACCCTTTCTTAGGAAGTCGCCAGAGCAGTTAGAAAGACCTTCAACGTTGCCTGACAGCTTTCCTATGTTTGAAAAACAAGTCGAACCCGAAGTAGTGATGACATCTGCTTCTGTAAGCTCCCAACCAACCGAGCAGTTTATGAACTATTTTTTTTTGTTTTTACAGATTAAAACGAGCCATGTCTTGGTGGCTGCGTTATTTCGAGTACTTGCATTGCAAATAAACTTCGAATTCAGACAGCAACGTAACGTTGGTCAAGGGTCTAACGGTTGAAAATTTAAAGACTGCTGAGAAACAAGTGGTTTTGTACGTGCAATCAACTGGACTTGGACCTCTGATGAGCGCACTAAGTCACCACAAGCCATTGACTAACGTGTTGTGTTCCAGATCTTTGAAGAAGTTGACGCCGTTTATAAATAAAGGGATCATTTGTGTTGGGGGAAGACTCGAAAACGCTGCAATCGATTATGAGGCTCGTCATCCAGCTATTCTTCCAAGTAACAGTCATTTTACCAAACTTGTGGTACAGCATTTTCACAAGTTAGTGGGCCACTCCGGTGTTACTCACACCTATCATGCCATACAACAGAAGTACTGGATTGAAAAGGCCAGCTCGACCCTCCGAGATGTAATTAATCAGTGCCGTTTTGCTTGCGAAGAAGCGTGCCACCTGGAGGACAGATGATGGCTGACCTACCAGTGTCCCGTTTGAGTGCGGATGCGCCGCCGTTTTTCCACACAGGTGTAGATTATTTCGGGCCTATTAGTGTTAAGCAGGGTAGAAGCGTTGTAAAACGATACGGTTGTCTTTTTTATTGCATGACAATTCGAGCTGTTCACCTGGAGTTGGCGTATTCCATGTCCACGGATTCCTTCATCTTCGCACTCAGAAAGTTCATCTCCCGACGAGGAAACGTTGCGCACATTTACTCTGACAATGGAAGTAATTTTATTGGAGCAGAAAAGGTTCTCCGGGAATCTATTCAACATTGGAATCACGATCAGATTGTTCCTTATTTACACCAGAAAGACATAAATTGGCATTTTAATCCCCCAAGGGCAAGTCATTCTGGCGGGGCTTGGGAGAGATTGGTGAAATCCGTGAAAAAAGTTTTGACGTCTCTTGCTCCAAAAACAACCGTTTTTACTGACGAGGGTTTGTCCACCTTGTTCGTAGAAGTAGAAGCAATCGTTAATTCACTACCTTTGTTTCCAGTTTCATTTGTATAGAATTGCAATAACCCACTTGCACCTGCAGATTTGCTAACCATGAAGCTGGATGTGCGTTTGCCACCGGTCTAGTCTAATGAAACTGATGCCGTATTTTCCACGAAGTGGCGCCAAATACAATTGTACGCTGACATCTTTTGGAGACGCTGGAGAACCAAATTTCTTCCAACTGTGTCCCCAAGACAAAAGTGGACACAACTCAAGAGGAACATCGCTGTAAATGACATCGTGTTGTTAATTCGTGAGTCGAAGCCGAGGTTGCATTTCCCCCTCGGTCGAGTATTAGAGACATATCCCGATAAAAAAGGACTTGTGCGAACTGTCCTAGTGAAAACAAAGTCTATCGAACTGAAAAGACCCGTTAACAAACTGTGCGTCTTAATTCCATCTGAAGACAATATAACGAAGAAACCAGTTTGGTTAAAGCAGCCAGAATAGGTGTAAGTGTGCGAGTGTGGCGTTGAAATTTAGCGTTTGTTTAGTTATATGCGTTGACCGTTAAAATGATGAAGTAAAGTTTTAATTGCAATTTTAAGTTTAATGTTTTTATTGTTATTTAGTCTCACTGCTAGTATTTATAGTTAGAAGCAATATTTTGTTGAGTGTAAAATATGCATTAAAATGTTATATTTTAGGGGGGAGTGGGAAATATTACGCCCTTTGAACCTTCGCAGATTGTTTTGAACCTACTGCAAACTTTCCTCGACATGTAAATTTAATGCCGCGATTTCAAGCACATAGAATCGAACCCAAGCTTGATGATTTGATCCTTTCTTGTGTGATTGTACTCGGCCTGCTGCACGAATCGTTAAGAATCACCGCGTTTTTTGTTTTTGAGTTCACTGCAAAATTTGCCGGCTTGCCCGAGTTGCCAGAAAAGCAAGCCCTTTATACTGTACTGACTTGTGTAGATTTAGTACGCGTATACAATTATTGAGAAGTACCGGCAATACCTGACATTAGGAATGCATTTTATGAAGTGGTATTTAGCAGTGTTGATTATTGTACGTTAAAAACATAAGAAGGCGTTATAATATTAGTTTATGAAGTATAGATTACAAGAAATTTCAATCTCAGTTCATGTGTGATAATGCCCATATATTTTGCAGCATTTTTTTAGCTTTATTTTTGTTTGAAGTTTGGCCTCGATTGAGATTTTAGTTCACTATCGATGTCACAAAACGGCATGTACTGTTTATGTTTGTTTGTTTGTATGTTTGATTACTTTACAGTATGGTAAACACCTGTTACAATTGGCACCTCACTAGCTTATTATAATATATGTCTATACGAATTAGACTCTCACATGAGCGTTACAATGTTCAGTATAACAAGCTAAATAAGTCATGTTTGTAATTGTTTCGTGTGTAACGAAGTATTTATCACCCCTAAGATGCGTGATTGCGTGTTTTATTATTTAGTGTTCGAAATTCTGGAATTGTTCCCTGGTGACGGTTATCAGCATGGGCCAAGTATTCTGATAAATTAATCGTTTTATTGTTGATTATTTTATCTGTTTATTTTTAATCCATTAGCGTAAAGCTGTGTGATGTGATGCAAAGTAACTTTAAATAGCGAATCCTTTAATGTTATGGCGTGAGCAGCCTAATTGAATTTCGATGTGAAAGAATAGTTTCTGCAACGTGTTTAGCTTGCCCTTGCTTGTTTTTAAACGTGTGTTAATCTTTATGGAAACCGCTCCCAATTATTGCTTCATCGTTTCCGTTGGTCATTCTTGTCCGTTTGTGCGTGCCGCTGAGAGAACCTGCGGTGAAATAGTAGTAGCATTTATTTTTTGAGCGTAGAAAACAATCAAGCACATAATAAACAAGGAAGAAAACAAGAGAAGTAAACTCAAAATAAACGATATTAAAGATTTGAAGATCGTGATATTCATTGTTGAGATAAGTGGCTACGTTGGATAAGTTGGAGATCGTTGGAGTGATTTTTGGGCCCGTTGATTTCTTTTGCCACCGTTATTCAGGCCTTGTTGCGAGTCGGGTGTCCAAGCTGCCCGTTAGTGAAGATACGTAACACACATCTTCCCTAGTATTCGCAGCTTCCCGCCAGGCGCTCGGCACGACAGGAAGTGCGAAGGGTTAAGTGTATGTGTGTTGTTCGTCTTGTATGTCCTTTAACAGCGTTCAATAATTAATGATTGATATTTGTAATGGGTCGCCAATTGAGAATGGCCTACACATTACACAATGAGTGCTTAGCACCCGCTGTCCTGTACCTTAGCTTTACCTTTACAGCATCAACTTTGTAATCACGAGGTATCGAACCTCAGAACCTATAAACGCTCTCACTTCTTCATTATGTTGCGTAATCACCTAGCTTCTTCAATTGGTGATAGAGCGCTTCACACTGCACTGCAGGTTTTCCGTGATTATGATGACTGCTCTGTATTTCACCATTTTTTCACGGCTGCTTGAAGCAGTTTCCTTTTTTCTTCAATTTTTTTCTACTCTGACTGGCGTGTCAAGTGTCAGATGAAATCATGCAACGCCAAAGCCAGACGCAAAATTGCTTTGGTTATTTTCAGTTCGTTTTAGTTGGAAAAACTTCAGTTATTTTTCTACCGCTTTACCGTTTTATTGCCTCGCCATTCTGGTTGAGTTCTCAGTTGTTATTTTGATTTTAACTTAATAAAGTCTCGTCTGAAAAGTCAAGTGCTTGTTAGAAGAAGTCAGAAATACTGCCAGGCGCTGGCTCTCAGTGGACATTCTGAATATTCCCATCGTTGTTAACATGAAGTTCCATTTCTGGACGAGTCAAATTGGACGCAGTGTCGCCAGCGGCTCGCCTCGCTGCGACGTTTCTTTGGAGCTGTGTTGCCCAGCCGCTAAGTCGCGGAAACGGGCCCCGCCTCTCGTTGCACGCGTCGGTGTAACACGGCGAGTATAAAAAAGATTTGATTTTAAAACTCTTATCCGTCGGCTTTCTGTCTTCTCGCTGCGTGAGTCAGCAATGCAGTTTGCACCTCAAGGTCTCAATCTACCTAATTAGTCAAAGTAATATCAGAGGTGTAAAAATAATCATCGTTGAAGAGAAACAAATTGAGATTTAACAAAAGTGTGAAAATTCTTTCATCAAAACTTGCAGGTCGACGCCAGCTCTTGAAAAAAGTTGTTTAGTTGACAGCTTGATTTTGTGAGGGAGCTGGAAAAATTTATTAAATTTTACTGCGCCGAAATGCTTTCTCTGATCTTTGAAACAGTGGAACTTGGAAGCATTGGACCCAGATACGAATATTTTAGATTTTTTCGTGAGATTTATTTTTGTGATTCTCTTTAGGTTTTTTAATGCGATATTTTCAATGTGAAATCATTCGATTCAATTGCTGTCCCTTAAATGCTTAGAATGCCGAGAGGTAAGAGCGTCTGCCTCTGGAGCTATAGACTCGAGTTTGATTCCGAGTCGGGTCAAACCAATGACTTCAAAATTGGTATTTACAGCTTTCCTGCTTGACGCTCAGCATTAAAGGGACAGTGTGGAGAACAAGCCGGCAAGTTTTACTTGTGTTGTTGGGAAAGGCACTTAGCGAGATTCCCTTATCTTGGTGTAGTAGACAGATGGCCGGCAACTCCTACGCGAGCTCGTTTTAGGCATAGGTGGGCACAGCTAACGCAAAAATTAGCTCCGCTAACAGCTATAGTCCGATAATCAAAAAGATTAGCTTCGCTAACGCTAATCCGATGACACAAATTTTTCGTTAGCGGAAGCTAATGCTAGTCCGCTAATTAACCATAAGATTATAATTTGAGACAGAAACGACGAAAAATCAACTTCGTTACTTGCAGCAATCGTTTTAATATCGCGTTTTTCAGTTGATCAGACAAATCTAAACAATATCGTATCAACGCAATTTCGAAAAGTTTATTTAATAGCACGGTTTATTGTTAAGGTGCCGGACATAAGACCAACCTCGCCTCCACGCGGTGTCCGGTGGAAACAACATTGTAATGTTGGCTAAAGAGGCTCTGGCATTTTTACTTTTTATGTTTGCCAACTTAGTCTTAGCAACGGCCTCACCTGTTGAATTCGCTCCTTGAAGCATTTCGGCTTCTTTTCCTGGCGGATGAGAAGTCGAGCTGTGAAGGAGGGAGTGGATAAATCAGGTTTGGCATTAGCGAGGATGCGGGTGGTAGGCACCAAAAATTGTTTATATGGGACATGTCAGGATTGCGTGACTGGAACTCAGATGATTGCAATGGAATCTCATAGTTGTAGAGGGTACCGGTCTAAAACGCGCTCCGTACCGCGGCCGCAAGATAGTTCAGAGGCCCGCCCCTGATCTAGCCAATTGGGGGGGCTGCCTCCGTCAGCTTGTGGAAATCTCCATGCAATTGTAGCTCCAGTTGGCGACTGGGAGGGGGCCTGCAGTTGTATTGGGGGGGCATTCCTGAGGCCACTGCACAGAATGACAAGTCCATTGCACATAGTCGCCTGGGTCCAGCTGCGGGACTTGACGTGGCCTAATAACAATTTTTTTTTTTTTTTTTTTTCAAATCTGGTCTTTAGGTTTTTCCCAGTTATAAAGAAAAACCAAACTTTATGAATGAAAAACAAACGAAAAAAGAAAACAGTACGGTTTGTCCCCCTAACAAGGAAAGAACCACTGTCGCAGCGAACAGTTCTTGAACTATTAAGCGGCAGTGAGAGTACACAGCTAGTCAAAACCTCTACTCCTGCAAGGGTTGAGGTGGAGACAAGTGCGAAAAAATTGCCTTCAGCCTGGACTTCTCTTCTGTTGGAGGAGAAGCCTCTGGCAAATCAAGAGGCAACAGTTTCAGCGGCATTGTCGATTGAAAAGTCGAATACCGCTCAAATATCCGGTTCGCTCACTCAGAATCCATCAATGTCTCTGGACGTTGGTAGCACGTCTGAGTGGCGTCGAGGAAAAATTTATGAAAGAAATCAGAAGCGGAAGCAGCGAGAATGGTTGTGGAAGGGGTTAGAGGGTTTGAACATCACTAACCCTGGAGATAATCCTCAAACTGCCTGCAACTCTGCATCAACGAAAAGGTCGATGGAGTCTTCTAGCACTCAATCGAGAACGTCAGAGATGCTTCGGAAGGAGCTGAGGAGCCTCAGAACCTTGATCAGGGTTCGAAGGCAACCAGTTCCTACTAAAGTAGACTGACAATCAATACCTTAGAGCAAAATTGTTGTATTTTCAAAATTCATACCGTGTATGAGTAATAGATCTGCAACAAACGCTTTAAGTAATCAAAAACAAATTCCAGCACGAAAAACCAAGTCGAATGGATTTGAATGCTGGCAGATTAATCTTCACAGAAGTAAGGCCGCTAGCTATAACTTATGTGAAGTAACAAAAAACATTCGTTCAGGTATAGTCCTAATTCAGGAACCCTGGACTTATGGAGGTGCAATCAGAAGTAAACTCAGGGTATGGAAACTTTTTCAAGGTAATAAAAAAGATAAACGTCCCCGAGCATGTATTTATGTCACTTCTGATATGACATGCTCTCTCATACCACAATTTTCTAGCGAAGATGTGGTAGCAGTGAGAGTTAAAAATGTAAGACGAGAAGGAGATAGCTTTGTCTTTGCATCGGCTTACATGGCTTTGGAAGAACCAGCTCCACCAGTAATTCTGAAAGAGCTGCTGTCATTCAGTGACAGAGATAAAATTCCTACCGTTATAGGAACTGATGCAAACGCACATCACACAGTATGGGGCTCCTCCAACGTCAATACAAGAGGTATGGATTTGCTTATGTTCTGTGCTAGTGCGAACTTGCACATCTGTAATGTGGGCAGTAAACCCACCTTCAGAACGAAAAAAAGAGAAGAAGTGCTAGATCTGACTCTAATAAACCGAAATGCTGAGAACTGTATAAGTGATTGGCATGTCAGTGATGTGCCATCCTTTTCAGATCACATGTATATTAGGTTTAGAGTTCAAAGTGGCACCAAAAGAACAAAAATGATCAGGAACGTTAGACGTACTTGCTGGAATAAGTATGCAAACGAACTTGATCACAGGTTACATGATTTGAATAGTACACCAGTTAGCATATCATCAGTAGATGATATAGAAAAACTGGCATCAACTGTTCAATCACAGATAATAAAATCTTACAATGTATCTTGCCCTCAGCGTAAGATCCGTCGTAAAACTGAAAATATTTGGTGGAATACAGAGCTAACCTGTCTCCGCAGAGAGGCTCGTAAAGCCCAACGTAAAGCCATCAAATCAAAACTTGGAACCGATTGGGAAGCTTTCAAGCAGGCCCAATTGATTTTTAAAAATGCCGTAAGAAAAGCCAAGAGAGATTCTTGGCGTCTTTTTACGGAATCGATGAATAGCCACTGTGCAACCGCTCGGCTGGCTAAAATTATGCGTCGAAACGAAACGGTGCAACTAAGCAACGTTTTAAGACCTAATGGTCAATTCACCGAATCTTCTGTTGAGACTATGAATTGCCTTTTAGACACCCTAGCACCGGGAAGTCGGGAGGTAAACTATAGTAAAGCAGCAGAAGAACCAAATGATAACACTGCTGTGTTACCAACGCACGACGAAATTGTTAGCTCCATCTGTTCACTTGAAAAGATGGAAAGAGCAATAAACGAATTTCTGCCATTTAAGGCGCCGGGACCAGACGGTATTTACCCGGTGCTACTACAAAAAGGCTGGAATAGTATTAGAAATATATACCAAACCATTTTCCAAATGTGCTTGAAGTACAGCTATGTGCCGAAAGTATGGAAGGAAGGGACTGGTATCTTTATCCCTAAACCCGGTAAAGAAAACTATCATGAAGTTAAGTCTTTCCGGATGATCACTTTAACTTCCTTTCAACTTAAATGGTTGGAAAGGTTAGTACTGTATCATTTTAATGATGATTCTAATTTGCAAGCAAGGTTTTCTGCATTCCAGTATGGATTCAGAGCAGGAGTTTCAACTGAAACTGCACTGCATGAATTTGTACGACGCATAGAACTAAGCTTGGCAAAGAAACGAACAGCACTAGGAATATTTCTGGATATTGTTGGTGCTTTTGATAATATCACACATAGTGGCATTGCCGATGCTCTGCGAGAATTGAAGGTGTCGCCTTTTCTCGTCCATTGGATTGAGAATTTACTGAGACACCGCACAGTTCAAGTAGAGCTAAATGGTGAAAAGATTAAAAGAGAAGTAGTAAAAGGGAATCCCCAAGGTGGTATTTTGTCCCCTTTTCTATGGAACTGTGTATTAAACTCCTTGTTGGTAGACCTACGCAACAGGGGTTTTCATGTACAAGCCTATGCCGATGATGTAGCAATTTTGGTCACTGGCACCAACATGCTGTGGATCAAAGGTAGGGCTCAAAAAGCGCTAAATATTGCAAGAAATTGGGCTCATAATCAAGAGCTTCAATTCAGCAGTAAAAAGACTGAAATAGTTCTGTTTACTAACAAAAGGAAGCCGGATTTTGGAACCTTGCGTTTAAATGGACGCCAGCTAGAAATTTCCAAAGAAGCAACACTACTAGGTGTAACCCTTGATAGTAAGCTTACCTGGAAACCTCACATAACACGTATTGCTCGCAAGGCGACTGCGGCGTTATTACAATGCAGACAAATAGTGGGCAAAGCGTGGGGATTAAATCCCACCAACATGCGATGGATATACACTGCAATGATACGACCTGTTATCACATATGCGTGTACATCCTGGGTTGGTGGACTAAATAAAAAATATCTAGTGAAAAAGCTTGCTAGAGTACAAAGACTAGCTTGTCTCATGATTTCTTCAGCATTCCCCAGTACCCCCACAGGTGCTCTGGAAGTGCTGTTGAATATCATGCCAATTAATGAATTCATATTGTCAGAGGCGCTAAAAGGTTCATACAGGTTATCCCGTGTGGGCCTTTGGTCAGCCATGACAATCGGATCAACAGGGAAAACTAAAAGTCATGTTGACGTATGCAATGAAGCAAAGGAAAACTTGTCTTTGTTGAGCATGCCCGCAGATTTGATAAACAAAACAAAGGTATTTGGAAAACAGTACAATTGCCTTGTTTTAGAACGCAAGGACGCAGTGCAGTTTGAACGTGCTTTAGAACAAAGCATAATCAGATGCTACACTGACGGGTCCAAATTGAATGGAAGAGCCGGTGCGAGTTTCTATATAGAATACCCATCAGGATCTCACACAGACCAAAGTTTTTTCCATTTGGGAAGATATAGTACAGTCTTTCAGGCAGAGGTCTTCGCTATAGCTGAAGTAGCGAAGAAACTGACCATGGAAAAAACTCTAAATGAAGAAATAATAATTTTAGTGGATAGCCAAGCAGCGATACTGGCAATCCAAAATAATACTGTAAAATCTAGTACAGTATTATCATGTATCAAACACCTAAATAAATTGGGTGAAGACAATCACGTCACTGTTGCATGGACGCCGGGCCACACCGGCATCCACGGTAATGAGAAGGCGGATACACTAGCTAAATCAGGATCAGCATTTAATTGCTTCGGCCCTGAGCCTTTTGTTCCAATCCCATATGCGAGCTGTCGCGCTGCAATAAAGGATTGGAGTGTTGAAAGATGGAAAACATCTTGGATAGAACGAAAGGACTGCCTGAGCACAAAAGAAAACGTGGAGTGGGCCTCGCCCCAATTAACTCGTCGACTTTTGAGTCTCAACAGATCTAGATTAAATGAAGTGTTGCAAGTCCTCACTGGTCACTGCAACTTACAGAAACACAGGAAGACCACTGGACGTGACGAGTCACCGACATGTCCAAAATGTAACCTGGAAGAAGAAACTCCAAATCACCATATTGGAGCATGTACTTATTACCAAGCCCTTCGAAGAAAGGTGTTTGGTAAAGAAAAAACCACAATAAAATCTGTGGTACAAAAGCTAAATATAAATCTACTGGCTAAGTATTTGCAGCAGGCCGGAAGGCTTGCTGAATACGGCCAGTAGACTAATCTGAATAAAACAAAAAAAAAAAAAAAAGCGGTGAAAAATTGTAATGGGCCTAATTGATGGCCTACACAATGTGCCAGAGAGGTTTAAACGTTGTTGTTCCTCTTTGGCACCACCGCCCACTAATAATAATAATATTGTTAAGGTTTTGGGCACACGCTGAAAGAACTTACAGCGTTGAAATAAACTTGGCAGTGAAATTAGCACAGAACTGAAATAAGCATATTGCCGAAATAAGTAGAGCAGGGAAATAAGCTCACAGTAGGCCAGCTAAAATAAGCGTCGGTCTGACCAATCTGACCATGTCAGACTATCTCGCCTTAGCGAAATGCAAGGTTGATAGACCGGCAACTAAGAGGGTTAGAGGGGTTAGCATGCCTTTTCTAGGTACCAATAACTAAGAATATTGCGACCTACTACGTCAAAAAACATCGGCGAAAAGTGGTTTCTGTCGGGTCAAATTGGATGTGTTCGGCCGAAGCCTAATGGGGGCCCAGAACCCCCACAAAAAAACGCTAGCATATTCTAAAGGTAAAGGTAAAGGTACGGGACAGCGGGTGCAAGCACACATTGTTTAGGCCATTTTCAATTGTCGGCCCATTACAATTTTCAATCACGAATGATTGAACGCTGTTAAGGGACATAACATGACGAACAACACATACACAAAACCCTTCGCACTTCCGCTTGTGCCGAGCGCCTGGCGCGAAAGCTGCGAATACTATTTTTAAAGTCTTTAGTATGACCCGACTGGGAATAAAACCCCAGTGTACCGGCTGCCAAGTGGACGCTCTTAACCGATACACCAAGCGCCGGTTTTTCTAGGTACCACATGAAACCTAGTGGAAACAAAAGCTTACATTGACCAGATCACGAAATGGCATGTGACAGAAATTTTTTCAGCTGCTTTACCCCCGACAGAAGCCCCCAAAGTTCGTGTGATGACGTCACAAAAGTATGCTAGCGCACCTTTTTTAGTTACCACATGAAACTTAGTGCAAACGAAAGCATGCATTGTACTGATTACGAAATGGTATGTGACAGGAATTTTTTCGGCTGCTTTACCCCCGGCGGAAGCCCCCGAAGTTTGAATTATGACGTCATTTTCGCTGTGACGTTATAGCTCGAACTTGGGGGGCTTCCGCCGGGGGTAAAGCAGCCGAAAAAATTCTTGTCGCGTACCATTTCGTAATCAGTGCAATGCATGCTTTCGTTTGCACTAAGTTTCATGTGGTAACTAAAAAAGGTGCGCTAGCTTACCTTTGTGACGTCATCACTCGAACTTTGGGGGCTTCTGTCGGAAGTAAAGCAGCCGAAAAAATTTCTGTCACGTACCATTTCGTGATTTGGTCGATGTAAGCTTTCGTTTCCACTAGGTTTCATGTGGTATTTAGAAAAGGTATGCTTACGTTTTTTGGGGGGTTTTGGGGCCCCATTACGGCCAAACGCATCCAATCTGACCCGGCAGAAACCACTTTTTGCCGATGTTTTTTGACGTAGTACTCAGTACGGCAGTAGGTCGCAATACACTTGGTTATTGGTACCAAGAAAAGTTATGCTAACCCTTCTCAACTGCCGGTCTATAATTTCTTAGCTCCTACTTATCGAAACAGTGATTGCGCAAGCTCAGCATTATCATGTCATTGACGGAGTTATTATTGCTTGATTTAAGCGCCTAGCTGGAAGAGTACCAGTAGATATTTTTTTGGCACAAAAAACGGGAAAATATGGCAACTTAAAGGCTTTTCCTTATTAAAACCGCGGTAGCAACTATTCTTATTATAGCGGATTGGCTGAAAAAATTAGCTTCAATAACCAGTCCGCTGACATTTTTGAACGTTAGCTGAACAGCTAATCCGCTAGTGAAAAAATTAGCTTCGCTAATTAGCGGATTAGCGATTTGTGCCCACCTCTGGTTGTAGGGTTTGATCGCTTTCTCGTGATAGGAGCATAAATATGCAACTGAAAAAAAAAATTGTGCTGAAGTAGACTGTAGACACCGCGAATAAAAATACACACGCAAATGCTTTAACCAAGATGGTCCATTTTCAATTGTTGTCATTATCACTTTTTCCTTACATGTCTTTAATAGCTTTGGCAAGAATGTCATACCAGTATGCGTTCAGTGTTCCTAACTTTTAAGCATCGGCATAAATAATGTCGCATTTTTCCCCTAGTGGGCAACAGCTTTGCACAGTTAAGATTAGTTGCAGAAAACGATCCGAGAAAGTAATGTAGCCTGCACTCGATGTCTTCGATTGGGAGCTGCATAACTGACAAGTTCAATTTTTAAAGGCGAGATTTAGCTGCATGTGCTTACGAAGCAGCGACTGTCAATCAGGAATGGCGATGAGAACGATGAAAATGGTGTTAGTCAATTAAAGTGCAATTACGCTCTCATTTCACTTTACATTATCACTTCTTTACTTCGCCTAATTGTTTCTAAGCAGAGCGCAGCCTGTCAATCAGGATTTGAGAAAGCGGAGATACAAGTTGTAATTTTATTTTCGCATTGCCGCATGATACACCGCTTGTATGTTTTTTAAAAGGTTTTTGCAGTAGCGTAAGCGGCAAACAATTATTTTCACACAAGCGCTGTTCCCTACTGCAGCTTAATAATAGCGGCAATACCGTTTTTCGCTGTCGACAGAAAAAATCAGCACCGCTACCGCTAGCAATAAAACAGCGGCGCTGTGCCCGCTTCTGGATATCACTTGTAGGCTCATCATTCACACTGCAGGAATATGAAATTCTGTGAATTTCATTATCTATTCTTCTAAGTCATGAAATCGCCTTGACAACTCACCACGCAGTCCTTTTGCTCTAATGTAGATGAGTTTCCTCGGAAGCTATCATCTGATGGCGCATTCTATGTCCCGTAGTAGGCAGTTCTTCCTTTTTAAGACCTAAAACTTCTTGCGGAAGTGTCATAAGAAGTCAGTAAGTTTTTTTTAAATCGTTGTAGCGCCTGGGCCTCTGAAAGCTTTATGAGCTTGAGAAAAAATTTCTCACGTCTGTTTTTGAGAGTTTAAGTATAATGTGCCTTTACATAGCCAACCAATGCACGATGTCAAAAATATAATCTTTAAAACAAAAGCACTGCACGTTTAATCCGCGTATAAAGCAAAAAAATACGTTTACGGTGTAATTTCTTAAGGATCTTACGCGGTAGGCCCCAGGTCAAAGTTAAGCAAAGGTTCTTGTATAACCCGATGGCATCAAAATGTCCAGACTTGCTATATAGCACCAGCTCAAAAATATTTGTAGCCTAACAGTTGCCGCACTGACATTGCGTTAGGGATTTGATCTGCTGGAGCCGATTTTTTCAAAAAAAATCGGTCTGCATGTTGTTTGCGCAGTAAGTGGCGAGAAGGAGCGTATTTAGGGGGGGGAGGCATTGTGCCATGCCCCCCTTTTGACTTTGCCTTTTGGTAAAAAATAACAAAACTAATGGTGCCAAGTGACTAAAATATGCTAGACTCTTTTGATGATTTCTCTAGCTTATGGCCAGGGACGGATTCAGGGGGGTAGGATGAGGGGTATGCATCCTCCCAGCAGACATTTTCAAAAATGTTTTTGATGAAAACAATTTTTTTATAATTTCGAACCTCTTCGATAGCAATAAGCTCGACATCTTGCGCATGCTTAATCAAAAATGTGCGACCAAAATGCATCATACCGTATTTGGCGAAGCACTCAGATTTAGGGTCAAATATTTACATAAAATTTGCCTGAAAATTAATCAAAAAGCATTCAAATAGCCATCACAGCATGTAAATTTTCCGGAGGAGCATGCCGCCGGACCCCCCTAGAGCTTTTCCTGTTTTACAATCAGCTTGAAATCTGCTCTGTCAAAAAAATACGCTTGAAAAAATGTTAAATTTGGCCTACCCCCCTTTCAAAATTTCTCGCTACGCCACCGGTGGCGAGGATCAAAACAAGCAGGCACTTGCATCATTAAGGTAACCGTGTTTTTGCAAGATGACTGAGAATTATTAGCTTGTAGGCAGTTTAAGTTCAGGTAAGATTTTGATACAATGTTTCTGTTGTTATTTTTATCACTATTCAAATGTTAAGTCGAGCAGAATCATTCATTGCTGTAAAAATACAATGGGTGAAAGAGGTCAAAGCATTTATCACACCATAAATCTTTTTTTTATATCTAATAATATGAAAAATTGCCAACCACTTAGTGTATTGGGCAGTGGAAAATATCGCGAAAATGAAGCGAGACGTTCTTGCATTGCCTAAATATATTTGTTTACAACATAAACCGTGCGTTGCGCCTTGGGAGCAATTGGGAGCGCGCGGGTCAGGCCATGCGTAACGAATGGGATGAGAATGTAAGAGTTATGCAACCACATTATGGCGAAGCACAATCTCACAGTCACCAAGCTTCTCTATCATTGCTATTCCAACTGCACTAGAAAAATTTGTCATCATCAACAGTTTTTATGAAGTGTTTTAAACGGGTGTTACAAAAGCCAATTCATACTTAATTTAAGCCATGAAGGTAAGTCAGGATTGTTTACGCATGAAATTCGCTGCAAAGTGTCAAAAGTTGAAGTGCAAATCTTTGCAAGCTGGCACCTGGACAACACAGCTACAGGTGAATCGTTGCAGCGATGGTGAGCCACTGCCAACATTGAGCCTGCTGTGGCTCTGTGGGCGATCTGCGAAGTGGTATTGTGCAATAATGTAAAGTGACAAGTTTGTTTTGGGCACTGTCCCTATCATGCTTAACAAGGAAACTGTGAATTCAAGGAAACTGTGAATACTAATATTCATGACTCATTGCTTTGGCTCGACTCAGAACAATCTACCGCTTTGTCTAACGCGGCCGTCTGATCGTTTTTTTTTTGCGATTTTAATTGTAAATTCTGCTTAAAGTTTTTGATTTTACACGACACCGAACATAAAGGACTGAAGCCCATTTCCCTAAACTCAAAAACGTAGGTTGAGGCAATTAAGGTTTTATACAGGCTGTGTATTATTTTTGCCGATCAGCGGGTAGCTTTCCCTTCCTGCTTTACCGGGTATGACAGCTTCCGAAAATATACTGAACAACATTCTGAACATTTTGCGACTGAAGGTTATACACTAAACTGATCCATTTGAAGTTTTGAACAATGCACAATCGTGCAATGTTATGCTATGCCATGTTGAGCAGTAACTTATGACTTGTTGGATAAACTACAGGCCTAACTGCTTCGATAAGATGCTTTTTAATTCTGTAAAAACTGCTCTAATAATCAATTTGACTGATTGCTCAACGCTCTGCTGGTATCAAACGCAAAGTGCTTATAAAATAAATTTAATAAGACTCGCCGCAACCTTTTAGGAGGTGACACGTCACTTGCCGGAGCGGCCGTGGGTTCAAATCTCACTCGTAATCAGATTTTTTTGATCACGTTCAATTTAGCGTAAGATTTTAATGACTTTGATTCAAATTCTATTCATTAACTGAAATTCTTTTCATTAAATGAAAATTTTTTAAAATAAATTCATCACGGAATATAGGATTTGTCCACTTAGCACGAAACCTCCAGCAGAACATGAACAAAGTCATTGTACAGTGGCGTTCTGCATTACCAGAACCAGTTGATACCATCTCGTTTTACTCACCGTTTTCATCATTATTTCAATTCAGGTAGTCTAAAGTTTTATATGTAATCCGAATGCTCAAAATAAGTACCGGCAGTGCTACGTTGCGTTACCTGTATAAAATTTTCACTTCGCAAATTGTGTTTGTTGATGTTTGATTAGACGATGATTAAAATCGCGAAAGCGATAAAACAGTGTTTGTTTGCCATAAATGCTGGTTTATTTTTAGAAATAAACCGAGGCAATAGATAATTTTATTCCACGAACTCACATGGTGCAGCGCGGTGAAGGTAAGTGATGCAATGAAAAATATTTCGCTTAAACATTTCAGTTGTGTCACATGCGGCTTGTTACAGATTAACGCGCGACAATTTGCTCCTTTCATTATTATTCAATTATTTGCAGATGACACAAACTTAACTATGTCTCATTATAAAGATAAAGAGCTACAAAATAATGTGAATAATGAATTAGAAAATATTTGTGATTGGATGAGATGTAACAAATTATCAATAAACTTTTCTAAAACTGAATATCTACTAGTCACAAGAACAAAAACTAAAAGTTCATTTGAAATAAAGATAAATAATCACATCATTAAACAAAACAGTTGTTCAAAATATCTAGGTATCTACATAGATGATAAGTTGACGTGGAAAAAACAAGTAAGCAGTGTATGTTCTAAAATAGCACGCGGTTGCTGGGCCTTGACGAGGTTAAAAAACTATGTCAATCAGAAAACCCTGCTTAATGTATATTATGCAATGATCCAAAGCCATATACAATATTGCATATTAACATGGGGCGCTGCTTCCAAAACTACATTAAATCCCTTAATAAAATTACAAAAACGAGCTGTTCGATTAATCACTAATAGTAGGTACAATGCACATTCAACACCTTTGTTCAAATCCTTGAATTTATTAAAAATAGATGACATCCATAAACTCGAAGTTTGCAAACATATGTATCAAGTAAATTCAAAACAATATGCAGGGGTAAATCCATCTGCATACATTCCATTAAGATCAATGCATTCCTACAACACAAGAAAACGAGTAAATGAAAATTACTTTTCAAAGAGAACTAAATCTAAATTTGGCAGAACAAATATTGAAATACTTGGACCAAAATACTGGACAAGTGTCCCAAGTAATCTGAAAAATTACTCCTTACGAACATTTGCAAAACTGTACAAAGAACACATAATCACGCAGTACTAAATTCAAATTCCGGTTCTGCGAAAGGCAAAAAATTTTAAATTTCCAATTTATTGCAGCTTCCTCAACAGGTGATTCCCATATATACTGAGTATGTGTGTTATTTATTTATTTATTGTAGTTTTTTTTTTTTAGTTTCTTTTGTGTGTATCTAGTCAAACAATTTGTTTTGAGTTAAACCAAATTTCAAAGATGTTGCGAAGGTGGTGGTTGACTTAGATGACCTTATGGTCTTTTCACTAACACCTTGTCAAGTCAATGACTTCATTAATTTGTTTATGCATAAAATGTGATGGTGCTTGACAAATAAACTTGTTGTTGTTGTTGTTCATCTCCGCCCTGACAAAGTCATACTTTGTGTCGGGAACATTTCCATTGCGTGATCAATTCAAGGACCTCTCCTTAAACCTATCGTTAGTGAAATCGTTGCCTTTATACAGAAAATCTCGAATCACACAAGAAAATTTAATTTTGATTCTATTTCATTTTTATTCTATTTGATTCTATTTGAATAAGTCTCTACTTGTTTGAGGCTTATTTACAGATGTTACAGTAAGGTTAAATGTAGTCTACTTGACCAACTATAATTTTATGAACTTGACTTTGACTAGGCCTTAACATTCAAGTGAATATCATCAACCTGACAACTGCTGTAGCAAAAATGCCTGGTAAAAAGAATACCGGTAAGTTAAAGCATGATGAAAATGTGATTACACCCAATGAAAAGACAGCTAACACCCCCAAAGAAAGTCGGCTAACGACTTCGAGTGGTGTGTCCTTCAACCAGCATGTGGTGAAGGAGGTGGTTGAGACTGTGCTGAATAAATCCAATATTTTACAACAGAGCTTGATAAAAGCAAAACGCCAAAGTACCAGTAATTTTACTGAAGCTGCTGATTGTCCCAGTAAAAGCAATGCTGCTGAATCTTGTTTGCTATTGCAACAACTAGAAAATGACACAGAGTTGCTGAATATAATTTCCAATAAACTAAGCAAAGCTATTATGA
Organism: Trididemnum miniatum; assembly: GCA_964006365.1. Classification (NCBI taxonomy): domain Eukaryota; kingdom Metazoa; phylum Chordata; class Ascidiacea; order Aplousobranchia; family Didemnidae; genus Trididemnum; species Trididemnum miniatum. The sequence continues at coordinate 2,056,556 of OZ023242.1, forward strand.
GCAATGAAATATTCAGGCAATTAATCTGTGATGCCATATCATTAGAAATGAGAGAAGAGATAACAAGCCTAAGAAACGAAATGCAGGAAACCAAAATTAAGTACGAGATGTTGGAGGCCAAGTTGGAGAAGCAGGCGCAATATTCACGCAGAAATTGCCTGATCATATATGGTAAGCCAATTGAAGAAAAAGAGGACACTGACAAAATTGTAGTTGATTTAATTTCAAACAAGCTTGGAGTTTTGATTACTAAGAGTCATCTTGACAGATCTCATCGTCTGCGATCATCTAATCTCATTAATCCAATAATTGTGAAATTCATTAGTTATAACATAAGAAATTTGATTTACCAAAACAAAAGAAAGCTGAAAGGATCTGGTATTACAATTTCTGAAGCCCTGACATCTGAGAGAAGAGCATTAATCAAAAGGTTATCAGTCTTGCGCAAAGATGGGTTAATTCAGTCATATTGGACTCAAGATGGGAATATATTTTACTCTTTGCCCAATGACCCAAACAAGAAAGTATTTATTGATTCTCTCAGAATCGAGGATTTGGATTCAAAAATTGTACGATGAAAGATTATAAAAATATTCAAAAATTGTACAAGTAAAGGAATCTATGAATGTAAGATTTTGAAAATTAAACTATTTGTAAATGCTCTCTGAACCTGAGACCTAAACTGTACTCTGCCTAAACAGTACACACAACGGCATTAACTCACGTAAATATACAATGTTGTACGGTAACTGTGTTGACTACCACTATGAAGACATCTAAATGCATCAGCAGCACCAGTGTTTAAAATTAAGGTATTCCTGCATATAATTAAATAAGCACAAAAGTCGTCTATATATCATATGCTGCTGTATTCTATATCATGGACAATTTATAACCTAAGTGATTTTTCTTGAGCAATACATTAAATGGTATTTTTGATTTTAACCAATTATTATGAATGCCAGTATGTATGATGGTATCGCATGCTGTTGCATTTAGTACGGTTATCTGCAGTTCTAAAAGTCTTAATCTTAGTTGATTGTTGACTGTGACACGTTGTCATATTCTTCTTCCACTTGTTCATCCATGTTTTTCCACTTGTTTACACTTGTTCATAAAAATGGTCCAGTTTAGTTACACCTAATAACCTGAACTTAAATTGGTCGGACTCAAAACCTTATTGGAGCAGTCTAGCATTTATTTTACCAATTGGAAGTTGTGTATATATTTTTTTCTTTTTTTTTTTTTTGTCTTTGATTAATTATTTGCATTACTGCTATGAGCAATGTTGATGTTTTTGACCAGTTAAATGTTAACTTAGATGGAGACTGCAAATATTATAGTACCTTGCAATATTCTAACATTATGAATGTTAAAAAGAGTAATGAGTTAGCAATAGTTCACTTTAATATAAGATCACTACCTAATAACGTAAATAAGACAAAAATTGAATTTTTCTTAAAGCAACTGCCACTGATTCCTGAGATAATGGCTGTTTCTGAAACTAAAATTAATTCATCCAACATTAATCTAGTTGACATTAAAAACTACTAATTTGAACATAAAGACTCACTGTCCCATGCTGGTGGTGTAGATTTGTATATAAGAGAAGATCTACAATATTCTGTAAGGACCGATATTAATATTGATTGTCCAAATTGTGAAAATTTATTTGTTGAAATTATGCTCAAAAATAATTCTACAAGATTAATTCATTCCACTAAATCCATATTGGTGGGTGTAATCTATCGACATCCTGGAAATTCCTATGCTGACTTTCAAGAAAAACTAGCAGATATAATACATATATAGCAGATATAAACTAGCAGATATTAACAGCTCAGATGGCCGAGTGGTATAGAGCGTCTGTCTCTTGAGCTGTAGACTCGGGTTTGATTCCGAGTCGGGTCAAACCAATGACTTTAACATTGGTATTCACAGCTTCCCTGATTGACGTTCAGCATTGAAGGGACAGTGTGGAGAACAAGCCGGCAAGTTTACTTGTTGTGCCGTTGGGAAAGGCACTTAACGGGATTCCCCCATCTTGGTGTGGTAGACAGATGGCCGGCAACTCCTAAGCGAGCTCGTATAGCGCATTGATCGCTTTCTCGTGATAGGAGGATAAATATGCAACCAAATAAAAAAAAAATATATATATATAATAAAGTAAAATAAAAAAATAAATTTAATCTATCTAATACTCAACTTGTCTTGGTAGGTGATTACAATATAGATTTATCAAAGCAAACGTCTGACACAAAAGTCTGTAATTATATAAATGAAATTTACTCGTCTGGTTGTTATTCACTTATTAATAAACCAACCAGAATCACTACTACGTCTGCAACAACTCTTGATCATGTGTATACGAATTCTCTTCATAAGGTTGCAGTAGCTGGGGTTCTCATTTTAGATATATCAGATCATTTACCTACTTTTTGTGTGATAAAAGGTAATGCTTGTAAGAATTATCTTCCAAAAAAAGTAACTAGAGATGTGAAAAATTTTAATGTTGAAAGTTTTTGTGAAGACATTAGCAAAAAATTGGCATCCATGCCACTTAAATCTGATAATGATCCAAACCAAGATGTACTTTTCCTTTTAAATACAATAACAGATACTGCAAATATATATGCTCCAATAAAAACTTTATCACGAAAGGAAATGAAGCTTAAGGCTAAACCATGGATCACAAAAGGTTTGCTAAAGTCAATAACAACTAAAAACAAATTATTTCATCACTGTTATAAACAACAAGACACCCAATTGGTCTCAACGTATAAAACTTATCGTAACAAACTTACCAAATTGAAAGAAATTGCAAAAAGGACTTATTACCAAAATGAGTTGCATTTACACAAAGAAAATCTATCTAAACAATGGAAGATCATCAATGAAATTGTACGTTACAAACGAGTTCAGCATAATCACATAACATTAATAACAGATGAACACAACTGCAAAGTTACTGATAAAACAAGAATTCCTGATTTGCTAAATGAATACTTCTCAAATGTTGGTCCTAATATGGATTCTACTATACCCAAGGCCACTAAAAGCTTTAGCGTTCCTAGTTTGACTAAGTCTTTTGTTTATGATGCAATCACTAAGGAGGAAGTCCTTGTACAAATTCAGCAGCTTAATCCCAAAAAAGCACCAGGCCCTGAGAATATTCCAATCAAATTTTTAAGAGCATTAGCAACAATAATTTCACCGTACTTAAGTAATATCTTTAATAAATGTTTTGAATCTGGAACGTTTTCTGCTGCACTAAAAAATGCTAAGATCATTCCAATCCATAAAGCAAGACAAAAGGACGTAGCTAGCAACTACAGACCTATTTCTCTCATATCACCTTTGTCAAAGGTGTTTAAAAAATTGTTATATATTAGGCTTGAAAATTTTTTTCTGAAGAATAGCATTATATCAAAACAACAGTTTGGATTTCGTCGAGGGTATTCAACTGAAATGGCTATAACTGATCTTCACAATAAGCTTTTAAAAAATATAGATGAAGACTATTTTTCTTGCTGTATATTCTTAGATTTGTCAAAAGCCTTTGACACTGTGAATCACAAATTGTTACTTCAAAAATTGCATATGTATGGTATAAGAGGAAACATGCATGACCTTCTGGCTAGTTACTTGACCAATCGAAAACAGTTTACTGAATGCAATAATATTCGGTCAAGAACTAACACAGTTGTTTGTGGGGTACCACAAGGGTCCACTTTGGGGCCATTACTCTTTTCCTTGTATATCAACGATTTATCAATTCACACTGCTTTTCATGTCACATTATTTGCAGATGATACTGTGCTATTAATGAGGAATAGAAATATAAACCAACTTCAAAAAAATGTTAATCATGAGCTGAGAGTTATAGATGACTGGATGAAATACAATAGATTTTCCCTAAACTATTCTAAAACTAATTTTTATGTTGGTGCTAGCAGGCATAAGTCTAAATTAGTTAAAAATTTTAACGTTACAGTAGGTATACATAATATTCAGTCCGTTGAAAAAGTGAGGTATCTTGGTGCTATATTTGACAAGCACTTAAGTTGGAATGCTCATGTTGATAATATAATAAAAAAACTTACATTTACAACAAGACTTTTTTCAACAATCCGGCATTATGTCGACAAGTAAACTTTAATTAACCTATATTACAGCTTTGCTTATCCACATCTTATATATGGAGTTTTAGCATGGGGCAGTGCAAACAAAACTTCCCTGAAAAAATTACAAATTATGCAGAACAAAATTATCCGCACAATGAACTTCAAACAGCTTAAGGATAAAGTACAAATGTGCACCCTATATAAATCTATGAATATTTTGTTAATAAATGACATTTTTGAACTAGAAGTTGCAAAATTTATGCATTCGTTTTATCATCGCATGCTTCCAGAAAATTTTGATAACTACTTTAAATCTGGAAGTACACAGCATTCATATAATACCAGATCTATTACCTCAGAGGGCTATTACTTGGAAAGAGTTGTTAAGAAGAGTGGGCAGTTGTCATGTATTTATGCCGGCGTAAAAATTTGGAACAAAATACCTTTGGATATAAAAAAATTATCTAAACGTTCTTTTTGTAGATATATCAAAAGATCATTGATTGCTGAGTACGGTACTAAATATTGCAGTCTCTGTTTGCTATTGTTATTTTTGTGTTTTTTCCTGTGCTTTTCGTTATTAAAATATGTTTTGCTATAACTTAATAAGCATTAGGGCAGCTTTGACATGATGACCAGAGCTTGGTCTTTCGCTGTCCTGTTTGTTTGGACAACAAATTAAATGTAACAACTTCAATATCTGTAATCTGTAATAACCAATTAATTATATTGATGACCTATGTTTTTAAATGTGCTGTTTGGTGCGATCTACACCGACTATGCTGTGTTTTTAAGATGTTCAAGCAAACAAATAAACGCTTACTTACTTACTTTTTATCCGACTAAATCCGACACAAGCAGTTTGAGATATGTACAAAGCACAACCTTTTAAAAAGCTGATTGCTGCGTGGTTGCTGCCAACCTTACCTTGTAGCTGCTCGAGTGGCCTCAGCTGCCTCAAGCACTCATTTTTGCATCGGCTTCCAATAAACTAGGAATACAGTAAATATAGGACAAAAAAAGCAGGAAAAAATAAAGCCACAGTAATCGCTAAAATTGGACGTTTCGACTGTATAGATTCATCTGTCATCATCAGCTGTGTGAGGAAAGCAATACAAAACCGAAAGGATGTCAAATTTGAAAATTTTTTCTTCGTTTACACCTTTCCGGAACAAATGTTCCTTTCGTTTTATACTCCTAGCAACGACCTTGTTTGTCATCAATCGGCCAGCTTTTTTACGTCTTCCAGGAGACGAGGTGAAACGAAAAACGAGCTCATTTGAGCTCAAGCGCTCAAATTTTAAAGCACATGAGCTCAAAATTTTGAGTGCATGAGCTCAAAAATGAGCGCATGTGCTCGCATTGAAAAGTGAGCTCAATTTGGAGCTCATGCGCTCAAAGTTTTAAGCTAAAGCGTTGCCGCGTTTCTACCAATTACTGAAGGTGAATGTGGGGGGAGGTAAAGGGAAATGTGGGGAGAAAGGTGTGGGGAAATGTTGGGGAGAGGTGTGGGAGAGTGTATGGGGTGAGTGTGAAGGATATGGGGAAGTGTGTTGGGGTGTGGGGAAAGGTTTGGAGGGAGTGAGGGAAAGTAAGGGGTGATGGGAAATCTGTGGGGGGTGTGGAGAAATGTTGGGTAAGACGTGGGAAAGTGTGTTGGGGTGTAGGAAAAGTAAAGGAAGAGACGGGGGTGGGTGGGGAAGTGTTGAGGATAGGTGTGGGAAAGTGTGTGGGGGAGGTAAGGGGAGATGTGGGGAGAGGTGTGGAGAAGTGTTGGGTGAGGTGTTGGAGTGTGGGAGAGGTAGGGGAGATGTGGGGGTGTGGGAAAGTGTGTTGGGGTGTGGGGGAGGTGTGGGAAAGTGTGTTATGATGTGGGGGGTGTGGAAGTCTTGAGAGAGGTGGAAGAAGGTGTGTTGAGGTGGGGGGGAGGAAAGGGGAGATGGGGGGAAAGTGTGGGGAATGTGGAAAAGTGTTGGGGGAGGTGTGGAAAGGGAAGATCTGGGGAGAGGTGTGCGGGGTGTGTAGAAGTGTTGGGTAAGGTGTGGGAAAGTGTGTTAGAGTGAAGGGGAGGCAGGAGAGATATGGGGATGTGGGAAAATGTGTTGGGGTGACGGGGGAGGTGTGGGGAAGTGTTGGGATGTGGGAGAGGTGGGGGGTGTAGGGAAGTGTTGGGAGAGGTGTGAGAAAGTGTATTGGGGTGTGGGGGGATGTGGAAAAGTGTTGGGGGAGGTGTGGAAAGGGAAGAGGTGGGAGAGGTGTGGGGGGTGTTTAGAAGTGTTGGGTAAGGTGTGGGAAAGTGTGTTGGGGTGTAGGGAAAGTAAGGAAAGATATGTGGGGAAGTGTTGAGGAGAGGTGTGGGAAAGTGTGTTGGAGTATGGGGGAGATGTGTGGAAAAGTATGTTGGGGTGTGGGGAAGTGTTGGGGGAAGTGTGGGAAAGTGGAGAAAGTACGGGGAGAGACGTGGGGGTGTGGGGAGAGGTGAGGGGAAGTGTATGAGGGTGAATGTGAAGAGTGTTGCTAAGTGTGTTAGAGTGTGGACAGAGGTTTGAAAGGTGTGGGGAGAGGTGTAAAGAAGTGTGCTGAGGTGTGGGGTGAGATGCGGAGAGGTATGGAAAAGTGTTGGAAAAGGTGTGGGAAAGTGTGTTGGGGTGTGGGGAAAGTAGCTTAAGGGGAGATGTGGGGGAGGTAAGTCAGGAAGTGAGGGCGTTGTGGGGAAGTGTTGGGGAGAAGTGTGAGAAAGTGTGTAGGGGTACGGGGGAAGTGAAAAAAGAAGTGGGGAAGTGTGAAGGGAGGCATGAAAAACCTCAACAGACCTCCTTCAACACTTCCCCCCACATCTTCCTCACACCCCAACACACTTTCTCACACCCCTCCCAACACTTTTCCACATCTCCCCATGCCTCCTCCACATCCCAACACACTTTCCCACACCTTCCCAACAGCCAACACTTTCCCACATCCCCACACCTCTTTTCACCTTCCTCACATTCGAACACACTTTCCCACACTTCTCCACTTCCTTTCTTCACCTTCACTTCACCTTTCCCTACATCTTCACCTTTCCCTACACCCCAAAGCACCTTTCCCTGCACTCACCTTCACCTTTCCCTACACCCCAAAGCACTTTTCCACACCTCCCCCAACACGCTTTCTACACCTCTCCCAACACTTCTCCACACCCCCACATCTCTTCCACTACCCAATACACTTTCCCGCACCTTCCCCAACACTTTCCCACATCCCCACACCTCCCCTCACCTCCCCAACATCTCAACACACTTCGCCACACCTTCCCCACATCCCCACACTTTTCCTCACCTCTCCCCACCCGAACAGGTGAGGGGCGGTGTAGGGAAGTGTTGGGAGAGATGTGGGAAAGTGTGTTGGGATGTGGGGGGTGTGGGAAAGTGTTGGGGGAAGTGTGAGAAAATGTATTAAGGTTTGGGGGAGATAAGGAGAGATGTGGGGTAGGGTGGAGTGAAAAAAACTGTTTTTGAAAATCGAAAAAAAGTATAGTTCTCAAATCCTGGCAAATGGTCTAAAACTTGTTTAAAATTTGTTTTTTGGGGATTGCCAGCATTTTCCAGCCTGCTATCCCCCAAAATGTTATCGCGACTGATGACGTAGGAGTAATTCTTATATCTCGGTAACCACTGGTCGGAAAATAATGGCATACATATGGCTCAAAATCTGCGGAAATACCATGTTTCTATCTGTGCTACGAAGAAACTTTTCTCTATCTTTAACACAAAAAAAGTTACAGCCGAAAAACAAAAATTGCGACCATTTTTGGTAATTTTTTGGGAAAATTCACCTACGAGTAATTGTGTAAGAAGCACAGCCATTTAATTTTGACTGTAAAACTGATTCCTCTCATATAACTAACACTGTTTGTGATTTGATGCATCAATAAATGGACGGATGGTGACTTCCACTCTTGCTGAAACAGAATGGGTAGTAACAATTGCCTCAAATCAGCAAGGACATATGCATTATGCACCAAGAGAAAGTCTCCAAAAATAGGCGTTAAGCAAATTCAGTGATTTTAGTAAATTGATTTTGATTTGATGCGAGATTGTTTTTAAGTTAAACACGAAAAAATTGTAACATACAAAGGCTGGGCGGTGTCAAGACTGACTTCATAACAAAATACTACAATTTCTGGAGGTTGTTGTCGGGCTTGCAGTTGCTGGAAGTTGTTGCTGGTCAGAATCAAAATTGGCTAATTCGTAGTAAGCATTTGCTTCCAAATTCAGAGTTGGTACATTGAACAAGCGAATCAAACTGCTGTTCAGTACATGGGGGCAGCCATCGTTATTTGCACTTTCTTCAGTTACTTGTTTCTGATGTGCTAGTACTTTTGCCACTCCAACACTTCTTACATTTTTATTATCATCCCCTAACATCATCATATAATCAGGTAACCCATGGATCCAGCAACTTTTTCAACTTAGTACAGAGGATTAGGAATTTTTCAATAAACGTGTTGAAGAAAGTGAGTGTGGTGCAACGGAATGGTTATTTTGCACAGCAAGATTGTGCTTTGATTGCCATGTTAGGGGATGATAATGAGAATGTAAGAAATGTAGGAGTGGCGAAAATGCTAGAAAGTTGGAAACAAGTGGTTGAAAAAAGTGAAAATAATGATGACTGCCCCCTTGCACTGGACAGCAGTTTGATTCGCTTGTTCAATGTACCAACGCTGATCTTAGAAGCAAATGCTTACCACGAATTTGCCAATTTTGATTCTTACCAGCAGAAACCTAAAACGATTGCAAGCCTTGCACTGTTGCACAATGCACATACAGAAATAAAACAGCGTCTGAAGAAACCTCTGGTATTACATTACCCACATGTCATAGCCAATCTGTGGAGCGGCACGTCAAATTTGTTGCGGAAGTGTCTGCACAAGTTGAAAGTTTTGATCAACAACGAGAGGAGTCATTCGACAAAAACCTTAAATCTCGCAAACGTACAAAAACGTTTGACACCAAAAAGTAGTTCAAATAAAGTGCTTTAGTAAATCGTGTGACATCTTCTATAAGGCGGATGGGTCAAAATTGATCTCAAAGCAGATATTTTTGCTCTTACTTTACCACATGGGTGCACTTCAGCACCAAACTTCTCAAATTTGCAACAACTATACCTCACGAGGTTGACATCACTTTTTTGACTGATAAAAAAGCTGTTTATTTCATCTTGTATTATATAATTTTGTCGTGAAGTCAGTCTTGACACCACTCAGCCTTCATATGTGCTACCATTTTTGTGTTTAACTTAAAAACAATTTCGCATCAAATCAAAATCACTGAATTTGCTTAACGCCTATTTTTGGAGACTTTCTCTTGGTGCATAATGCATATGTCCTTGCTGATTTGAGGCAATTGTTACTACCCATTCTGTTTCAGCAAGAGTGGAAGTCACCATCCGTCCATTTATTGATGCATCAAATCACAAACAGTGTTAGTTATATGAGAGGAATCAGTTTTACAGTCAAAATTAAATGGCTGTGCTTCTTACACAATTACTCGTAGGTGAATTTTCCCAAAAAATTACCAAAAATGATCGCAATTTTTTGTTTTTCGGCTGTAACTTTTTTTGTGTTAAAGATAGAGAAAAGTTTCTTCGTAGCACAGATAGAAACATGGTATTTCCGCAGATTTTGAGCCATATGTATGCCATTATTTTCCGACCAGTGGTTACCGAGATATAAGAATTACTCCCTACGTCATCAGTCGCGATAACATTTTGGGGGATAGCAGGCTGGAAAATGCTGGCAATCCCCAAAAAACAAATTTTAAACAAGTTTTAGACCATTTGCCAGGATTTGAGAACTATACTTTTTTTCGATTTTCAAAAACAGTTTTTTTCACTCCACCCTACCCCACATCTCTCCTTATCTCCCCCAAACCTTAATACATTTTCTCACACTTCCCCCAACACTTTCCCACACCCCCCACATCCCAACACACTTTCCCACATCTCTCCCAACACTTCCCTACACCGCCCCTCATCTCCCCCACACCCTAACACATTTTTCTCACACCTTTCCCAACACTTCCCCACACCTCTCCCCACATTTCTTCTTACCTCCCCCACACCCCAACACTTTTACTCACACCTCCCCCCAACTCTTTTCCACACCCCCCACATCTCTCCTTACCTCTCCCACATCCCAACATACTTTCCCACACCTTTCCCCAACACTTCCCCACATCACATCCCAACACACTTCCCCACACCTCCTCAACACTTCTTCACACCTCCCCCACACCCCAACACTTCCCTCCACCTCAAAACACTTTTTCACATCTTCCCAACACTTCCTCACATCTCCCCCTACCTCTCCCACATCCCAACACACTTTCTCACACCTACCCACCACTTCCCCACACCCCAACACACTTTCCCGCACCTCCCCCAACACTTTCTCACTTCCCCCACACCTCTTCCCACATCTCCCCTTACCTCCCCCACACCCCAACACACTTTCTCACACCTCCCCCAACACTTCCCCACACCTCTTCCCACATCTTTTTTTTTACCTCCCCCACACCCCAACACTTTTACTCACACCTACCCCAACTCTTTTCCACAACCCCTACACCTCCCCTACCCCACACCCTAAAACACTTTTCCACATCTTTCCCCAACACTTCCCCACATTTCCCCTCATCTCCCCTATACCCAAACACACTTTCCTACACCTCCCTCAACTCTTCCTTTCACCCCTCACACCTCCACTCATCTCCCCCACACCGCAACACACTTTCCCACATCTTTCCTCACCTCCCCTCACAATCCAGCTCATGCGCTCTGAAGGTGAGTGAGCGCATGAGCTCATTTAGAGCTCATGAATGTGATGAGCGCATGAGCTCATTTTTAGAGCACACATGCGCTCTGAAGGTAAAGCCGTGGTCACACGGAGCGATTTGATCGCTGCGATTGAATCGCAGCGATTTTCGCTACTTCGAAATCGCTGGGATTAATCGCTTCTACAGTGGTCACACGTAGCGATTGGCCTCTTTTTAATCGCTCCTATTACTTTCGATTTTTAATTGATCTTTTGATTTTATTGAGTTCATTGAGTACTTTTCTTCGATCTGTTGATTTTATTGAGTTCAGCACGATAAGAGTCCTTTATGTTTTTTATTCTTTTTTTCAAGCACTCTTCGTCAGGTATGTCAAAGTTAGCAGCAATTAATTCTTCCATCAATTTTCTTACTGCTTCTTCCTTCGCATTTTTCTTTAAGTAAGTTTCATGTGACGCATCCCATAAAGCTTCGTATCCTCTAAATATCTCCAAAAACCTTGAAGTTTCTTCTGCAGTCCACCTTGCGATTTGTTTCTTTGCCATGTTGTCACCTCAAACTCAAAAGCTCGTCAAAATGTTGCTCTTTCGATTCAACTCTGAGCTAGAGCATAGCAAACGCGCGAAAATTACGTCATAGGAGTTTATACGCGCGATTTGGTCACGGGATCAATCAAATCAGGATTATTTCGCTACATTTATGACAGCATTTGCTCACGTGATCGTTAAATTTTGAAGAAATCGCTGCGATTTCATCGCTCGAGTTGAACATGTTCAACTCGAGCGATTTGCAAATCGCAGCGATTTTTGGGCTGTGAGAGCGATGAGCGATGGGCGATAAAGTGGTCACACGAAGCGATTTGATCGCTGCGATTGAAATCGCAGCGATCAAATCGCTCCGTGTGACCATGGCTTTAGAAGGAGTATATACGCGCGATTTGGTCACGGGATCAATCAAATCAGGATTATTTCGCTATATTTATGACAGCATTTGCTCACGTGATCGTTAAATTTTGGAGAAATCGCTGCGATTTCATCCAAACGATTTGCAAATCGCAGCGATTTTTGGGCTGTGAGAGCGATGAGCGATAAAGTGGTCACACGAAGCGATTTGATCGCTGCGATTTTCAATCGCAGCGATCAAATCGCTTCGTGTGACCATGGCTTAAATGAGCGCATGAGCTCATTTTGAGCACATGCGCTCTGAAATAGCTCAATTCGCTTTTCACCGCTGTACCCATCCAGGGCGTGCTGCGCAGTGTCGATATTTGAATAACAGAGTAACTGCACATTGCGCGCAGTCAGTCAATGCTAGCAGTGCACGAGTATTGGCCCTGTCTAAGCTACTAGGCAGGATCTAGGACACCAAATAGCAGGTTGCAACATATAACGTCAATTTCTAAAAACGAAAGTTAATTTCGCGGTTGTAAGTCCTGAATCTACTGTTTTATTCTTTCGGGTTTTTCCTAAAAAATCTCCCACCGTTCTGCGCAAATACACTTCCTCCCATTTAAACACACAATTTCACAACCTCGATGAAGTTCACTTCACGGTCAACACTGACATCACATACTCTAACAATATTTTCAACCAAAGATCTTAATCAAACGCCGTTTTTTTTTATGCAGCTTTTCTCTTGACTGTATTTACAGTAAAAATGTATTTGAATTTTGAACCAGAATCGGAAATACAAAAATTGAAACAAAATTTGGCCGATATTGGCCGGGATTTAAGCGCTCACTAATGTGACAAGAATTTTGTTTGTATATCATTGCACTAATGAGACTAAGTTATGTTTTTACAAGTTTCACATGAAACACACTACAGTAAGAAGACTGATAACAAAATTTTTAAAATGTTCATCAATCTTTTTGCATATTTTACTTCAAATACGTGATGTTGTTTTGATTTACAATGTGCCCACCCGCTCGCGCACAGTTGTGTTTTTCTCTTTTTTTGCCCAATCTTCTAATTTTGCGTACCGGTATATATAAATTTGATGGCTTTCTCGCTTTTTTTCACTCTCATGAATTGGTCGGAATTTCGTCAGTTCCGCCGGAGTTAGGACCGGGATCAAAAAATCAAATCAAATTTTCATTATACTCGCCGTATTACGCCGAAGCGTGTAACGAGTTGCGGGGCCCACTCCGCGGCTTAGCGCCTGAGCAACACAGCTCCGAATCAACGTCGCAACGGTGGCGAGCCGTTGGCGACACTGTGTCCGATTTGACCGGCCCTGGAATCAAACCCTAGACCTACCGCACCGATAGCGTGCGCTCAGCAACTGAGCTAACGGCCGGTCTTGGAACCGAGATAATTTGCAATTTTGCTACATCTCGTAAAAAAGCTTAAATTGCTTTTGCAAAAACCTCCTTCATCCTGTTTGCAAAAAAAATTTTCGTCGTCTTTGGTTGGTGCATTCAGCCGCAAACCTCATGTTCTTTTTCGTCTTCTCTGCAATATTCTCGAATTCGCAATTTACATTGCTTGCCTTCACATTCTTCTACCACGTTCTTGAACCAGTCTAAACAAGAAAAGCCGTTGCTCCAATCCTCCCTTTAGTTATTTCCTCATATTTTCGGACCGTTGGTTTGGTTCTCACTCATTCACTTCATTATAGTCTAGCTGGAGATTTTCTGTTGAACTTGGGTGATAGTTCAGTTTTATTCTGCCAATTTTTTATCGACTCCAACTGCCATTAGATCTTTCAGGAAACATCCCCATGCTTTTTTTCGTCTTCATTGCAAACCCTACAAACCTTGATTTCTTCCTAAAAGATTGACAAGTCAAAACTTTCGCTTCAACAGGGCTGTTGGTGATCCAAACTGGGAATTGAAACATTTCATATTTGCTTGATGCTGATCCAGTCCTTGAAGGTATCATCTGGGTCATCTTCGGCATTTTAACTTTTTTTTAGAAGCAGCGATCAGGTAGATCTAATTAACAAGGTTCTTTCCAAATTATTCACCCGAAAGTTTGCCATATTATGTAACTGCAAACACAGCAATCTGCTCTTTTTCGACTCAGCAGCCAGCCAGCCACCCGCTTTGCCTAATAAATGCGATTGATTTCTATTTTCTTAAATATTGGCATTTTATCCAGGTAAGTTGAATCTTGCTAGCGAGACATTCAAGACAGACAACTCCAAGAATGTTATGGAGGGTACAAGTAGCTGTTGCATAAGGTGAAATGAATGCGTAGTAAAGTACATGCACCATCGAAGCTGACTTAGTTGAGGTTCGAACCCACGAAACTATCTCCGAAATCCAATCCGCCAACCACTCTGCCACCCCCACGTGCGTTAGTGAAGATTGTTTTCTTTTAGTAATTTATTGCAATAAAACAAAAACAAAACGAGCTATAATACAATATTAATCCAGCATTTTAGAGTGAAATCGACTATATTTGCGATAGTGCACATCTAAGTTATGTTTATTTTTCGCTATTAAATATTCAGATTTTCGAATGGAGTTAACAAGGTTAAAATATTGTGCCATATTGGATCTACATTTAGAATATTTACATCGATAAGTTAAAAATTTAACGCTCAAAAGTAATGCATTTATAAACTGAAAGATACCACTGCGTTCTTTAAATCCAATTCAATTAAAATGGTAAAAGAATTTCACTGAAAGCCAATCTGACACATTACACCAAAACATATCAACAAATTCACAATTACAAAACAAGTGCATGATAGCTTCCGGTTCTTGCAAACAAAATACACAGAAATTACCATCAACAATTTCCAAACCATGCGGTTTTACATTTGTTGCAATTGATTTTAAATTTAATCTGATTTGGACGGACCTCAACTTGGCTTCATTTGCTGCAAAGCAGTTGTTTTTATGTACTTTGACCCATTGAGTATGTGATGGTAAAATATTCAAAATCTCGGATCATTTCTGTTGCTGTTGTTTAATTGGTAGAACTTTATATTTGCTTTTTAAAGAAGTGTGAACAGGCTTATCTGATTTCCCCAGCGAAGTGATCAATTGTCTATTTTTTTTTAAAACAATGAAAAATGTTGGTTCGATGGTGTTTGGTCATCGGAACAGCAGAAATTAATTCAACGTGTTTAATGAAACTGTAGTTATTAGGGGCTAATCCAAAATCTATTGATAAGTCAACGGATGATTTTATATCACCATTCGCATCAAGCAATTGTTGAAAACAAAAATATCAGAGTTGAAAAATTTTTCTATAAACATAGGTTTGTTTTGATACTTGATCGCTTTATTTACTCACAAAAATTTGTTAACTGAGGAAATTTCTGAAACAATGACTATAGATTTTGGGATTGACAAACTGGAACGAGTAAAACGCAGAAAAGCTATGTTGAAAACTTATTGTGAGTTTGTACATATAGAGTGTCAAAAACTTCTTTCTCACAGTGTAAGAAGGTGGCTATCACTTTATCCCAGTTTATCAAGGATGCTTCAAATGTATCCTGCTTTGCAGTCATATTTCATGTCCATTGACAAGCCACCTGTTGTGTTAAAACGATTTTATGAATCGTCTCTGAGCGAACTTTATTTAAAACATTTGCAATCTTTTGTTGCTGTTTTTAATGAACAAGTTCAGAATATTGAAAGATCGAAAGCATCAGTCATTGAAGTTAGATCTTGCCTTGATGTTGTGAAATCAACGATTAAAGAAAGACAGAAGCAGATGTTCATATCAACCCAAGTTAAATCAAAGCTGGGTAAACTCAGAGAAGAAGGTCAAGATCATGAGTGTGACCTGTTTATCTCAGATGTCTCTGTGTTGTACCAATCCTGTGTTGAGTATCTAGATAAATGGACAACTTTATTTGAAGAGTTTCAATGCTTTAACTGGATGCTCTTATTGCAAGCAGTCACATGGGAAAAAATTGAACCATGTGTGGAGTATTTACTTCATAAAAATGTCGATATTAATGAAGCTAAATTGTTTGACCAATATCAAAACCTCTGCAAATTCGTGAAAAATCAGCTTGAAACGAATTCAGAGATGTATCTCAAAATGATGGCACATGAGAGATGGACTCTCTATTTCAAAACTTGCAACACCATTGAATTTTTCAGCGAACTGCTAAAAATCGCATAGTTTTACTTCAGCCTTATTGCTCATAATGCTAATGTGGAACGAATTTTTTCCTTAATGAAGCCACAGTGGTCAAAAGAAAGAGAAAGTTTTTTATTTGAGTCGGTTGCTAGCATATTAACGCTTGTGTACAATTTTAGCCTAGTCACATGCAGCCAGTTTTACAATATAGTAAAAGGTGATTCTGCGTTACTGAAAAAAGTTAAAGGAACAGCCAAATATTCGTGGGCTGCATCAGACAAGTAAACTGAATGATCATTTTTGTAATTTTAGACGAAACTTGATTATTTTTGTGACTACATGTGCCACCTGTGGTAACGAAGAATGCTTGTTACTTTAATTTTCTGCGTGCTTTAAAAATGTAGAACAACCAGTGCTTGCTTATAATACTTTCAAACATGTGTCCTCCTTTTTGGCCATGAAAATATGGTAGCCCTAGTTTAAGTGAATTGAACTTCAGCTATGTACTATTGGTAAAATTTCAAACCGACTCACTAGAAGCTAGATTTGGCCAATACCGCCAACTATGTGGAGGAAAACATGACATTTCGCTACGCCAACTCTATGAATGTGAGAAAAACAAAATGCGCTTACTTTCAGTACTGAAATTACAACTGATTTAACAGATTTTTTCCAAGATTGGACTGACTTAAAAGAATGTGATGATGCAAGTTACTATTCTGTACACATTGAGGTTTGTGATGTGAAAGCAGCGCAAGAGCACCTGCCAGTATTAACTTACATTGCTGGCTATTGTAGCGACAGCATAAACAAAAAGTTGCAGTGCGTAGAATGCAAACATCGCATCACATTTACCATTGGCAACGTTGATGACATTCACAGTAGTCTAATTAAAGGGTTGAGTAGAGGTGGCTTTTTGTATCCGCCTTCGGATATGGTAAATTTGGTGTTGGTTAGCTATTTGGTGATAAATAACAGCAATGAATGCTTGTAGAAAAAACTGATTTTTTTTCCAGCTTTTTCACAACGCAAGCTTGCTTGCGCTTCTATTTTGGCTGCCTTCGACAACGAAGAAGTGTTAATACTTTACACTTTGCCATGTATGAACAATCACGAACCGTTTTCCATATTAAAAATGACTTCATATACCTGCACCAACATATTGCTAAACAATTTGTGTTTTAAAAAAAATTATCAGTTTGTTACTCGAAAATTAGCCAAAAAACGAAAACTGCAAACTTTGCAGTTAAGCACATTTTGGTTAATTTGACATTTATTAGTTTTGAGAGTCTTGTATTTTGATTTG